>CM053569.1:35112464-35142779 GCA_028646485.1 Cryptoprocta ferox | reverse complement strand
TTTTGGTTTTCTTCTTCAGTATTACTTTGGCTATTCGGGGTTTTTTGTGGTTCCATATGAATTTGAGGATAGTTTGTTCCAGCTTTGAGAAGAATGCTGGTGCAATTTTAATTGGGATTGCATTGAATGTGTAGATTGCTTTGGCATCATAGCTGGTCACCTGTTTCACCAAGAGATGTCTGATGGTGGATGTTATTGTCTTCATCTGAACCAGGACTCATTGTGCTTCCTGAATCTGTCGTTTCTTATATATCTTCAGTTCTGAGGAGTTCTCAGCTATTAATTCTTAACTATTGTCCCTTTTCCTTACTTTCTATTCTCTCTTTTTGGAATACCAATTAAATATGTCAGATCTGCCTCTCCATGTCTCTTTTAAACTTTCCATTTTAAAATTTAGTACATTCTGGAATTTTCTCATCTTTATTCTAGTTTATTAATTTTTTCTTGAGCTATGTGTAAAATATTATTCACCACATCTATATATTTCATTTTAGTGACTTTATTTTTCATTTCTGGAGGTCGTTATTTGTTTTTCAAATCTGTTTTGATTCTTTTAATAATACCTTGGTTTTTTCTTCCTCAATTTTTTCTGTTTAGTATGTCTTTAATAATTTTAAACAAATTTATTTTATTGTTCATATATGGTAATTTCATTATCAGAGTTCTTTTTTTTAAATGTTTATTTATTTGAGAGAGAGAAAGAGGGAGAGAGAGAGACAGACAGACAGACAGACAGAATCTGAAGCAGGCTCCAGGCTCTGAGCTGTCACACAGAGCCTGATGTGGGGCAAACTTATAAACCATGAGATCATGACCTGAGCTTAACTCGGACGCTTAACCGACTGAGGCACCCAGGTGCCCCTCATTATCAGAAGTTCTTGATAATGAATTTGTTAATGGTTTGAATATTCCTCTTGCTAATAAAGAGTAATTTGGGGGTAGGGGTATATAAAATAATATGTGATGAGGAGCTTACCTTTAGTGGTCTTTGTCCCTGAGAATCCTTTTCGTCTGTATGAGGGCATGTTTTCCAGACAGGTTTTACATGTATCTATTTCTGACAGATACCCCAGGGTTATGGAAAGTCTGATGCCAGTTTTATATAAATAACTCAGAATGGGTATTCCTAAACCAATACAGCAATATAAATTATACCTACCAAACACACATGGGGGGTTTCCCATTATTTTTCATCGTCTGGGGAGATCTCTGTTTTTTCAACAAGTTCTCTTGCCAACATAGTCGTATTATCTCACTCTTCTCTATTTCTGATAGAAAATGCTTTGTCAAACCTTTAAGGGCCCCAGATCTAGGTAGACAGTTCACTTAAAAACCTTTCCCTATTTGGTATGTAAGGATTAGCCTGTTGTCTCAGTATGGCCATGCAAAAAAAAAATCCCTTCCCTGCTGCACCTCAAAGTAATGTAACATTGGATGTCAGCTATACTTAAATAGTAAATTTTTTATGTATTTCAAGTTTTTATTTAAATTTTAGTTAACATATAGTGTAATATTAGTTTTAGGAGTTGAAATTCGTGATTCATGACTTAACATATAACACCCAGTGCTCATCATAAGTGCCCTCCTTACTGTCCATTACCCATTTAACCCATCTCCTCACCTACCTCCCCTGCACCAACCCCCAGTCTGTTCTCTACAGTTCTCTTATGGTTTGCCTCCTTTTCTTTTTTTTTTTTCCTTTTCCCTATATTTAAGAAATAAAACAGATGAACATAGGGGAAAGGAATAATAAAAAAAATTTTAACAATCTATTCCCTTGATTTATTTAGAGTAGCTAAGACCCTGAAGTCATTTACAATGTCAGTTAATACTCTTGAATTTCACTTACCTTTTTTGTTTTTATTTTTATTTTTTTAGTTTATTTTTGAGAGAGTTGGGGAGAAGCAGAGATAGGGAGGGGGAGACACAGAATCTGAAGCAGGCTCCAGGCTCCAAACTGTCAGTACAGAGCCCGACGCAGGGCTCAAACCCATGAACCATGAGATCATGACCTGAGCCGAAGTCAGACACCCATCCGACTGAGCTACCCAGGCTCCCCTTTTTGTGTTATTTTAAATTTTGTGCTCTTATCTAATAAAATATTGGCAGAATTTTATTCTTAGAATTATTTTTTCAGTAGTTACTTCTTTTGAAGTATTTTAATCTATAAATATTTGTAATGATTTAAAAAATATGTATCATTACCTCAAAGACTTACAAGAAATAACACAGAAGTTAACATTATGTACCAGAAAAGTTATAGTTTTATAATAAAGGACTCTTGACTTACTAATTTTGTTTTATTCAAGGTCATAGGGCTTTCATATGTTGTGTTACTGATTTAATTCATCACATAATGGGGGAAAATATGATATGTAGAAGTACTCTTTTTTTCCCACTGAGTGTTTTAGTTAATATTTGCTATTATTTGGTTCCCTGCCATCTTTTCCATTTTAAGGTATTTTTAATACATCATATATTTAAACACTCCCCTATGAGAGCACATCAGATGTTACATGTTTCTCACATTGGCCATTTTATGGAACTTGAGCTATTAAGCTCTAATTATGGTGTCTCTCAGGATCACAACCTTTCCTCTGTATTCATAGATTTTAATACTTCTTCCTGTTACCCTCCATTCACCAGAACTCCTAATTCTCTAAAATTGACTTTCTTGAAATCCAATACTTATGTGTCACAGAACCAGATGATCCAATTTGCTTTTTTGGCAGACACCATGTAAAGGTCTACCCATTGCAAAATTGAACAAATGATACTAGTACTTTCTATTTTCTAGATTACTCTGGTGAAAAGGATGTAGAAAGACTTAAGGATTATCTGAGCCTTTTCATGAGATAATTTACGCTAGCTCTCTGATCTCAACTTTATCACTTTAAGTGAATAACAGACATATCTATAAGGAATATTAATTTAATGGTTACAAAGAATTTTTAAGATACATCTTGCTAATAAATGACATACATATAACATATATATAATATATATACTTCATAAAATGAAAACTTAGAAAGTGTATTGTAGACTTGAAGAACTGTCCTAGCATAAGCTTTAGTTTCTCAATAATGTTTTTTAGTTTCATCTTCTGCCATGTATGTAGTACATCCTTTGAAATTATTAGCAATTTTTAACGTAGAGTAGAAATACTGTGCTAAATAACCAATCACAGGTGAGAATGTATAAAGAAGAATTAAAATAGAGGTCAAATGCTGCTCCACTATCAGGCCCAACAGTATAACTCATATTTCCAGTAGGTGGCCTTAGCCTGGCCTCTAATCCTCATTTCCTCATAGGTAATATGGGACTAGTAATAGTTTTTACTTCACATACATGGTTGTTGTGAAGAACCATTCCGTTTCAAAGTCACAAAAGCTGTTTCATGAACTGTATATACAGTAATAATCCATGAACTCAGTTCTTAGAACTTACAAAAAGGAGGCCATTCAGAGATTAAGAGGATATACTTGTGAACCTAATAAGGTTGGAAAGATGACAGTTGTCAACCGGAAGGTCAGAGGTATTAAAAATAGGAAATTGAAAGTTATTACCAACAGCAAGGTTATTATTGGTAACAAAAGATACTAAGTTATTTGTAAGAACAAAAGGAATTAAGAACAAAGTTATTTGTTTTAAGGATATGACTAATGAAATTAGTTGCATCCATATTTCTCAATTTTTCCTATCTTTTATTAATCTGAAGTCAAGAATTGAAAGTGTAAAACTGTGACTATAAAATGTACAAGTGAGCACTCTCAAAATAATAGTATAATTTTATCATACATGTTTGTAGTGCAAAGACTTGTACAAATTTAATGAGAGATATCCCTGAAAAAAAATATGGCTAATCATTTTTTGCTTTTGTCTTTTAGCATACGGCGGCATCAAGAAAGAAGAGCAATTTTGACTCCCATTTTAACAGATTTTTCTGTCCGAATAACTGGAGCACCCGCTGTCATTTTCACCAAAATGATTTCTCCAGAAAATATGCACACTGAGGTTAGAGCTTTATTTAGGTTTCATTTTAGTCTGTATAATGGAGTAGCTTCTCTTTGTAAGTTAGGGATTTTCTTAGTTTTAGGGTACAGGATGTCAAATTGCTTATTATTAATAAGTTATTATAACCAAAAATTATTGAGTACTCTCTAGTACTGTTTAGTTATTGCTTTTCAATTAGTTATTCATAACTTCATAAAATCCTCATAATAATCCTATTAACTTCTACTAAATCCGTATTTTATGGATCCGGAAACTGAGATCAAAAGAGATCAGGTAACTTGACCGGTGTTACTAGCCAGTTACTGGTTGACCGAGATGTCAAGACTGCTCACTGTGGTGTACTACCTCTATGCCTCGAACAGAAATGTCATAATATTGTGATCTATCATAATTTATAAAGTGTTCTTCATGGAAATTCTTGTTATGCTAAAAACATTCACAGTTATAGGCAGTTATAAAAAGTTCAGAAAAATTAAGTAAAGATTAAATATATTAATCTAACCTGATAAAACTTCACATTCATTCTCTGAGTGTTTAAAAATAATATTTTTGTAGATGTTATTTATTTGATGTTTATTATTGCCCTATTGGTAAAGTAGATTAGGCATGGTATCTTTTCTTATCCACAAAAAAATGTGTAAAAATTAAGTAGGTCTACAAATATCTTATAGTTATTTAGTAACACAGTTGTTTTTAAATGCATGAATATATTTCTTTGCATCATTACGTGAAGAATAAAATTTCTAACTATAATAAGTAAAAACAAGGAACTTGTGGGAGTAACTTAGGACTTCTTCCTAAGTTATTTAACCCAAAATAAAAGGAATATTCATTCCCGACATGCTGTTCTTTATGGCTATATTAAAGTCTACTCTAAGCTCTGTAGTTTGCGTTTGGACCAGTCATAAGTCTCCTTCAGTCCGTTCCCTTGGATGACACTAATAAGGATAAGGTTTGTTGGACGTTTCCAGCATTTGAAACATTGTCCACATTCACTTCATGACAAGAGGCAGAACTTCTGCTTATTAAGTGAAGCTTCTGGATTGCTTTTCACTTCTTCCTTCCTTCCCTGAATGGTTTTCCAACGATGAATGTTCAAGTGACTCAAGTTATGCAGAACAGCATCAGTTAAGTACTAGACATCTACCTAATGCTGCCAAGATTTTAGCAGCTTGAAGAAGTGAAATTAATTAGTCTAGCTATCTTTGGCTTCAGCACTCTATTTTGTTATAAATCATTTGGAGTGTATACTTTGGAGAATACTCAAACCATACCACTTGTGATTGTAATTGCTTGCCTACATTTGCCTGTTTATATCTGTCTGCCCAACTAGATTGTAACCTCCTCAAGAGCAGGTTGCCATTCAAAGCCAACCTTATTCTTTGTGATATCCCTAGCAGTCTACCATAGTGCATGTTACTAGGAGATGCTCAGTAAATATTTGTTAGTTTGAATGAACGAACAAGATTATGCTAAAGAATTACATCATCACTTACATATGGAAATGATAGTAGTTTGAGGTATGAAAAAGCCAAATATATATGAAATGGTAAAAAAAAAAAAAATAGTGTTTGTGTTGTTAGTTTGTTTCCCTGCAACTAGCGCATGGCTCAGTGCGCAGCAGGACCTCATAAATGTTTATTAAATTAATCCATTAAACTGTGTCGAGTGGCTATGCTATCCATTTCTGCTATTCTCATTAACATATGAACTTGAGTCCCAGGAGAATTCATCAATGTAGTAAAGGTCAAATAAGTAAGAATGATAAATTATCATCTAATGCGATCATGTATCTTTATCTGTATTCAGCTTTTCATTTATTTATTTATTTATTGTCCCTTTCAGGAGATTTTAGTGTGTGGCCATTCCTTGGAAGTGAATATAACCACAAACCTGGATTTCTTCCTAAGTGTGGCTCAAGTTCAACTCTTACATCAGTTAATAGTAGCAAATATGACTGGACTGGAACCATCAAGCAAGGCCACAGAGGTAACTATTACCTGATTTTGATTAGTCTTACTTCATTTGTGCCAACTTTATATTCATAATAGGAAAACTATAAATGCTTTCTGCTAATTATTCTAGATTTAATTTTATTCAAAATATGGTCATAAATTATACTGGATTGATATTCTCTATTTTTGAAATTTGTTTGGTCTCTTTTCCTATCATTCACCTTTGCAGAATTGCTGCAAAGAATAGCCTTAGAAAAGCCTTTGTTAAAACACATGATTTTAGTATCCTGCTGCAGTTTTTTAAAAAGTACAACGCAAGAAATCTGGTATAACTTTCACTTGCTCAGATACATTACAAGAATAGGGCCTCTTTTGGAAGTGAACTTTGTAATCGTACTATGGGAATATCTTCAATAAACAACTTCTAAAGCATTCGTTTCCCATGCTCAGTGAAGAATGGACACAATCATAAAAGTTGAATGCCTGCCTAGAATTTTAATTTTGATCCGGTGTTGGTTGGAAGCCTGCATTGTAACCACAAAGCATGTCAGTGTGAAACAAAGAAAGCTTCTTCTTAGATGCTTCTCAAGATATGTTTTCTTTCTTTTTTGTTTCCATTCTTCTATAATCTTCTATAATAGGTACATCTCCTATAAAAACTCAAGTGAAAAAATCATTTACCTGTGAAAAAGACATTGGTTTTACTTTTGTCAACAGTTATACAGAAGACTCTAAGTTCTGTTTATTAAAAAGGAAGAGAAGGAAAAGGTGTTCACTGAGAGCCACTTGATGCTAGGCAGCATGCCAGGCATTTTCATGTAACTTGAGCATGCTGTCTCAACCATCTTGTGAGATTGATACGGGCATTATTATCATTTTACGTATGAGTCTCAGAGATGGTAAGTGACCTGCCTGAAATCCTTCATGTATAGCTAAAACATGGTGGAACTGAGATTTTAATTTAAGTCTTTCAAGTCAGTGCTCTTTCCATTCTACCACAGTTTGTGTGCTCTATTATATTAGTCTCTCAGTCTTCTTTATTTTTAAAAAATTATTTCAAAATGATAAAGCTTTTAATTTTTATAACTAGACCATCTTTTACCATCCATAATTTCTGTCTGATCAGTATCTTTCTTAAAAGGGGTGTAGAGCTCAGGCTCCTGGGTGGCTCAGTCAGTTAAGCGTCTGACTTTGGCCTAGGTCATGATCTCACCGTTCCCGAGTTCAAGACCCACGTCAGGCTCTGTGCTGACAGCTCAGAACCTGGAGCCTGTTTCAGATTCTGTGTCTCCCTCTCTCTCTCTGCCCTTCCCCACTCACACTCTATCTCTATCTCTCTCAAAAATAAACATTAAAAAAAAAAAGGGCTGCAGAGCTATGGTCTCTAAAATATCAACTTTTTTCTAACGTACATTTGACAATCTATAAAGATGTAATTTCATGACCTGAAAATAAATAGAGCAAAAGACATTTCCCCATGGCATTTTTGATGAAGTCCTTAAAGAAAGTAGGGTTGGAAACAATATTTTACATTCCTGTATTATTTGTGCCAAGTTTATGAATCTTTCACTCACATCAGTGAAATCTAATTCATAGATTTCTGATAGGTTTTAGGAATTTATACAACTTAGCAAATTTGTCGTTAACTCTTTACCTACCTACTTTTAGCAGTTACGAATAAAGCTACTGTAACTATTCATCTTTTGACTTCTGTGTGGACGTAAGTTTTCAACTCCTTTGGGAAAATACAAAGGAGTGTGATTGCTGGATCATAGGGTCAGAGTATGTTTAGTTTTATTTCAAAACAAAACACCAAACTGCCTTCCAAAGTGGCTTATACAATTTTGCCTTCCCTCCAGCAATGAAAGAGAGTTCCTGTCAGTCCACATCCTCACCAGCATTTGGTGTTGTCAGTGGTCAAGATTTGGGCATTCTATTAGATGTGAAATGGTTTCTTTTGTTGTTTTAATATGCATCTCCCTGATGACATATGAGGTAGAGCATCTTTTTGTATGCTTATTTTCCATCTGCATATCTTCTTTGGTGAAGGATCTGTAAAACTCTTTGGCTCATTTTTTAATTGGGTTGTTTTCTTACTGTTGAGTTTCAAGAGTTTCTGTGTATATTTTGGATAACAGTCCTTCATCAGATGTGTCTTTTGCAAATATTTTCTCCCAGTTTTTGGCTTTTTTTTTCTAATTCCCTTGATACTCTCTTTCACAGAGCAGAAGTTTTTAATTTTAATAATTTCTTTCATGGATCATGTCTGTGGTGTTGGATCTAAAAAGGCCTCACCATAACCAAGATCATCTAGGTTTTCTCTTATGTTCTTTTCTAGGTCTTATAGTTGTGTGTTTTACATTTAAGTCTATAGTCCAAGTCTTGAGTTCATTTTTGTGAAGGGGATAAAGTCTGTAGGTAGATTAATTTTTTTTGCATGTGAATATCTAGTTTTTCCAGCACCATTTGTTGAAGAGACTGTCTTTTGCTCCATTGTATTCCCTTTGCTCCTTTCAAAGGTCATTTGACTGTATTCATGAGGGTCTATTTCTGGGCTATCTGTTGTGTTCCATTGACCTATTCATCCATTCTTTCACCAATACCACGCTGTTTTGATCACTGTAGCTTGTCAGTCCCCCCAACTTTGTTCTTCTCCTTCGCTATTGTAGAAGATATTCTGGCTCTTTTGCCTTTTCACGTAAACTTGAGAATCTTTTTGCCAATAGCTATGAAATAACTTCCTGGAATTTTTATTAGGATTGCATCAAATCTATAAATCAAGTTAAGAAATGACATCTTGACAATATTGAGGCTTCCTATCCATGAACACAGAATATCTTCCCACTTTATTTAGTTCTTTAATTTTGTTCATCTCAGTTTTATAGTTTTCCTACTTATATCTTGTATATTTTTGTTAGATTTATATCTGAGTGTGCCATTTTTAGTATGCTACTGTTAATGCTATTGTGTTTTTAATTTCAAATTTCACTTGTTAATTTTTGGTATGTAGAAATGTAATATAATTGATTTTTGCATATTAACCTTATATCCTGCAACCTTCCTGTAATCACTTATTCATTCCAAGAGTTTTTATATGAATTCTTTCAGATTTTCTACAGGGACAATCCTGCCATCTGTGAACAAAGAGAGTTCTTTTGTCCTAATCTATAATATTGATATGTCCTTTTCTTGCCTTACTATACTAGCAAGGCCTTGCAGTATTTTGAAAATCCTGAAAACAAACTGAGGGGGGAAGGGGAAGGGAAAAAGGTAAAGCGGGGTGATGGTCTTGGTGGAGGTCACTTGTGGGGAAGAGCACTGGGTGTTATATGGAAACTAACCTGACAATAAACTATAAAGTTAAAAAAAAAAAAAAAAAGCTTCACAAAAAAAAAAATAAAAAAAAATAAAATAAAAATTACATCAGTGCTAATATATATATAAATCACAGATGTTGGCATTGTAATCATAGTGAGTGGTAGCAGTGTTACCACAGTAAAGGTTAATTCGACAGGAATAAAGTTCCATGTGGTTATTAAAAAAAAAAAAATAGTGGTGAAAGAGGACATCCTTGACTTCTATCTGATCTTAGTGGGAAAGTTTCAAATTTCTCACTCTAGGTTTTTTGTAGATAATGTGTATCAAGTTGAGGACATTTCTCTCATTCCTAGTTTACTGAAAGTTTTTATGATGAATGGGTTTGGATTTTGTCAAATGCTTTTTATGCATCTATTCATATCATCATTTGATTTTTCTTTTTTAGTCTGTTGATGTGTTGGATTTCATTAATTGAGTTTTAAATGTGAAACGAGCCTTGTATACCTGGGATAAATCCCATTTAGTATAGTATATAATTGTTTTTATACATCATTGGATTATATTTGCTAGTAATTTGTTGAAGATTTTTGTGTCTTTGTTCATGAGAGAGAGTGATTTATAGTTTGCTTTTCATGTAGTCTTTTTTTCTGGTTTTGGTATTAGGGCAATGCTGGCCCCATAGATTGAGTTAGGAAATATTTCTTCTGCTTCTTCCCTCTGAAAGAGATTGTAGACAATTGGTATAATTTCTTCCTTAAATGTTTGCTAGAAATCAGTGACTCCACCTAGGTCTGATGCTTTCTTTTTTGGATGTTATTAATTATTGTTTAAGCTTCTTTAATAGATATAGGCCTATTCAGATCTTCTGTTTTTTCTTGAATGAGTTTTGTCTGATTGTCTTTCAAGTAATTGGTCCATTTCCTTGAAATGGTCATCAAGTATGTGGACATAGATGTGTTCATAATATTCCTTTATTATCCTTTTAATTTCCATAAGATCTGTGGTGATATCCCCTCTTTCATTTCTGATACTAGTTATTTGATTCTTCCCTCCGCCACTTTTTTTTTTTTTTTTTAGTTAGCCTGGCTAGAGGCTTTTATTGATTTTATTATTTCTTTTCTTCTATTTCCTTTGGATGGTGATAATACTTCCAGACAGTCTTCGGCAAGGTTCTATTTAAGAGTTTAACTTTAAAAGTTATTCAAGAATGTGGTGAGTGATTTTTGTTCATAGAGGAAACATTTACACTGTAAATAAAGGGGAAGGAAGATGGACAACCCTTGAAAATATAAATGAAAACAGTGGAACAATCTAAGGAATATTGCTTAAATCAATACTTATTATTAATTTGATTGAATGGACAGCTAACACACAAACTTACAAGTACATGGCTAAAAGAGAAGCACTTCAGGGGCACCTGGGTGGCTCAGTCAGTTAAATATTCAACTTCAGCTTAGGTCATGATCTCACAGCTTGTGGGTTCAGGCCCTGGATCAGGCTCTTTGCTGTCAGAGTAGAACCAACTTTGGATCCCCCTCTCTTTCTGCCCCTCCCCTGCTTGCTCTCTCACTCTTCCTCTCAAAAATAAATAAAATATTTAAAAAAAGAGAGAGAGAAGCACTTCAGGCAATAAAATGACCAGCTGATGGTTTAGGCAAATTGCCTCTCATGTTGATCAAAATATTTCCAATATATATTGGCTCTGAACAATGTACTCTGGATGGGGTGAGGCCACTGGATCATTCAGCCTGTATTTGTATTCTTTGATTTTCTGTGTCCCCTTCGAGTGCTATGACTTTCATGATTGTTGACTCCTAGAATGTTTCTCTTTTTTAAATTAATCTTTTTTTCTCTATACATATTATGACATGCTGAGAAAGAGCATAGATAAATAAACATTTAATATTCAAAAAACCAAATGCATTTCATATTTAAAAAGTACATGTCCCTTCATACTCCATTCTATAATT
Organism: Cryptoprocta ferox; assembly: GCA_028646485.1. Lineage (NCBI taxonomy): Eukaryota > Metazoa > Chordata > Mammalia > Carnivora > Eupleridae > Cryptoprocta > Cryptoprocta ferox. Next base: position 35,131,522 of record CM053569.1, on the reverse strand, counting down.
CATCTCTATGATGACAACTGGTCCTAAAACATAAGAACAGCAGGAATGTTATTTGGGTTTCTTACATCCTAGTTCCCTGCCATTTACACGAGGTTGGAGTCAACCTCCTAGATAACTTCATAGTCAAATCCAAATGTACAATTCTAACTTTTCTCTGGAAATAGAGCTCCACTACTTCTCCTTGATTTCTTTCCCATCGTTTAACAGGGCTGTGGTGATTTACACAATTGGTTTACTTTTTAGAAGATTCTTTGCCTTCTTGCAAGATAATCTTGGTCTCTTAAAGGCCCAATTGCAAAAAAGTGATTATTGGTAGTATAATCATGACATGGATGCAAAAAGAATTAACAAGAGAGATTATTTAGTAACATGTACCAATAAATGTCAGGAAATTTTTGAAAGAGAATATGAATTAACAGAGAACTAAAGAGTTTTAATTTGTGCAAGTCTGTTTATGGAAGAATAACGCAGGCCATTTTTATATAATAAAAGGAGACTAAAAAATCATTAAAATTTTTCCTAATGCAGGAAACATTATAAGGTATGCACTACACTATAAGGAATTGTTCAAAAACAAAACAGACAAATCCCACTTTTATATCATTTTATTTCAGTTGCTGTCACCCAAAAAATACAGCGTAAAGAAAGATCATTTGTATCACATTTTAAAGTATTAGACTACTTTAAAGTGAGATGAAAACTGAGTAGTCTGAATCTGAAAAACCATAAGGAATAGAGATAAGATACTACAAATAGCCTCTTGAAATGATTCGTTGATTTTTATAATGTAATGTTATTTTTATCAAAGTAATACATGAACAACAGTTGCTAAGCTAAATATATCAAAATAGTATCAGTCTACTTTTTTAAAAATGTTTTTTAATGTTTATTTTTGAGAGAGAGAAACCACGCGAGCATGAGCAGGGGAGGGGCAGAGAGAGAGGAAGACACAGAATCCGAAGCAGGCTCCAGCCTCTGAGCTGTCAGCACAGAGCCTGACGCAGGGCTCGAACTCACGAACTGCAAGATCATGACCTGAGCCAAAATAAGACACTCAACTGACTGAGCCACCCAGGGAACCCTAAAATTTTTTTTCATGTTTATTTTTGAGATTATATATAGAGAGAGACAGAACATGAGCTGGGGAGGGGCAGAGAGAGATGGAGACAGAATCTGAAGCAGGCTCCAGGCTCTGAGCTGTCAGCACAGAGCCCAATGCGGGGCTTAAACTCACGAGCCGTGAGATCATGACCTGAGCTGAAGTCACATGCTTAACCAGCTGAGCCACCCAGGCACCCTTCAAAATAGTATCAGTCTCCTAATAACCTGACTTCATCCTGCTCAGCCACTTTTAACTCTTCTGGTATTTATCTCCATATTTTTGAATAAAATGAATAGAATACAATCTCTTGACTTACTCATTTTAGTATTACCTATTCACTTGCTATTTGTCGTAGATGAGGATTCCATCTCTGACACTTCCTTCCACTCTTCCATCTTTCCAATATTCTTATATCATAATTTTATATCATATTTTTAAAGTCAGTAAGAACTATTTTCATTATAAAGACTATGTAAATATTGTTCATTGCTTAGCAAAGTAATAAAATGTGATTTTATTTCCTGTGATTGTTTTTTCTGAAATTAATCATTGCCACATTTTTTATTTGCTCAGGTTTTTTAAAAAAAAATCTCTACTTTCGTCTTTCTCTCAACCCCACACCCACGTGCCACCAATGACTCTGTTTAATGCCAACAATTTAATTTCTCACACTTTGCAAGTATAAAATAATGCCACTTTTTCCCCCCTCACTCAAAACAATTTTTTCTAAGCTCCTCTTCCTTCCTTCTCCATTCTGGACTGGTAGTTCTCTAAACCTGCTGCCACCAGACACAATAGAGTCAGATGAGAGAAGGCTGTGATTTTTGAGGTCAGTGTAAAGTTAGAGAAATTATAGGGTATCAAGTAACTAATTTGTTCCTATGAATATAAATTAGAAAAGTTGCCAATATCTTTATCTCACCATTTAAAATGTCAAGTATTTGAGTTCCTATATAGAAAATATATTTGTATAGAAAAAATATTATGATAGGATTTATGATATATATCTAACAGAGTTTACTTGGGCGTTTTTATAGTTTGCTATAAAACAGTATAATATGTTGGATTTTTTTGTTATGTACTGTGAATGAGTGTATGTATACCCTATGGAGTTATGGTGGAAGTTGGTTTTTTAGTGGTTTTATTATTGTTTTAGTATGGAAATAATTTGCTTTGGAGTTATTCTTCATTTGGGGAATTGGTTTTTAGTCATTGGGAAAAAATTCTTGCAAGGCATACTTGACCAATCTAAGAATTGCTAAGAATAATTAGAACCAGGAACTTAAGAGTAAAGAAGAGGGGAAGGGACTTTGAGTGGTGGTGCAGTAACAGAAGTTTTTTGGAGCAGAACATTAGACAAGAGGAGGGAAATAGAGGCAATGTATACCCCAAGAACACAGGTGAGTGGAGGTGAGGTTTGAAAGCAGGAACTGAGACCAGTATGGAAGAGGATATTGGTGTTCTGATTCTTGATGTAGGCATGAATGGGAAACCCCATATCAGAGGCTACATATTTCTGTATTAAAAAAGAAGACTGGAATTTTGGGTGATGTGTATGTGTTGATTTTCCATCAGTGTTGCTATGCTGAGTATTTGTTTCCCTTCAGAGGCACCTGGATCTACCACTTGTAACCAGGCAATAAACACAGGCACCAATAAAATATGGATTCAAGCAGAGCCTTAAATGGACAAGAGGGCCTGTGAGGAAATACCCTGAATTTCTTAAAATCTAGACCTGGAAAAGATATTATGTATTTTATTGCCTGTCCTCTCCAAGAGAAGGACTTCTTAGGTGCATTGAACTGCCACACCTGTCTCGATTTTACTTATGCCTTATAGATATTAAAAATAGCCTAATTGTCTCTTGATAAATAAACTTTTATGCTTAGAGAAAAACAAATCTTAGTTGCTTCAGGGTACATGCTGAACATGAAGAAAACCATAAAATTTTAATTTTCCAGCCATGCTTATGTTTATCTCATACAGATTTCTTGAACAGAAATCCAGTGACTGTATTAAGTTTTCCTAAGGCTCTCTTAAACTGCCTGTCCTGGTCATGTTCAGCAGTATTCATTGAGGGCTTACCATATACCAGATATACTCACTACAGACTGAAAGAGGTATGAAAAATAATACACTATGATTCCTGCCCTATAGGATTTTATAATCTTGTTGAGAAGTAAAACATAGGTTAATGAATTTATAACTAAGAACTCAAAGCAGTAAATGAAAAGTGTTAAACATGCCCTATGGAAAATCAATGTTACAAGAGTGATCCAGAATAGAAGGAGAAGACTTTAAACCATGTAGTGAGAGATGTAGCTTCATGGGGAAGTTGGAACTGAATAGGCAGAGAAGAATGACCTATTTATTTACTCAGTAAATATTGAAATTTTTCTATGTATCAAACACTGTAATGGATATTAGAGTGGCAGCATAAACAAAAGAGATAAAGTTTCTGCTCTCATGTTCTAGTGCTCTTGTATTTCAAGGTGAAGATAGACAATACTAAATAGTTGGAGCTAGATCAAGATATACAGTCATTTTTAGTCACACACACACACACACACACACACACACACACACACACACACAGAGCTAGTTGCATACGTAAAGTATGTTCCCTTTTCCTCAGCCCAAAGTTAGTCATGTGGTTGTATCTAGCTGCAAGGGAGGCTGAGAAATGTAATCTTTCTTTTTTTTTTTTTTTTTAATTTAAAGTTTATGTGAGAGAAAGAGAGCACGAGCAGGGGAGGGGTAGAAAGGGAGGGAGAGAATCCCAAGCAGGCTCTGCATTGTCAGCACAGAGCCTGATATGGGAACTCAGGAATCATGAGATCATGATGTGAGCTGAAACCAAGTCAGCCGCTTAACTGACTGAGCCACCCAGGCACCTGTGAGAAATGTACTCTTTCTAATACATGGCCATGTGCCATACTTAAAATTATTTTACTATTAATGAAGGGGATAATGAATAGGGGAATACAACTGACAGCCTTGGCCACAGAGACCTCAGGGTTACCTGGTAGCCAGAGCTAGAATATTCCTTAGAAAGAAACTTCGGTGGTCTTCAATACTTTGAACACAACACCATCTGAAGTCTAAAGCTACATACCATATAATATGGCAGAAATACTATTGGCTTGCCAATTGCTCAGTGCTGCCGTAGGGACAAGCATTGTCTTTGCCCAGTGTTTCTAACCCTCTTCATCTGACAATAGGACTTCCTTTCCTTTGGCTAAACAGCATTCTCCTGTGTGGTTTTGCTGGGGATTCCCATTAGAAGGTAGACATGAGACACAGGCTGGCCAATCATTGTACTCCACCTCCCTGTCATTTACTGGCCCAGATATGGGCACACTATTCAGGCCAGGGGAGGGTTTTATATGAATACACTGAGAAGAATAAACTCTGTTTTGTGTGGATCACTAAGTCCAGATGTTATCATACTGGAGCTTTCTTTGACCAGGCTCCTGTCTTCTTTAGCACGATCACATGAAAAAAAGTCTCTGTTTTTAAAAAGAAACAGAGAAGAAAGGAGTTGAACTCACAGAAATAAGGGAAGCTGAAAGATGGAGAGAAAAAATATCTGACGTCATTTGACTCCTTGGAGGCAGTTCTAGCCAATAAGATATTTTATGAGAAGTGTTCAATAGATTTCTAGGAAAATCTTTACCTTCTTGCTTTTCCACCTTCTTGAAATAATGACAAGGGAAGTGACCATCTCCTTGTGACCATGAGGCAAACATGATGACAAAGATGAGGACCAAAACCACACATTAAGGATAGCAAAGTGGAGGATAAAATGATCCGGAGATGCAAGTGACATCATGGATCCTCTGTAACTGGCCCTGGACTTTAAATTATGTGAGGAAAATAAGCATAAATTAAGCCAGTAATTTTTGGCTTTTATTACATAAGGCCAGGCAAAAATCTCACTGATACACTGTTACAGTATCCTAAGATGTAGATGATAAAACCCAGAGAAAGTGCTGAGCACACAATATAATTTGATGCGTAGTAAGTTCTTACAGTATAAGTTGATAAATGGATTCCTTAATTCATAGGAATTCCTCTGTCTGTTCACAGAGCTAGAAAAGAGAGATGTATACAACAGACACATCAAAAGAACTAGAAGGTATTGGTGATGATGTGTTCGATGGAGACAGGTTGGGTACATATTGTGGAGGGCCTTGAATACTGGGCTTAAATGTTTTAAGTAAGCAAGCAGTAGAGACGAGCTGAAGTTAGTTTGACTGTAGAATAACTTAAACAGGTGTCCTTCTGAGCTCAGACCCACTTTTAGACTGAACTTCTATTTCGTCACAGGCTGGTAGTTAAAATAGTAATATTACAGTTACCTTTTTCTCTGTTCTAATTCAATACAATATATTGTATTCTAATACAGTATCAGATTATTTCAGTTAGGATTTGAAATAGCTGTAGCATATAATATCACCCATTGTTTCCAGGGGCTACAATTATTCTTAAAAAAAAAAAAAAAGAAAGCACAATGCACACTCTTTTAAAATTGACTAAACAGAAGAATGAGAAGGCTGAGATTGCCCTGGGTGATGTTCATCTGGCTGCAGTAATTACTCTGTTATTCCTGGCTGGCAAGTAATCATCTTATTAAGCCCACTTACAGAAGTAGTGTATGTAAGGAGTAACACATGCTCATTTTCAAATCAGTGTTTTAGAGTAAATAAAATTTATAGCAAAATAAAAACCATATTTTTAGGGGCAAAGAATAGAACCGCATCACTGGGCATCTGAAGGTGGGGTTCTTTGATCCACACACTACATATCCTGAAGAAAAATGTAGACAATTATAACACTAATTGAGCATTTCTTCCTTTGCCCTCTCCTTCCTCCTCCACTTAACCACTTGGCTTTAGCCACATCCTTAGCTCTCCTTTTCTTTCAGTCTCTGGTAATGACTGACTTGGTAACCCATCCAATGCATGCTTGATACCTGTTCTTACACTGTCTTTGATAGCTAAAAATTCTGCTCTTTAAGAAAAATCTCATTTACAAAAAAATTTACTTTAGCTATCAGAAAATACACAGTCCTTACTCTGTTTCTTCAGTATTTCTAAAGTAATGGTGGATAGTCCCACTAAAGTAATGTTTCTGTTTCCCCAGACTTTCTGCTATCATTTATTGTATTTGGCTTGTCTATAACTATCTGAAGAAAAAAGAACTACATAAAGCACTGTATCCAACTGTCTATGAAGCATGGTAAAGTTACATTTAAAAAAAAATAATGTTATACTTAAGCTGGTCAGAACAGGTAAAAACCCATGAGCTGTATATCTCATCTCCGTTCTCATTTAGTTTCTCTCCTCTCAAAATTGCTATTCCTTCAAATCTGTTGTATGTTAATATTTTTTCCTATCTGTACTAAGTTATAGGTCTCTTCTCAGACCTTCAATCTTGTCTCTTTAAGAATTGCTCCTTTCTCACATTTTTTTTTCTTAATTTCCAATGCTTTCTTTTAATACCTTATTCCTCATGACCTACAAAAATGCTTGTATATAAGGAGAAACACTGTAGGAAAATAGTTTATAAGTAATTCATTATTATCTTTTCTGAGTATGATAAATGAGTTAGCTCTTCAAAATAACTGAGGTTCCATCGTTTGCTGTGTTTTCTATATGACAGTTTGTTCTAACAAGCAAACCTCTGGGATTTCAATTACTATTACATAAAAGAACCAACTTTTAAAAAAATATTAACATCAGAGCCATGGGAATGTATATAATTCTCATCTAAGATTTCATACATTTTTAAATTGCTTATTTCTAAAACGTTGGCTCTTCTTCAAAGGCTTTCTGCAGCAAATGAGTAAAAATCCTCTCACAGAGTATAGAGGTATATAAAATAAACACCAAAGCCTAAACCCAATAATCTTCCTTCTATACTTTTTAAAGTTCCTTGACTTCAGCAAATGTGCTATAGATGCCTTCCCACCTTTCTTTCTAAAAATTGGCCCATTCAGTAATGCACATTTGGAAGACACAAAAGGGCCCTGGGGAGATGGAAATATTCTGTATTGTGATTGTGGTGGTGATTATACAACTGTATATATTAGTTAAAGCCCACCCCACTATACATTTTTAAGGATTATATTCTATTATTTTCAAATTATACTCTGGTAAACCTGGCTTAAAAAAATGTTTGGCCACTCAGTAGCACAGCTTTGGAAGACACAGTGTCCACTGACAACAGTGATTTTCATTAATGTTGGTGTATCTATTACTGAGGTGGCTACCAGAATCTATAACACCAGTTAACACTTATTGGGTACTTCTTACGTGCCAGATGGTTAAGTGTTTTATATAGCCTAACTCCTTTAGTCCTAACAATGACCTTCTGAATTGGGGGCTTCGTCTCAAATTATACAGATATGGAAACCGAGTCTCAAGAAAATCACGTAATTTGCCCAAGGTTATATAGCTAATAAGTATCAAAGCCCAGGTATTTGCCCCATCCCATACTCTGAGAATGCATTGGTTAGAAGAGCTGTTAGAGGTAGTCCAGTGACCTAACTGGTCTGGATGTGGGTGTTTACAGGGAAAATTAAACAAAATCTAATTTAACTGTTCTTATATCAAATTACCTTTTATTGTATTGCAATGGTAAGCCATTGAAAGATCTAAAACAAGAGTATGACATAATCAAGTTCACATTTGGAATAGTGACAGATGGATTAGTTAGGGAGACCACTGGAAGCTCTGGCAGTAATCCAGATGATATGAGAGCCTGTAATGAAGCCCTGGTTTAGGGAAGAAGAGGAAGAAATCCAGGAATGGGCAATCTCTGCATTTGCTTGAAAAAAATGTATGTAAGGAGGAAAGCCCTGAGAAAAGTAGTTATAATTACTGATTATTATCTGGTAATAATGAGTAAAAATATGATAAATGAACTGGTTCATCTCAGTGCATGTGTTAATGAAAAGATAGTGTTCTTTTTTTCTGAAATATTCATATGTAATTTTATTTTATTTTTTTAATATAATTTATTGTTAAATTGGCTTCCATACAACACCCAGTGCTCATCCTAACAAGTGCCCTTCTCCATGCCCATCACCCACTTTCCCCTCTCCCCTACCGCCCACCAACCCTCAGTTTGCTCTCTGTATTTGAGAGTCTCTTATCGTTTGCCTTCCTCCCTCTCTCTAACTTTTTCCCCCCTTCCTTTCCCCCATGGTCTTCTGTTAAGTTTCTCAAGATCCACATACAAATGAAAACACATGGTATCTGTCTTTCTCTGACTGACTTATTTCACTTAGCAGAATACCCTCCACTTCCATCTACACTGCTGCAAATGGCAGGATTTCATGCTTTCTCATTGCCAAGTAATATTCCATTGTATATATAAACCACATCTTCTTTATCCATTCATCAGTTGATGGACATTTAGGCTGGAAAGATAGTGTTCTAGATCATCCTTTCTCCGACTATTCTAAATTGGATGACAAAGGGCAATGATTCTTCTGCTACATGTTTGCTTACAGGCATCAGTTAGTTCTAAATTCAGAGGCCACTGATTAGGATTTCCCTGCACTTATTACCTTCGTGAACTCATGGTCAGCTCAGTATTTCATTTGTGCCTCCAAAGAAAAATGTTGGAGTAGATTGTTGTCCTTATAAAAATTCAAGAAATGGTTATTATGAGCAAGTGAGGGGCAGAGAGAGGAGAGGGAAAATCCCAAGCAGGCTCCCCACTATCAGCACAGAGCTGATGTGGGACTCAAACTCATTAACCATATTATGACCTGAGCCAAAATCAAGAATCGGACACTTAACCAACTGAGCTACCCAGGCACCCCCGGTTTTATTTCTAGATATGGAAAAAACAAAGATGTTTAAATGTCAGTGGGTAGGATTCAGTTGGAAAGGAAGTTGAAATATATTAGGATGGGAAGGAAAAATCCATAGTGCGCCATTCCTAAAATAATGAGAAAATAATATCCTACAAGTAAAAGCGGAGGGGTTGATGTTAGGAAGAAATACATGTCTTCTAATAGAACAAAGAGGGAGAAAAAGAGCATGGTCACAGATGTAAGTAGATGTAAGTAGATTCAAGAATTTAGTAGTAGGAAGTTGAGGAGATGCCCATTTGATTATTTTTTATTCCAGTAATAGGATATAAGACAACTGTTCAGGAATGATACAAAGCTCGGAAATCTGAGATGGAAAGCAGTTACCTATTTATTTTATTTGAACTTGAATGTTTTCCCTAATAAATATAGGTTAGGATTTATAGAGTTACATGCAAAATAATGGTAAAATATAAAGATTGCTAAAAATTAAGACCCAGGGAACACAAAACACAACATAATATCAGGCCTCAGGCCTGAACCTCAGATTGACTCTTAACTTCTGGCAGACAAAAGAAAGGAAGATTGGGATACTAATAAATTTACTTAAAGGTTTGGTCATTTTTAAAATGTACTGATCTTTGTAAATATATTTTTTATTTAAGAATAGTTTTTTATTTAAAAAATATTTTTAATGTTTATTATTTTTGAGAGAGTTTAAGAATGGGAGGGACAGAGAGAGAGAGGGAGACATAGATTCCAAAGCAGGCTCCAGACTCTGAGTTGTCAGCACAGAGCCCCATGTGGGGCTCAAACTCCTGAATTGTGAAATCATGACCTGAGCTGGAGTCTGACATTCAACCAACTGAGCCACCCAGGCACCCCCATTTTAGAATAGTGTTAGATTTACAGAAAAGTTGCAAAAATAATGTAGAGGGTTCTCTCATACCCTGCATCTAGTTTTCCTTGTTACTAACATCTTAACATTAGTATGCATGGTACATTTGTCACAACTAAGGAACCTGTATTGATATAATTATTAACTAAAGTCTATGCTTATTTAGATCTTCTCAGTTTTCCTAAGGAAATTTTATGAATGTCCTTTTCTGTTGCAACATCCCATTAATGATATCATGTTATATTTATTATGTCTTCATAGGCTTCTCTAGACTATGACAGTTTCTCATATTTCCCTTACTTTTGATGACCCTAACAGTTTTGAGGAGTACTTGGTCAGGTATTTTTTGGAATTTCATTTAATTTGGATTTGTCTGATGTTGAGGGGAGGATATCTACATAAACATTTTGGAATTGTCCTACACAAGAGAGTTTTCCATTCTTCTTCACTTAGGATATATGTTATAAATAGGATAAACGTTCCTTTCACACTCAAAAATTGTAAAAATGAATGGTATCAATTGCAACTTCAGTTAATCCCTTAAATGCCAAGCATTTTCTTAGTGTCTCATAGCTCTAGTATCTTCACCTTCAAAATGAAAGATTTGGTCTCTGCCAGCTGGCTTTCACCTCTTTTTCTAGTCTTTCACTGGTGTGTTTGATGACCTGAGGGAAAGCCCAAGACTGACCTCCAGTGGTAGGTAATTGGTGCTTCTCTCCAAGAAATGAATACTTGTTTGTTGACTTGAGATGAGTTGAAACGAGATAGTTAAGAAAAAGTTTCATTCTTATCAATTCAGTTTCTAATTTATTCATTTATTGGTAGTTAATGACAAATCTCAATTTCTCTCTGATATGACTAGAGAAATTTATTTCTAGAAGTGACCCCAAAATATCTTTTTTTCTGCTCTGAAATTTGAGCCATGTGGGGAGAAATGAGTCTAAACATTCTTCATTGTATAGGTAACTCTTATTCTGGATATAATCATTTCATAAATGTCTCTTTTGCCTAGGTCGCGTCCTCACAGTAATTTAGTAGAGATTTTTTTGCAGTCATTAATTTTAGTACTTGTAAAACATTTTCTGACATTGACTTCTCACTTTTCTCATTTTTTCCTGAGGCTTCTCTCTTCTCATGGAACCATATTCACATAAATTCTAAGATACCCCCCCCCCACAATAATCTCAGAAGATATTGTGAACCTATGGAGTTAGCTGTATTAGCTGTACCCCTATCAGGGAAATCCCTCTTTTATTTTCAGCATTCTCCAAGAGTGGATCTAAGTGTTCTGGGATCTGAAATTGGTCCTTTTAAAAAGGAATACAAATTACAAATGTCAAAAAAAACAATGCTCATGGTCTTGTAAAATGTCCTATGCAAGCAAGAGGCTTTGAGGCTGAAATTTCTTACTAATTTTATGGTAAATATCCCTCAAGTAGTCTTGAATGAAAACTGACATTACCACTGTATTGGTTTTCTATTATTGCCTTTTGTAGAAGGCTCTTGCATTCCATGGCTCATGGTCTCTTCCTTCCATCTTCAGTGCCGATAATGGCAGGTCAAGTCCTCTCAGTTGGCATCTCTATGACCTTTTGTCCTTGGATTTCTGTCTAACTACAGCAAAGAACAGTTCTTAAGCTTTTAAGGGTTCAGTTCATGTGATTATAGGGCCCACCCAGATAATCTAACATAACCTCCCCATTTCAATATCTGTAATCTTAATCTTCTTAATCTTCAAAGTCTCTTTTGCCATGGAAAGTAACATATTTATTTGCAGGTTCTGGGGATTAGGACATAGACATCTTTAGAAGAAGAGTTTTCTGTCTAACACACCACATAGGGGTATGATTTCTGCCTTCTTTTCACTTGATAATAATGACCAGTGACATAGTCTTACTGACATAAAAAGCCCAAAGTATCTGTTGGGAGAAAATATGATACAGAAAAAAGGAGTTCGAAATTGTTTATTGGGTATCCAACTTGAATTTGGAGATTAGTGTTATGCTTTTGTAGCAATTTGTCCCTGACTTAAAATAACAATTTTTATGAGCATTATATTTTCCAAAACAAAAATGATTACTGAACTGTCTTGATTTTTTTTATAAATCTCTTTAATGTTTGCCTTAATGGAAGACACATAGATTCTCATATCACTTTCTATTTTCAGTCTGTTGTAATATGTTGTTTTGGTTAAATATAGGGAAAAAAATCCAGCCTCATCTAGATATGGAGTCAGAAAAAGCAGTATTTTAATAACCTTAAAGATAATTGTGGGTATTCTTTGTTTTTACAATTAAAATTTGAGATATGGTAGTCTCCCTTTTTATCTACTTGACTTTATATTTTTCAACAGTTCTTTTGAGATATAATCCACACATTATACAATTAGTCCATTTAAGTGTGCAGTTCTGTGGCTCTTAATATATTCAGAGTTGTGCAACCATCATCACTATCAATTTTAAAACATTATCATCACCCCAAAATGAAACCCGGCATCCCTTAGCCATGGCCCTCCAATTCTCCCATCCTCCCCAGGCCAGGCAACCCCTAATCTCTTTTCTTTCTCTATGGATTTATCAATTTTAGACATTTCATGTAAATAGAATCATATGTGTTTTCTTTTGACTAACTCCTTTTACTACACGTAATGTTGATATGATTTCTTTATGTTTTAGTCTGAATTGGTGCTTCATTTCTATTTCTTTATAAATTAAATTTCATTATGTAGATACATACATACCACATTTTTAAATCCATTATTCAGTGGTTGTACCTTTGGTGAGTTTTCAATTTGGGGCTATTAATAATGTGTTGCTGTAAACATTCACAAGCATGTTTTGTGTGGATATATATTTTCATTTGTCTTGGAAATATACCTATAAGTGGAATTGGTGGATCATATTATAACTGTATAATCATGGTAAGTTCTTAAAAGATTAGCTATTTGTTGAATATGAAACCACAACAATGGACTTTTCTTATTCTCTTACAATGGACTTCTAGTGACTCTTACCCATGCATGGTTTTGTAACATCATTCATTTGGGAAATACTTGTTTACTTAGTTATACAGATCTTCCAAAAGCTGACACATTTTATTACATGACATCAAAATTCACATTTGTTGATATTGCCACTAAGCTCGTCAGAAAAGTCTAAATACTGGGAAGCTGTCAGGTTCATGATAGAAAATACAAGTTTTCCATAATGCTAATTTTTGCTTGTGAAAGTTTAAATATTCAGAATTATATGGAATTATATTTCCAGCTTTATTCTTCTTTCTCAAGATTGCTTTGGCTATTCAGGATCTTTTGTGGTTCCATACACATTTTAGGCTTATTTGTTCTAGTTCTGTGAACTACTGTTGGTATTTTGATAGGGGTGCATTGACTTTCTAGGTTGCTTTGGGTAGTATGGACATTTTAACAATATAAATTTTTCCAATCCATGAGCATGGTATTTTTCTAAGTGTTTGTGTTGTCTTCAGTTTCTTTCATCAGAGTACAGGTCTTTCACCTCCTTGGTTAAGTTTATCCCTAGGTATTTTATTCTTTGATGCAATTGTAAATGGAGCTGTTTTCTTAATTTCTCTTGCTACTACTTTATTAGTGTATAGAAACAATGGATTTCTGAATATTAATTTTGTCCCCTGAAACTTTACTGAATTCATTTATTAGTTCTAATAGTTCTTTGATGGAGTCGTTAGGGTTTGCTGTTTGTAGAATCATGTCATCTGCAAATAACGACAGTTTTAATTCTTTCTCATACTGTTGTGTGGAGACAGGTGGTAGCTACACTTGTGAAAATAGCATAATATGTAGAGTTGTCCAATCACTGTGTTGTACATCTAGAACTAATGTGTCAACTACAATAAAATTTTTTAATAAAAAGAATGAGATGTCCCTTTACTTCCACAACTTCTTATTGCTGCAAATATACATAAGACTTTTGCAATAAGCTGAATAAATCTACAAATTAACTTTCTTTATAAAATATAATAAACATCAAATAAATTGTGTATAGATAGTATATTAGCTGGTTGAAATCTGATTTTTATCAGTGCTTTATTTGTGATGTCGTTTTTGGCAGAAAAGATACTATTGGGAAGTCTTTTGAAGTGCAAATTACGTGTTTTAAAATTCTCAAGAATCATGTGATATAAATAGTAATGAGGATGACGATAGCAATAGGTAGTATTCATTAATTGCTTACCATATGCCAGGTGCTATGCTGTATTATTACATGTGTTATCTCATTTGTTTCTCAAATAGCTATGTTAGAATGATTCAGATAGTACTAAGAATAAATAGACAAGAATCCCCACAGCTTTGGGTTTGGTCATCACTGGCATATATTTGTTATAAGACTGATTGCATTAGCTTAAAACAAGCCTTTTCACTCTAAGCATTCATTTTTTTAAACTTTTATTTATTTAAATTCAAGTTAGTTCACATACAGTGTAGTATTGGTTTCCGGTTTAGAACCTGATGATTCATCACTTACATATAACACCCAGTGCTCATCCCAACAAGTGCTCTCCCTAATTCCCATCACCCATTTATCCTATCCCCCCACCCAACTCCCTTCCAGCCACCCTCAGTTTGTTCTCTGTATTTAAGAATCTCAAGGTTTGCCTCCCTCTTTGTTTTTATCTTAATTTTCCTTCCCTTCCCGTATGTTCATCTGTTGTGGGGTGTTTTTTTTTTTTAATGTTTATTTTTGAAGCAGAGAGAGACAGAGCATGAGTGGGTAAGGGGCAGAGAGAGAGAGACACAGAGAATCTGAAACAGGCTCCAGGCTCTGAGTTGTAGGCACAGAGCCCGACATGGAGCTCAAACCCACAAGCCGTGAGATCATGACCTGAGCCAAAGTTGGACACTTACCCAACTGAGCCACCCAGGTGTCCCCATCTATTGTGTTTCTTAAATTCCACACGTAAGTGAAAATACATGATATTTGTCTTTCTCTGACTGACTTGTTTTGCTTAGGATAATATACTCTACTTCCATCCACATTGTTGCAAATGGCAAAATTTCATTTCTTTCGATCACTGAGTAGTATTCCATTGTATATATATTCTACCTCTTCTTAATCCCTTCATCAGTCGATGGACATTTGGGCTCTTTCCATAATTTGGCTGTTGTTGATAGTGCTGCTGTAAACACTGGGGTGCATGTGCCCCTTCAAGTCAGCATTTTTGTATCCTTTGGATAAATACTTTGTAATGCAAATCCTGGGTCATACGGTAATTCGATTTTTATTTTTTGAGAATCCTCCATACCTTTTTCAAGATTGGCTGCACCAGTTTGCATTCTCACCAACAGTGCAAAAGTGTTTCCCTTTCTCCACTTCTTCACCCACATCTGTTCTTTCCTGAGTTGTTAATTTTAGCCATTCTGATAGATATGAGGTAGTATCTCATTGTGGTTGTGATTTGTATTTCTCTGATGATGAATGATGTCCAGCATCTTTTCATGTGTCTGTGAGCCATCTGGATGTCTTCTTTGGAAAAGTGTCTTCATGTCTTCTGCCCATTTCTTCACTGGATTTTTTGGGTTTGGGGGTGTTAAGTTTGGTAAGTTCTTTATAGATTTTGGATACTAACCCTTTATCCAGTATGTCATTTGCAAATATCTACTCCCATTCCATCGTTTGTGTTTTATTTTGTTGATTGTTTCCTTTGCTGTGCAGAAGCTTTTTATCTTAGTGAGGTCCCAGTAGTTCATGTTTGCTTTTATTTCCCTTGCCTCCAAAGACACATCAAGCAAGAAGTTGCTGCGGCTGAGGTCAAAGAGGTTGCTTCTTGTTTTCTCTTGTAGAATTTGGATGGTTTCTTGTCCCACATTTACGTCTCTCATCCATTTTGAATGTACTTTTGTGTATGGTGTAAGGAACTGGTCCAGTTTCATTATTCTGCATGTTGCCATCCAGTTTTCCCAGCACTATTTGCTGAAGAGACCGTCTTTTTTTTTTTTTCCATTAGTTACTCTTTTCTGCTTTGTCGAAGATTGGTTGGCCATTCTCGGTTCTGTATTCTGTTCCATTGGTCTATGTGTCTGCTTTTGTGCCAATAGCATACTGTCTTGATGATTAAAGCTTTGTTAATACAACTTGAAGTCCAGAATTGTGATATCTGCAGCTTTGGTTTTCTTTTTCAACATTACTTTGTCTATTCAGAGTCTTCTGTGGTTCCTTACAAATTTTAGGATTGTTTATTCTAGTGCTGTGAAGAATGCTGGTGTTATTTTGATAGAGATTATATTGAGTGTGTAGATTGCTTTGGGTAGTATAGACTCACTCTAAGGACTCTTATAAGCAGTCTTCTTTTTAAGAGCAGAAAGTATTTTATGGTAGGTGTTTAGTTTTATATCAGTTTTGTTTTTACCATATTTTGACTTCAGTTTCTATTTTAACACTAGTAAAATGAACTGAAAAGTCTCCTAGCCTTTTTATAAACTTAAAAAATATTGGTTTTCTTTCCAGAAATAATGTCCTCATAGAATGGATATGATTTAATTTTTCCATTAAAATATAGGTGGAGGAAAGATAACATGTGATGTGTAACAATTTTAGGAGTACATTTCTCAGGACTCAGTATGGTAAAGATGGTGATGATGATGGCAGTCATTCTTTATATACTTATTATTAGTATGGTAAGTATTGTATGAGCATTATCTCAGTTCTCTCTACAACCCCATGAAATTTAGGTACTGTTCTTATTCCCATTTTTCAGAAGGGAAACTGAAGCACAGATTGGTATTTTTAGTTATTTTCCCAAGACTGTATAATTGGTAAGTGATGAAGCCAACATTCCTACCCAAATTGCACATCTAAAATACTTGCTACCTTTGCCGTTAGACTAGCATTCTGGATTCCTGATGCTGGCTTTAGGACATGTTTCTTAACTTCTTTCATCTTCAATGTCCTCACCTATCAAATTAGAGTAAGAGTAGCAGTTCTTAGCTTTTCATAACTTTTTGAGTGTCACAAAAGGTTTTGGGTCTTTTGGGGCCTTGTTGTGAATATAAATGAGAAAGCAAAGTACTCAGTAAAATTCTTCATACTCAGAAGTGCTCAGTAAATGATAATGTCTATAGCAATAATAATATTGAAATAAAGTCTCATATTGAAATAAAGTACCTCATCTTCTGCTGTATGACCCGTACCACTGTGCTGCAATACTAAATATCCTCCTGACTCTGCCTTCTGTCTTAATTTAAGCCAATCCAATGGACAGAGCAGCCAGGAATAATTATCCTAAAGTTTATTTAGGGTTTTAGCATTCCTTTGTTAAAAACCTCCAGTGCTTTCCCTTTGCCCATTGAATAAAATAACTCAGCCTAAAACTCAAGGCTCTAGTATATCTCTCCTGCTTTATCTTTCCTACGCAGAATCTGTGTAGTTATCATTTGGGGTGGAGATACAGTTGTTTGGAATGACTTTAGGTTGTCAAGCTTACTGAAGATCCACAATCTGCCTTTAGACTGTTGGTGGCAGGGATGCCCTTAAGTTCTTCCATGAGTGTAACACTCTTAACACAAAGTGTCACTCAAATGTGGGTAGTCAACTTGTACCTCCTGCTCCCCAAAGGTACTTCTGATTTTCCTATCATCATTCCTTTCTCCTGCTATTTATTTGAATTTTTCTACCTCTCCTCCTGAATTTATGGCTTTTGTCATTTGATCTAGCCTTCAATGAGGTCAAGCTTAATATCACTTCTACTCCCAGATCCCTCCAATTTCTACCTGAACCACTCTCACACTTTTTAAATCTTTACTTCTTATATCTCTTTACTCTTTACACCTATCTGTAACTGTTTTTACTGAAGAGGGTATTTACTACCCCGCAACATTTTTTGAAGGAATGCTCAAAGTCTGATTCATCTTTGAATGTCCCAAAGTGTATAGGACTGTGTGTTAAACTGCATTTATTTCCGAAGGATAGAGACCTTGCCTTGAACTCTTTGGGAATAAACATGACCTTATTTATCTCAGCATTGCTGGTGCCTTCATAGTGCCAGGTCCATATTCAACAAGACCGAAAATGCTGTCCTAAGCAGCTTCTTTACTTCACTCTGTACGTCAAGCAGTAGACAGCATAATTCCTTTTAGGTGCCAGGTGCTTTTAATATGTTTTGTTGCATGGACTGGTTGGTAGCCTGGAGCATATGTTAAAGGTGTAGGTGTTTTCATGTTTTCATTCAATTTTGTTTCATCTATTTCATTCATAGATGCCAAAGCATCTCAGAACCTGCACAATAGGTTATGTAAATGCAAAGCTAGATAGATACAGTTTAACATGTTGGCATCATATAAAAAAAGTGTATACACTCAGAGCAACCCACTTTTTATCCTAGAAAAAAAGACACCAAGAAAGTATTGGTTTTTGGTTTTGTGTTTATAGGTATGGGAACCTCTTAGTACTTAATTTCTACTCCTCCTCAATTAAATAAACAGCAATAAATTAAATGACAAATTCAAAGGAGTACGTAGATTTACACTTAGAGATTACTCAGTCTGCAAAGACCAATATGATTTCACTAGAGAAAAATAACTGCATGAAAAATCTTTTATCTTATTTTAAATTGTTATTCGTTTAAAAACTGTTTCAGTATGAGAAGGAAGCCTCGTGGACTAGGGTGATTTTAACCTGAGTGTTACATGGGGATTTGGACTTGATCCAGATCATTTAAAAATAGCTCTACGCTACTTGATTATTCAAAACACAACTGTATGATTTCATGATTTGGATTAAATATAAATTTATTTTATTTTATATCATACTAAAGTGATAATCTATAAAAGAAGGCAGATGCCTTTTATACCAAGTTTCATTATAAAATTTTGCTTTCCAAAATCACTTTCAGGACATTCTTCTTCTTTTTTTTTTTTTTAAACTTTATAGTTTATTGTCAGGTTGGTTTCCATATAACACCCAATGCTCTTCCCCACAAGTGACCTCCACCAAGAACATCACCCCCCCTTTACCTTTCCCCCTTCCCCTTCCCCCCTCAGTTTGTTTTCAGTATTCAAGAGTCTCTCGTGTTTTGTCTCCCTCCCTAACTCTTTTTCCTCCTTCCCCTCCCCATGGTCCTCTGTTGGGTTTCTCCTGTTAGACCTATGAGTGCAAACATATGGTGTCTGTCCTTCTCCGCCTGACTTATTTCGCTTAGCATGACACCCTCGAGGTCCATCCACTTTGCTACAAATGGCCAGATTTCATTCTTTCTCATGG
>CM053569.1:34993648-35101885 GCA_028646485.1 Cryptoprocta ferox | reverse complement strand
CATATAATTTATCATCTGAACTGGAAAATTTGGGAAATAATAGTGTACATTATTGATAAATAAAACAACAGGTGTGGAAAAAAGGACAGGCTTGGGCCATCCCAGACATTGTGGTCATTTGAATGAAGGGATGGGTAGGAAGCTCCTACTGCCTTAGCCCCAGACTCTCTACTTCCTCTCAGGTTTCTATAAAATGTCGAGGGGAGATAGAAAAGCAAGAGAAAATCAGCAGAACCAAAACTCAATTCTTTGAAAAAATCAGGAAGAGTGACAAGCTCTTAGCGAGACTTACCAAGAAAAGAAGCCTCAGATTACGAAAATCTGAAATAAAAGAGGGGATGTGAGTATTGACTTTATGGAAATAAAAAGAACAAGCACCATGTACAAAATTAACACAAAATGGATCCAGACCTACATGTAATTACAGAGCTAAACTACGCAACTTAGAATATAAAATAGAAATAAATTTTCGTGGCCTAAGAATTAGGCAATGATTTTTTAAATCTGTAACTCAAAAATCACAAGCAACCTAAATAGTTAATACGACTTCATCAAAATTGAGAAAGTGAAAAGATAACCCACATACGGGGTGAAAATATTTTCAAATCACACATCTAGTAAGAGCTTTGTATCTAGAACATATAAGGAATCCTTACATGTAAATAAGAAAAAGAAATGACCCAGTTACAAAATGGGGTAAGGTTCTGAATAGACATTTCTCGAAAGAAGATATTCAGATGGCCAATATGTACATGAAGAAACTATCAATATCATCAGCCATCAGGGAAATGGAAATCATCACCACTGTGAGATACCACCTCACACCCACTAGGATGTCTATAATAATAAAGACAGATAATAACCAGTGTTGGTAAAGATGTAGAAAAATTGGAACCTTCATATACTTGGTAAAAATGTAAAATGTTGCAGTTTTTTTGGAAAACGGTATGGCAGTTCCTCAAAAGATTAAACAGAGTTATATATATATAACCTAACAGTTTCACTCTTATATATGTAACCAAGAGACATAAAAACGTGTCCAGACAAAAACCTGACTATGTATAGTGCATTGTTCATAATAAGAAAAAAGGCACAAGCAACTCAAGTGTCAAACAACTAATGAATGAACAAATAAAATAGAATGTATCCATAAAATGGAATATTACTCAGCCATAAAAAGGAATGCTACAATGTGGATGAACTTTACACTATGCAAAATGAAAGAAGCCAGACACAAAAGACCATGTACTGTATGATTTCATTTCTATAACATGTCTAGAATAGGCTGACCTATGGAGACAGAAAGTAAATTAGTGGCTCTAGGGACTGGCAGGGAGGGAGAAAAGTGAAGAAAGTGATTATTAATGGGTATGGCATTTTGCTTGGGAGTGACAAATGTTGTAAAATTGATTATGGTTATGTTTGCACAATCCTATGAATATACCAAAGCCCAAATGTCCATCAAAAGATGAATGTGTAAAGAAGATATATATATATTTATGTATATATATATGTATGTATGTATATGTACACATACAATGGAACATTACTCAGCTATATAAAAGAATGGAATCTTGGCATGTGCAATGACATAGATGGAGTTAGAGAATATTATGCTAAGTGAAATACGCCAGAGAAAGACAAATACTATATGATTTCACTCATATGTGGAATTTAAGCAAGAAAACAAACAAACATGGGGAAGTAGGGGTAGGAAAACCAGAAACAAACTCTTAACTCTACAGAACAACCTGAAGGTTACCACAGGGGAGGTGGGCTGGAGGATGGGTTAAACAGGTGATGGGTATTAAAGAGGACACTTGTGATGAGCACTAGGTGTTATATGGAAGTGTTGAATTACTCAATACTTGAAACTAATGTTATACTGTGTTAACTGGAATTTAAATGAAAACTGGAAGGAAAACAAAAATTGATTTGTATACTTTAAATAGATGAATTATATGGCATGTGAATTATTATCTCAATAAAGCATATATTTTAAAAATATTATCAATCACTCTTTGTAGTTCAGTACAGATTTTAGGATTATTCTAGTTCTGTGAAAAATGCTGTTGATATTTTGATAGGGATTGCATTAAATGTGTAGATTGCTTTCGGTAGTATAGACATGTTAACAATATTTGTTCTGCCAATCCATGAGCATGGAATGTCTTTCCATTATGGGGGGTTATCTTCATTTTCTTTCATCAGTGTTTTATAGTTTTCAGATTACAGGTTCTTCACCTCTTTGTTTAGGTTTATTCCTAGGTATCTTCTTGTGTTTGGTGTAGTTATAAATAGGATTGATTCCTTAATTTCTCTTTCTGCTGCTTCATTATTCATGTATAGAAATGCAACAGATTTCTGCACCTTGACTTTGTATGCTGAGATTTTACTAAATTCGTTTTAAATTCTAGTTTTTTTGGTTGAATCTTTCAGGTTTTCTATATATATTATGTCATCTGCGAATAGTACGTTATACTTTTTCCAATTTGGATGCCTTTTATTTCTTTTTGTTGTCTGATAGCTGTGGCTAGGGCTTCCAGTACTGCATTAAATAACAGTGGTGAGAGTGGACATCCCTGTCTTGTTCCAGACCATAGAGAGAGAGCTCTCAGGTTTTCCCCATTTAGGATGATATTTGCTGTGGGTTTTTGTAGATGGTCTTTATTATGTTGAGTATGTTCCCTCTAACCTACTTTGTTGAGAGTTTTCATCATGAATGAATGTTGTACTTTGCCAGATGCTCTTTTTTCCATCTATTGAAATGATCGTATGATTCTTACCTTTCTTTTTTTATTGTGAGGTATCATGTTGGTTAATTTGCAAATATTTAACCACCCTTGCAACCCAGAAATAAATCCCACTGATTGTGGAATTTGTATAGACCTACAAAAGACCCTGAATAGCCAAAGCAACTTTGAAAAAGAAAAGCAAAGCTGGAGGCATCACAATTCCAGATTTCAGTTATATTACAAAGCTGTAGGAATCAAAACAGAATGGTACTGACACAAAAATAGACACATAGACCAGTGGAACAGAATAGAAAACCCAGAAATTAACCCACAATTATATGGTGCATTAATCTTCAACAAAACAGGAAACAGTATTCACTGGGGTAAAGGCAGTGTGTTCAAGGAATGTTGGGAAAAGTGGACAGCAATGTGCAAAAGAATGCAGCTAGACCACTTTCTCACACCATACACAAAAATAAATTCAAAATGTATGAAAGACTTAAATGTGAGACCTGAAACCCTAAAAATCCTAGAGGATAACACAGGCAGTAACTTCTTTGTCATCAGCGATAGCAACTTCTTCTATATATGTCTCCTGAGGCAAGGGAAACAGAAGCAAAAATAAACTATTGGGACTTGATCAAAATAAAAAGCTTCTTCTGGATAGCAAAGGAAACAATCACTAAAACTAAAAGGCAACCTACAGAATGGGAGAAGATATTTGCAAATGACATATCTGATAAGGGGTTAGTATCCAAAATATTTTAAAAACGTATACAATTCCAGCACCTCAAAAACGAATAACCCAATTAAAAAATGGGCAGAAGACATGAATAGACATTTCTCCAAAGACATACAGATGGCCAACAGACACATGAAAAGATGCTCAGCATCACTCATCATCAGGGAAATACAAATCAAAACCACACTGAGATACCACCTCACGCCAGTCAGAGTGGCTAAAATGAACAACTCAAGAGACAACAGGTGTTGAAGATGATGTGGAGAAAGGGGATCCCTAACACTCTTGCACGGTTGGTGGGAATGCAAAGTGGTGCAGCCACTCTGGAAAACAGTATGGAGGATCCTCAAAGTTAAAAATGGAACTACCCTACAATCCAGCAATTACACTACTAGGTATTCACCCAAAGAATACAAAAATACTAATTCAGAGGGGTACATGGACACCAATGTTAATAGCATTATCTGCAATAGCCAAATTATGAAAACAGGCCAGGTGTCAACTAATGAATGGATAAAGAAGATGTGGCATATGGCTAATGGAATATTAGCCATAAAAAAAGGAATGAAATCTTGCCATTTTCAACACCATGGATGGAGCTAGAGAGTATTATGCTAAGCGAAATACGTCAGTCAGAAAGACAAATACCATATGATTTCATTCATATGTTGAATCTGAGAAACAAAACAAATGAGCAAAGGGAAAAGAGAGAGAGAGACAAACCAAGAAATAGTCTCTTAACTATAGAAAACAAACTGATAGTTATCAGAATGGAGGTGAGTTGGGGGATGGATGAAATAAGTGATGAGGATTAAGGAGCGCACTTGCTGTGATGAGTACTGGATGTTGTATGGATGGGTTGAATCTCTATATTGTACACCTGAAACTAATATTACGCTTTATGTTAACTAACTGGAATTTAAATAAAAACTTTAAAATATTATATCGAGGGGTGGTTGACTGGTAGCAGATTTGAGTTTTGTGACCTTTACACCCACATGCATATCACATTCATAATACAACCATCCTAGGGTAACTTTGCTTTGATCTGTTTTCCACATTGTGCATATTGACTACCTGTCCCTACCCACTACCCCATCACCCCATAAGATTTGCTTTGAAGAAAGAGTACTATGGCTATAAAGTAGTTTGAAAATCTCTGGAAACAATGAGCTCCAGAACCTCTTCCAGCTCTAAGAAGCATGATTCAGATGCATTGAACTGAGAATTTGAATTTGGCCTAGATTACCCTATTTTAACTCAATGTCGACAAAAGGAAAGCTGTGAACAAAGACAGTCTTTTCCCACATAGCTGCACACAGGTGTGACTTAGTGGAAACAGTGGAACTCAGCCAGGTCTTCAGTTCCCTAGTGCAGTGCTCTATCTCCAAGCTCTGCTTCCTGCTCTGGAATACAGTGACTGCTAAAATAGACACACCTGGTCCCAGCACCTTGCAAATGGATTTTTCCTTTCAGCATTTCAGAATACATTCATATATTGATGAAGGCTTTCTCTGGGAAGCCATGTGTCTGAAATCAGTAATATAAAAGCCTTGCTAACCCCTGAGGTACTCGTAATGGTATGTGTTGCTTCATTCCTCTACTCTTTTCTCCTACTTCTTTTTCCTTATTTTTTTCATTCATTTATTCACAAAGTATATATTTGTGGAGTATCTACCATGTACTTTACATATCAACACTCGATATGTAATAGTGAACAAAATTAACTTCTCCCTACAATTATGGATCCTGCCATCTAGTTAGGGAGACATATTAACAACAACAGCAACAAGATTTACAAAATCTTTAAACTGTGGTAAGAACTATGAAAGAAAAAAACAAAAGGTCCTCAATAGAGACTATATAGATTATGATTTTATAAATTTATTTTATTTATTTTGAGAGAGAGAGAGAGGGCGAGCCTGGGAAGGGCAGAGGAAGAGGAAGAGAGAATCCAAGCAGCCTCTGTGCTGTCAGAGCAGAGCCCAACACAGGACTCGATTCCACGACTATGAGATCATGACTTGAGCTGAAATCAAGAGTCAGATGCTCAGCCAACTGAGCCACTGAGGAGACCCTGTATATTATGATTTTATAATGAGCTCTGGAATCATACTACCAGTGTTCAAATCCCAGCTACACCATTTAACACATGTATGTGTGGTTTTACATAAGTTATCTGAGCCTGTTTCCTTATCTTGTTTAATTTTTTTAATGTTTATTTTTTGAGAGAAATAGAGAGGGAGAGACAGAGAATCCCAAGCAGGCTCCATGCTGTCATTGCAGAGCCCAGTGGGAGCTCAAACCCACTAACCATGAGCTCATGACCTGAACCAAAATCAAGAAAAAGATGCTTAACTGACTGAGCCACCCAGCACCCCTATTTTTTTTTTTTTTAGAGAGAGCACACAAGTGGGGGAGGGAGGCAAGGAGAGAGAGAGAGAGGAACTCAGGCAAGGTCACCGCTCAGCACAGAGCCCGATGCAGGGCTCTATCTCATAACCGTGCGTGAGATCATGACCTGAGCTGAAATCAAGAGTTGGATGCTCAACCTCCTGAGCCACCAGGCGCCCCTTTAGTTTCTTTATCTTAAAATGGGGATAAAAATAGTACCTACTTTACAGAGTTGTTATGAGGATTAAATGAGTTGATATAGAAAAGTGTCTAACATATACTAAGTGCACATAGAAGAGTACCAGACACCTTCTAAGCAGGCAGTAAATGCTATCTGTGCGTTGGTATTGCTTTAGAGAATATCAGGGAATCAACTAGTTAGGTGTTCAGTGTTGCCGTCTTCATTGCCAGCATCGTGGTCATCCAATATACTTATCTCACCTTGTATACATGTTTTGTGCACAGGATTTACAAAAATTGGCATAGCATGTTTCTGGACTCCAGAATCCTACAATGTAGATAAGAGATAGAGGGGAAGGCTGAAAAGAAAATAGCAGTAGAAGGTAGCATATGCTAAGTACCAGATAAATGATGAAGATAGTATGTCCTACAGGACTGTAGGAGAAAGAGGAGTTATTGTGGCCTCATACAGGGAAGGCTTCATAGAGGAAATGCCTACTGCGTTATGTGTTACTTAATTTCACATCCCCCTCTTGATCATCTAGCCAGTTGCTTTCTAAATGGTGGTGCTACCTGCAGTCTCTTTGTCCCCTACTCCAGTGCACATTTTTATTGCATTTATTTTTCCCAAGCACTGTTTGTCATTTATTTGCTTACAAAGTTTCTCTGTATATAGCAGTGTTTCTCAAATATTAATGTGCATAAAAATGACTGGAAGTTTTTTATAAGTTCAGATCACCAGGTGTCACCTTCAGGTAAGATACTTTTGGCACAAGGCCTGAGAATCTCTGTTTTAACAGATGCCCTAGATTGTTCTGATTCAGGTGGTCAAAAGGCTGTGGTTTAAGGAAGACTGGCATAAAACTGAGAATTCAGTTTCCTTAACCTGCCACCTAGAATCTGGCTTTTCCTGCCTTTCCAGCCTCATCCTCCACTAGTTCCATCAATACTTCTCTTGTTTGAGCCAAATGGGGTGTTTCCTTTGCCATACACTTACCTACTCTCTTTTCTGTCTTTGGTCTCTTTTTCATTTATGTGGTTCTTTCAGCCTCAGTGTTCTTACTGCCATTTCAACAAGTCCAAATCCTGGTTTCTTTCAGTTTTGGAACAGATGTGTTCTGAAAGCATCTTTAGTAAAGTATCTCTAACCTAGAAAGCAGGCTCCAAGTTTAACTGATCCTTGTGTCTCCTTTTTCAATGCAGGGACCTCAATAAGCACTTTGCAAATGACTCACTTCAGTTTTTTTCTTAATTCGTACATTAAATATTTATGGAAGGCCTACTGTGTACCAAGCACTATTTTGGGTCCTGGTGATAAAGTAGAAATATAGACGCTCAAAAAGTCTGTTTCCAATAACCTTACATTCTAGTGGGATAAGTGTTTGTAAGTAAATATTTAAAATGTTTTGAGAAGAGTAATCTGGCAGTACTATATGGGATAGGTTAGGAAAGAGAAAGACCAGTGAAAGAAACTAATTAAGGAACTAATGTAATTAGCCAGTGGGGAGACTGGGAAGGGCCAGTAAGAACAAAACATACAAAGGAAAAACAGCAAGAGTAATTAATGAAATGAAGGAATGACCAACAGTACTTGGTAGGGGACAGAAAGGTATATTTAATATTTGAGCCTTTTGGGAAGGAACAAAAAAGAAGTTAACTTATAAAGGTTATATTAGGAAAAAGTAGTTTAGAATGATACATAATACTCTATTTATTCATTTTAATTTTATTTTTGACCAATCTAAGTTAGTTATTTAAGTTATCTCCTGCCATAAGCAAAGGGATGGAAGATCAGTATACTGGTCAACAACAGTTGATACAAGGAAGGAAGGTGAGCTGAAGGTCCCATATACTTTTCTGGTCCATGTGTATAGTTTTGGTCCGTACCAGTTATGTGGACCAGTGCTGTGGTCCACACTGGATAGTAGTCCAAGTTCTCTTTATTCATTTCCATAGTCAGAAGTGGATTCACATGAGAGTTATGGTATAGAGTATAATTACCATCTTCCTAGGGAAAGGACTTGGACCTGATATGGAGATGGAGGTAGTCAAGGAACTCAGGTCTCTCGTGCTCTCTGTGATGCAAATTCAGGAAGACATTCAGCATGCTCACTCCTATGCCAGGGAGCGCTAGGAAGTAGGTGAGGACCTTCCACATGTGAGCTCCGCCCTCCTTGACTGGGCGCTACTCAACTTGGACTGCCCCACCTGTGCCCTGGACCGCCCTACCAGCTCAGAAACCCAGTACCCAGCTGTCATTGCCCTCTTCGACCTAGACCTATGGGGATCTTTTAGATGCATAATCTTTATAATGGGACATACAAGTAGAAATGCTCAAAAGCAGTTAGAAATAGGAAGGTCTTATTAGAGTCCAGCCCACTCTCCTCCTCTCTTTCTCCAACTCAACTCACTAATATTCTCAGTCCTAGATGTTCCAAGGCCAGGATCCTCTGAAGAAATATTCTGCATCTCATTTTGATTTTCTGGGGATGTGGCATGACTCCATGTCTTGGCCCACTATTCTGTCCTCCCAAGTGTCTGTGCAGAATGAGGTCTAAGTCCATCCCCAGAAAACCATCTCTAATTATAGCCCTCCCTTGCATGGTTCTTAGCTGACTGGGGGTTTGGTTTGCTAGAAGAACTAGGAAGCCATCATAATTAAACTAGAGGATCCTTTGGGACTTTGGGTATGGTGGTGCGTGCCATCATCTCCCTATGTGAAGATCACTGTGGTCATTTATGACTCTTGGGGAAATAGGCAAAGTTTGGAACACAAATTGTTAAGGCATTAGCATAACACATAGTTTGGGAAGCTATTTGCATTACGTGGAAAATCCTCTTTCTCCATTCTTGTAGTTGCCCAGGACAAAAAATTCAAATCACTTCTGTCTCCTGTCTTTCTCTCATAATATCCAGCAATCCAATCCATCAGCAAATACAGGTGTGTGTGTGTGTGTGTGTGTGTTGCATAAAATTTTATGATCTGAAATTCCCACTAGGATGTAAACTCCATGAAGGCAAGGACTTTGTTTCTGCTATATCCCTAGTAGCGGCTGGAACATAGTGTATGCTCAATAAAAATTTGTTGCATGACTGAATAATGTGAAATACTATTTACACATTTTGCTTAATAATTTTAACATTGGCTCCATCTTCAAGAAGCTAAGGAAGTATTTTATCACAATAAAATTATTATAACTAAAGTCCAAACATTAACCATACTTGACTAAATAACATTACCTTATAAATATTGTTTAAAAAATAGAATCTTTATTCTTTAGGTAGTTTAGAGAGAGATAAATTTTAAATGCTAAGAACACTTTAGTGATGCTAATGTGGTAAACTGTTACAAATATGGTCTGAAATTTAGTATTAACAAGAGACATTCTTATAAGATCAGTTAGTAATCTTATACCTGCTATGATTAAAATTTATGAAAAATGTATTTTAAACTTTTTGAGAAAGTTTTCTCATGAGTTTCCAGACTTGCTTACTACTTTAATGTTTGTAGAGATGATGCTTGATATTTGGGAAGAGATAATCTACATTTTCTTTTTTTAACTTCTAAACTTTTATTCAGACAGTTCCACATGATCAAGTATATCCTTAAGATATGTGTCGGATTACTTTCATAATATACAGAAAGTTGTTTTCTTAGAACAGCAAGCATTACTTAGGACTGATATCAGCATATGAAAATTCACTGATGGTGTAGGGCTAGCTGACCTCAACTATTGTTAGGAATACAGTATTGGTTGAGAGAATACTTCAAATTTCTAGAGATTAAAAGGAGAGGTTATGATCAGAACAGTTTGTGTAGAAGATCATTTTAGTGTAGTGATGATTTTTATGGAGTAGCAGCACAGAACCAAGTGCTTCTAATGGAAAAGAATAATTGGCTGCAGGGCATAAGTACATGTTTTTCTCTAACATTTTGACCATTTTGTATTTCAAGTCTATTGTCCATTGCATCATTAAGGTATTGTTAACATAGGATACACAGAGAATCAATGTGTAGCTTTAGTTCAGTTTGGATTTGATCTGCTATCATGAAGTTAAAGGGTAGCCAATAAAAGTTTGTAAGTGAACCTCTATTCTATGTCTTGATGGACTTCAATAAAATCAGCTACATAGTAGAGAATACTGAGATTCAGGTTTACTTTGAAGAGAATCTACAGTTAACTGAACCAGATTTATTTAGATTTAATAGAATATATAATAATGAAAATCAGCTCAATATTTTTGTTAATTTCTGTTTGGCAATGAAAACCAGCTACTGGATAAAGTTAATTACAGATATACTTAAACCATTTTTATTATTTTTGTGCTGAAAACAAGGGGAAGAGGATGCTTTTGCATCACTTCCATAAACCCTACATAGTTTCCTTAAGAAGTATATGATTTGAAGGATAAAATAATCAAGAGTTTGTATGTATTTTTATCAATAGAAATTTCTCCAAGTTCACCTATAGTTTTCTTATCAGAACTCTTATCAGGTTCAGAGTTGCAAGGCAAAAGCTTAATAAGCATATTCTCCTTCTTCCCTGCTATAGAAACTAAATGCAAACTTTTCTGTGACTCTTAGAGTGAATGCATAGGCTTGGTAAACTTTCATCTGCTTCAGGGTCAGGGCTGATTCAATCTTACGGCAAGTTTATGAGAGTGGCTGATGCGATACAGTTGTTTCTAGTAAAATCAGACTAGCTCTAAGGAGCCAATCTAAGTCCGTCTCTGAGTAAAATTCTATGAGAAACAGACTCCAACTCAGACACAATTGTAAACCCTCATATAATAAGGACTTGCAGCTGATTTAATCCTATTGAAAATCTTTAAGCAGCTATGAGACAAAATGGTTTCCACATTGACATCAGTGGTATGAACCTTGGATTTCATCAATATGAGAAGTAGTTACCTGGTACACACAGTAGCCACTCTTAAGAATTAACATCGTGGCCATTTCAAAGCAGGTTGTTGTTTCTAATGTAGACGCATCTGTTTTGATAAAGATCCAAGTTCCCACAGGGTGTCAAGTTTTATTTCTTAAAATCTGAATTCATTACAAAAAGCAAACAAGTCAAACTTAAGTTCAGAAGTTAGTATAAATCAATTAGATCTAGTCTCCTTGAACAAAAATAACCAACCTATTCTAATTTTCTATGTGACAGAGAAAGAGAGGGAGAGAGAATGAGGACTGTTTCTAAGACCGCGTATGCAAAGTTTCACCTGGAACTAATTTTTTTCATGAATTTAGAAGCTCCTGAAAATAAGCTTATGCTCTGATATTATATATGTATAAAAAGGACAGACAGACACAAAATCTAAAAGTCAACACTGCAGATAAAATCTCAATAAGTATGATTTGAACTTGTGTGGAGAGGTTGGTGTGTATACTTTTTGTTTGTTTGTTTGGCTTACCATATTGAAACATACTGATAATAACCAGGGTATTATAGTCCGTTTAGGACTTAGAACTGGTCCCTTTTTGAATTTTCAACTTTAATTAGAACAATAGACCAAACGTGGACTATAGTAAAACACAACCTTGCCTGAACTATCTCCATGCTTCTTTTATTGCATTTAGCACTGGTCTTGAAATGTGAATATTTGAACTGATACTTAGCAGGCAGTAGTGGCCTCATACTGTTACTTCAAAGAGCCGGAAAAGTAACTTCATGAAAGGGAAAAGTTGAAACTATAGTACTCTTTACCATTCTATTTGTTAAGCAGTGATGGGTATCATTAGTTCTGCTCTTTTGCATAATTACTGCAGTATTGTGAAAACTTTTTTTTTTGCCATCCAACTGGGAGCAATTATATTATGTGGAATCTGGTATAACATTTGGCTTAGAGAAATAAAATCTAAAAAGCCCTTCTTTTCTAGCACTCTGTATCTGTAGTACCCATTGCTTGTTCAAGTGTGGTTTTTAAGTAGAAAATAACATGGATTGGTGACAGTTAAGGAGACGTTTCATAAAGAAGGTAACTTATTCTTTATAATATTTTAGTTAATTTAATGTGCTTAGATAAATTTTACCTAGCACATCACTGAGCTGTTATGGTAATTCATGCATAAAATGGTGACAAGTTTATTAAGTACAATGCTGACATCACTGAAAATTTGAGACTTAAAGATAAACGTTGTTTGCTTGATTACATCAATTCATCCGGTTGAAATTAAGTAATGCTGATAGTTATGACAATTTGCTATTTATGAAGAGCTTCCAAAGTAGGCTGTTTTTGTGGTAAAAGTATACACGACCTTCTCCCAGAAGCACCACCCCATCCCGTCCCAAAAACCAAATTTCTAAAAGGTACAGCTAGAAGAGTATGTTTGCAAATGTTTAGACAATGAGGCACATATTTTTCAAGCTTGTAAAAATTCTTCTTTTTTTAGTATGTGAAGCCATTAAAATACTGTAACTGATTTTTTATTGTATTTGATTTTGGAATATCTTTACTTCTTTGAAGACACTACTACATTTTAGCAGGGATAGTAAAATTAGAATAAATGTCACAGTGATATACAGATCGTGATTGTCACTTTGGTTTTGTGGTTTCACACTTGATTTTTCATAATTTATAAGATGTGAAAAATGATCTTGTGATTGGCAAAAGATATTCTGATGAAGGTTAAAGTATGACTGTTACATGGTGGAAATGTTACTTCTGCATTGCTGTTACAGAACATAATTACAATAGGAAGGTGGGAA
Organism: Cryptoprocta ferox; assembly: GCA_028646485.1. NCBI lineage: Eukaryota > Metazoa > Chordata > Mammalia > Carnivora > Eupleridae > Cryptoprocta > Cryptoprocta ferox. The sequence continues at coordinate 35,089,124 of CM053569.1, read as the reverse complement.
AATACATAGATATATCTGTGCTTGGTGTTTAGTTAAGGTTTCCTTAAAATGATAAAACATTGGAATAGATGCTGAATTGCCCTTTTTTGTCATCCGTCAAAGCACAAAATGTATTTCTTTGAGACCTTGTTAATTCTCAAGAGGTCGGTTTCTACATATTTTTCTTTAAAAATTTAAATATCCATTTATTTGAAACATTTTTATTAATGAGGCTGACTTTTGAGTGTGCTCATAAAAATATTGATTATGGCCGAACCAGAAGTTGCAATCAGTCAAGCTTATCTTTCTGTGCTCTAAAATGCTACCGAAGAACATCTAATTAATGTCCTTTGAAATTATTTTACCGCATTCTTTGGTATTGTCACACACTCAAGTATGGTTTTAGCTGCTGCTCCTGAGATACCGTGGCTCTTGCCAGACTCCAGGGCGAGCTAGTAAACGTACCTATCTCCATGCATTAAAAGAAGGAATTAGCTCCAGCTCCCCAGCTCCCAGCACAGCTTTCAGCACCTTTCCCAGGGTGGCTAGTGTCTGTGCCACGGCTAGCTGGGAAAGGATGGGAAAATGCGCTGGAATGATCTAAGAAGTAAACTATCAACTTGACGTGTTTTCCTAGCTATTGAAAATCTCCTCATATTGAAACCCATTGATAGTGAAACTGTAGAATTCCTCTGATTTAAGTACCATCTGGTTGTGCTCAAGGCTTTAAAGCTGTTATCTCCGCATAAAATTTCAGAGTTCTATACTTTTTACTTCACCAAACTATCCATTTTTAAGCCACAAATATTTTTCCAGCTCTTTCAGATGTTATCTAAAAGTATATTTTAACAGCATTTAAATAGTTCTTAAACAATAACAATTTATCTTGATAGATGGCATGCTGTGTTTTTTCATTTTATTTTAATTAGCCATTGTGGAACCAAATTCCCTTTTGTTTTAGTCTTTTAAATATTGTTTAATTATAGTTATCATGCCAGATATCTCAAAGGTTATTTTACCAATACAGTTTCATTTAACATAACCCATATGGAATCAATAGCCCAGTTTCCTAAAGTGAATGCTTGGAAAATCTTACATTCATATGTTAAGAGCACACATCCTTTCCTCATTAGTTGGAAAGTACAGGGATTTTGGCACGGGTTCTGTGTGGAAGCATTGTGCAGCTTTTATATGGATTTTGTTTTTAGCCTTTGATGACACTGTTTAGAATAGGAAGTATCTAATAAGTAAAGCATTTTGTCTCAAGTGCTGCCAGTGTGTTTAATATATGCCTGGAGGTCTGAAACATTATCTTCTTCACTACAGTAATATGCATTTAATTCTCTGAAAGCAGAAGGTCGAACTTTTAAAAGGGACGCAAAGTACATTTTCAAACAGAATAATTCAAAACATATGGAAGAGGGGACCAGAGTAATGTACAGTTGGTTTTTATGGTTTAATCATGATCATGTTAATGCACACCAGTAGCTAATTAAAGAAAACTTTTATTGTCCATTTTAAATGAGTTAGGTAAAGAGTGGGAGAGCTGATGTAACAGCACTGCCCAGAGAGCCGTGTTGCTGCTGCATTCGCTAACAGCAAGCAGATACTGCTGGTTTTTGACAACTTAAATTATTAGTCCCCTCAGACAATAATAAAGCAAAAGTTATTTTCAGAGTTACTACATGGTGAGCTTTTCTCTTTCCACACAGGAATAGTAAATTGGTGCCCAAGTTTAGGGCTGAGCACACATAATTAATTATAAAACTTCTCCAGAGCAGTCCAGATACTCTTTAGTATAATAGATAAATCTGCAGTGAACTGGTGACAAACCAATGGATTTTTAAATACGTCTCAAAAATCATCAGCTTATTTGTTCCAGTGCTACAAATAGTGTGGAAACTTAGAAAAATGGAGGAAATCTTGGCTTTTGACCCAGTTTTAAGAATTTAGTTTCCTAGTACTGAGAAAGTTGTACTTTTTTTTCTTTTTCCTTTTTTCTTTTTTTTTTTTTTTTTTTTTTTCTTTCAGTGAGAGTCAGAGTCTTTCATCTCTGGGTCATTGGTTCAAATTCCATTTTGCTCGGTAGTGACTAGAATTAGTTACCATCTGACTTCTGTTCAGTAACCTGCATGACCCAGGCTGATAGCTGCCATCCTGCCCTTGCTGATTATTTATATCTCAAGATCAGACTACTTGACATTCACTAGAGCCTAATGTGGCAATCTCAACACATAATACGGCTGGACGCTAAATATCTTTACCTACGGGAGGTTTATTTTGTCATGTTAACACCACCGGGGAACGCTTCATTTACTTTAAGGAAGGAGAGACTAGATTTTAAATAACAAATCTGTAAATCAGAAAAAGAAAATGTAATGCTCTGTGCATAGAAAGTAGTCTTGTAGAGTTAACTGTGTTCACCTTTCCTGATTGAGAGAATAAAAATAGTTGAGTTCTGGATTTCAGTGTTCCACAGAACTCAACCTAAAGGAATTCTTTATTATTTCTTTATTATGTGGTATACAGATCTTTGGTTTGTAATGCCTCAAAACGTGGGCAGTAAGTCCTAGACTACTGTTTTCACATATTATTTGAGAATTCCTAGTTGGTAATGGATCTGCTGTATATTTGAAATTTTTATCATAGGGATAACTAAAAGCTTTAAAATGAAGTTATCATTTGGTAATTGCCTTGGTTTTTATTTTACTGAATTTTTGTATTAAATATGTCCCTTTGTTTATTTAGTCAGCACACAATTGTTAAGCTCTACCATGTTAAAAGGAATATCATGTGTGCTAGGAATACTAATGGCGTTCCCTCTTACCCATAGCCTAATATCTGACTGACCTTGCATCTACTAAGTAATCTCCTTATGCCTCAGTTTCCTTAGCTGTGTAATGGGGATAACAGTACCCCTTCAAAGGGTTGTAACACTTGGTGTAGAAAATGTATGTATGTGCTAACATTTGGCAAATAACAAACATACTGTGAATGGTATCTTATTTTTTTATCTTCATCTGCTTACAATTGAATTGCTCTGAGTTGGAACACAGTGTAAAAAGTGCTATGATAATATTAGTTTGTTATAAAAGTATAAAAGCTGGTAAGACTCGCACCATTGGTAGGGTTGAGGAAGTCTTCACAAAGAAGGTGACTTTTTTATTTAACTTACCCTTTATTACAGCTGCTGTGTGTGTTGAACACATTAACTCATTTAGCGCTGAAGCAACTTTGTTAGTTGGATGTTAATGTCCCCGGCGTGAGGTTGAGGACCCAGCAGAGACTGTGAGGATTGCTCAAAGTATGGTCAGCTCACAAGGTAGAGAGTCCAGATCAGGAAAGAGCCCATAAATATATCTGGAAAGACCTTAAAGAGAACAGTACATGAGGAGGTCTGTGTCCACATGTGTTTATATGCTAGCAATCATGTATTTCTAGTCTGCAGAGCAATTTTTCTCATTTAATATTTTATCAGAAACTAACATATCATCAAACATTTATGGATCTTCTCTTCAGCATGCCAGGCTCTGCATTAATCCTTAGTGACAGATAGAAGCCAGGTGATGTGGCCCAGTCCTTTCAACAGTCCTTTACCTGGTAAAAGAGACAGGTGTATGGCAGCTGCCTATTATTAGGTATTTACTGTATATCAGGCACTGTGCTGACCTCTTTAGGCAGATTAGCTCATTGAATCTTCAAACCCTTGGAGGTCAAATTTAATATCCCTATTTTACAGATGAGGCTGTGTAGCCTTAGAGAGGTTTGTAACTTGTCCAAAATCCTACAGTCAAAAAGTATTGGACTTGAACCCCACAGCCATCTGCCTCTAAAGCCTATAAATATTTTAAAACTATCTGATATGGCCACCACAGAACATTTTAGGAGAAAATCGAAGTATGTGTAAATTGTTAGGATCACCAAGCAGGAAAAGAATGAGAGAACAGTTCTCAGACAAGTGTCATTTGTTCTGAGTCTTGATGGATAGCGAAACATTTGCCAGCTACAAGAAGCTCAGAAAGGGCTCTCCAGGCAGGGAATAGCACCACACAGATAGAATGGTTTAAGAGGACATGGTATCTTCAAAGAACAGGGCTAAGTTGTTTTTGCTTCAGAGAGTTCTTGTTGGACTTTTATAACAGTATGTATCTCCTTCAGCCATTTTAAAATCAATATGCAAGAAATATTTTTAAAATTCTAATGATTATTACATCACTGTCTTGAATCAGTTAACGGCCTTCAACATTTTCATAAACAACTCATAGTAATTTGTACCATGTGGAAAAATGATACTATATTTATCAAATTAAAGAAGGCTAAGAAATGATAAGCAATACGCAGTACTTTGGGAAATATTTTTCCATTGCTGGTGCTAATATAAATTAATACAGTCTTTTCGGAAGGGTGTTGACAGTATTCAGTAACCTTAAACTTTTTTGTGCCATTTACCTAGTGATTCCACTTTTAGGAGCCTTTTTTAAGGAAATATTAAGTGTTTTTCACAGATGTTTATTGACAAAAATTAAAAACTGGAATGTTCAATTATATGAAAATGGTTGAATAAATGTTCCTAACACTAAATGAAATATTATACAGTCTTTTGAAACAGCATTTATGAAGAGTGTATTAGCCTTTTTAAAAATTGGGGTATCATTTGTCTCTATGGTATGATGATAACCATAAAGGGATCGAGGGAGGGGACCTTCGTACAAGTGGAGAAAAACAAACTGAAAGGAAGTGTGCTCAAATATTACCATTGGTTATTTTTGGTGATAAGTGATAGTCGGGAGGATTTGGGTTTTTTCTCAGATCGTCCCTGGCTTCTTTAATGAATCTGTGTTACTTGGACAAAAAAGCAAGTGAAACATCTAGGTCTCGAGTGGAGTAGCATCTCACAAACTGATGGTTGGCAGACCTAAGAAAGGGGAAGCAGAGAAGCAAACTAGAGATCTCTGTGCTGTGCTGCGACAGTGATCAGAACTGTTGGCACCACCAAGTTGTCCTTTGTTCTCCGCATAGGGAGTGGTGGATGGAAAATTTTCAGAATGAGTAGACTTTAGTGCACCTTCAAGGGCTTTACTTACTTATATTTTGCTCCATCACTTACATATACTCTGGTTTCAAGTCCTATTGTAGAAGAAAACAAACTTCATTTTTAATAAAATACACTTTATTTTACTTTGCTTTGTCTTTGAGAATTTAAGACTGCTGACTTTTCCCTCTCTTTCCTCCTATCCAGAAACTTATAAATTAATTCTATAATGACAAGGGTAAACAGTATAAGCTATTTCTACCTGAATTATAATTTCAACCAATAGTAATCATGATTTGGAAATACAAGTTTATTGCACTACTTGAAAAAAATCACTGTAGGAAATACTAATACATTCTTTAAAGAGGCATTTTTAAATATATACTACTGTTAGTCCAAAGAAAGGGAGTCTGACTCAAAATATACTCAGAGGTTTATGTTAATAATAGAAATGCACATTTGATGCTGTTTCTCAAGTATTTCCTTGGCATTTTAATATGAATAATTTTTTGAATGGTCACTTTTACTCTGTTATAGGTTATACTAGAGCCATTTTAACAACATATTTATATAATATCCTTTATATAATAACACTTGGAATGTAACTAGTTTAAAATATTTTATTTTTCCTTACAGATCTCTAAGCAAGAACAGAAAAAAACGGATACATTTGACGGAAATGTGGCCGAAACCTCGTCTCGGTACAGTGGTGCTCAGGATAGTGGAATTGGCAGTGACAGTGTTAAAATCAGAATAGTACAGATAGAGCAGCACAGCGGTACCAGTCAGCATCGCATCGCCCGTCCCTCACGCCAGTCATCAATTGTAAAAAATCTCAATTTTATTCCCTTTGACATATTTATTACTGCAAGTAGAATCTCACTAATGACCTATTCCTGTACGGCCATACCCAAATCAAAATCACAAGAACATAAGGATGATGAAAAAACAGGCAAGAGTTCGTTAAATCTCCCAGAAGTTGATTCAGATGTTGCTAAGCCCAGCCAGGCGTGTATTTCTACCGTAACAGCAGAAGATCTCTTGAGCAGCAGTGTATCTTTTCCTTCGGGAAAAAAAATAGGGGTCATCTCTCTTGAAAGTCTTCATGCATCCACAAGGTCATCTGCTAGACAGGCGCTTGGTATCACTATCGTTCGGCAGCCTGGACGAAGAGGAACTGGTGACTTGCAGCTGGAACCTTTTCTGTACTTTATTGTGTCCCAGCCTTCTTTGCTTCTAAGTTGTCACCACAGAAAGCAGCGAGTGGAAATATCCATTTTTGATGCTGTGCTTAAAGGGGTAGCCTCTGATTACAAATGTACAGGTAAGAGCCTTCAAATTTACTGGAGTGCTAATAACTACTACTACTACTACTACATAGTAAGTTTTATTCCCAACATATCAAGATTGATCAAACAGAAAACAGCTGGCAGACCAGACAAGACTTCTTTTCTCTGCGGAATATGTAAATATGTACAGTTCACGTCCCACAGCTGAATCATGTTTAAGTAAATGTTTGAAATGTATCAAGGTCTAGCCTCAGCGTTCTTCCCGTGCCTCTGAATATTCATTTTTTTTCAAGAGCTGAATGAAACAGGGTTTCTTTCTTTCTGGCCTATAGAAATGCTTAAGAATTTCCAGTGATTGGGAAGTAAAGCTTTTTTTCATATTAATGGCCCATGGGTATGCTTTCCATATTAATGCAGCTGTTGAGGTTTTGAAAACAAAACAAGAGGAAAGGGGGCTGTTGTAAACAGCAAGTCCATTGGATGGGGGGAAAAAACCTTAGAAAATGAAGTTTATTGTTTTGGTATCCTTTTGATCTAATCATCTTGCTGTAACAGCATTATATTACATGTATTTGAGAAAGTTTATTAGTAAGGTAAGATCACTTAAAGATGTTTATATGTGTATGAGAAACGCATTTATTAGTGGTTTTGGTCAACTGGCTCTTGTCTGTCCAGCCATGCCTTTCTTACAACCAAAGAGCATCCTACATTATAATAATTATATTGAACTTCTGAAGCTTGTTGCCTTTTAAAAGTAGGAAAGCGAACAGGGATTTGGATTTAAAACATACTGGCTGATGGTAACGAGGGCTGATGGAAACAGGGTCAAAGTATAGAGACCTTTTCCCTGAGTTGATGTAGAATTGGAGATTTGGCAGGAGAACTGGAAGAGGTACTGGGCCATCTAAGATTCAGTACTGGAAGAAGATCCTAGAAAGCTCAGATGTAAATCAGGCATTTTTATTGCTATCAGGTGGTCCCATCTAGCAGCTGGAAGCCAACGGTGAGGCATTTGGAGAATTTGTCCAATCTGGAAGTTAGGCTCATTTGTTCTTAGCATAAGGGAGAACCATTTTACACAGTAGGCTCCTGGAGAGTAGATGGCAGGTGTGAGGATCAGGATTCATTTCAACCCAAGGAAGTAAGGTCAGAGGGGCGCTTGGCTCTCTGTGAAGGGTAGTACAGGTCCTCTACTTTGGAAGAGAGTAACTAGCCAGTTGCTAAGGAAGAACAATCTAGGGTAGTTACCTCCTACACTGAATGCTTGCCTCCTCTCTATTGATGTGCTGGAACTAGCTCAACCTGGCTTGCAAGAGCCTATTTTTAAATTTTTAGGAACTTTGAAAGATAGTTGTTAAATCACTAGTAGGTTAAATCGGCCAGGGTGAGAATATTTAGCCACATAGATGGGCAAGTGCCGTCAGTCAGCTCTCCTGCTCTGAGAGCCAGTTGTTAAACATTTACCAGTAACCGCTGTTTCCCTTCCTCAAACACATTCTAATTTACTGAGTACGTACTACAATAGGAAATACAGTAGGTCCATCAGGGGCACTGAAGATGGGAATGGTACTGAGATTGATGTTTCATGTAATTCAAGAATTACATGCCTTGAATGCATGTAATATAGGCATGCATTCAAGAACTCATGCCTATATCCCTGATACCTGTTTGGGGATTTGCTTAGCATTGGCCAAAACTATGTGCAAGAATAGGGAAAATAAGTCTAATTCCAAGGCCCTCCATAAGTTGCTTCAGCTGAAGTTGCTTATAGGTTGGTAGCTTCAGTGGCCTCTACTAAGAGATACTGATACTGAGTTCAGCAAAACTATCAGGCCTCATATCAAAGATGTGCATTTGAATTATAATCAGTTCTTAAGTTGAAATAATAAACTACTTTTTGTTTAAAAAAACTCCTCGGGGTGCCTGGCTGGCTCAGTCAGTGAAGCAAGTGACTCTTGATCTCAGGGTTGTGAGTTTGAGCCCTATGCTACGTATAGAGATTACTTAAAAATAAAATTTTTAAAAAAGTTAAAATTAAAAATAAATTTTAAAAATTAAAAAAAATTAAAAATCCTTGTATGTAGACCAATATGGAACCCAGTTTCTGTAGATGACGCTTAGAGTGAAGGTTATGGGCCACTTCATTACAGAGGGTCCCATGAGGGAGGAAAAAAGGCTTACATTCCTTCTAAGAAGCATCCTTTGCATAATGTTCTTGTGGATGCCTTTCTTTACCCAAAATGCGTCTACTTAGACATTTACATTATCCAAAAAAGGTTATCAATATAAATTGTCACATTTCTTAAAAATGAATTTTATCAGAAAGTAAGTAGTTAAAATATAATGGCTAAAAAATTAAAGAAGCAACTAGCATTTATTGGGTATTCATTCTGTGCCAGACATTGTACTAACTTCTTTAAATGTATTTTCTCATTTAATCCTCATAACAACTCTATGTGAAATGCTATATATAATCCCATCTTAAGGAAGAGGAAACTAAAGTGTACAGAGTTAAGTAACTTGTCCAAGATTACAGATAGAGCAATAAACAGAGCTAAAATTCAAAACAAGATTTTTTGGACTCCTAAGTCTAGTCTCTCAGTGGATCCCTGGGGTAGAGAGAAAGACATGAATCCGCAATTCTCTGTCAGGCCTCATTGTCCACGCTAGAATATGCAAATAGTTCCCTCTGTAATGTTTTAACTGGTGAATTTTTGTAGGTTAAATGTGTCATGATACGACTACATGGTACTGCCTCTCTTGGTCATATGACAAACCTAAGATTTAATTCTAGTTCTGTTATTTACAAGATGTATACCTATCTTTAGGGCAATTGTAAAACTGAAAGTAGGTAATTCATGAAAGTACTTAGCATTGAGCCAAGCAAGTAGTGGGCCCAAATAAATATTCACTTCTAATGCTTTAGCTATTATGATTTTACAGCAAAAAGATTACCAAACTGGGAACCAGAAAGCCTGGAATTGCCAGTACTAGCAGGGTGATCTTAACCAGGCAGTTCACTTCCTCAAGTTTCTGTTTTCTCATTTGTAAAATATGATGATTATGATAGATGCTAACAAGGCCCATTCCAATTCTGAAGCTTCCTTATTCTGTAATTTGGAATTCATCTTCCTATACTCACCTTTCTAAAAATATTTATACTGCTTTGGCCTCAGGGAGTTGACATCTATGAGTACAGGATCAGAATAAAATATATTCTGACTTGTCTTAAAGATGCAGATTTTCTTTTGACATTCTAGTGGAGTACTAATTCGTTTATTCAGTGTTTTACATGCATAAATTTTATTAAATTTTAATGAAGTTGTTTTTTTTAAAGCTGATCCAGGGAATTTCTTTTTTAAATTGGTCCATTTGAGTGAACTGTACAAGTCCCATTATCAATCTAGTTAACCAGGGACACTAATTGTAGCACTTTTCCATCCTAAAGAGAAGACTGTTCTGTTCCATGTCCAGGATTCTTTTGAAGCCCTGTAATCATGTGGGTAAGAAAAAAAGAGAAAGATAAGAATGCCTATAATGTTAACATTCAGGGGGAGGAGACAAGTTGAGGTGGCCAGTTTCATTTCTGGATTCCAAAGTGAAAGAGTCATTGTAGCATCTTAATTGGAAGGATAAAAAGGGGTGTCATCATGAAGCTAACTTTCTAAGAAAGATCCAGGAAAAGTTAAAGGCATCATAAGTTAAAAATGAAAGAGATAACATATTACATCTTTCTGCAATATTTATACTCGATGTATTTATTGAGGTATAATTGACATACAGTGTTAATTTCAGGTATAAAAACATAGTGATTCGACATTTGTTTACCTTGTGAAATGGTCACCATAGTAAGCCGTTACCGTCTGTCACCTTACAAAGTTAATCCGGTTTTGTTTAATATATTCCCCATGCTGTATATTATACCCCATTACTTAACTTATTTTATAACTGAAAGTTTGTACTTCTTAATTTCCTTCGCCCATTAGGGCCTTCCCAACCTCCCTCCCCTCTGCAACTGCCAGTCTATTTTCTGCATCTGTGAGTCTATGAGGGATTTATTTTGTTTTGTTTTTTAAATCCCACATATAAGTAAAATTATATGGTATTTGTCTTTCTCTAGTTGACTTATTTCACTTTGCGTAATAACACTCCAAGTCATCCATGTTGTCACAAGTAGCAATATTTCATTCATTTTAATGGCTTACTGTGTGTGTGTGTGTGTGTGTGTGTGTGTGTGTGTTTGTGTTGTATATATATGGTAGCTCTAACTTTTTTTTTGTTAGTTATATATTTTGCGCGCGCAAGAGAGAGAGAGAGAGTCAGGGAGGGAACAGAGAGAGAGAATCCCAAGCAGGCTCCACGCTGTCAGTGCAGAGCCCAGTGTAGGTCTTGAACTTAGAAACTGAGATCATGACCTGAGCTAAAATCAAGAGGCACATACTTAACCAACTGAACCACCCAGACACCCCAAATGGTAGCTCTAAGTTTTTGAGGAAACTTCATGCTGTTTTCCATAGTGGCTGCACCAATTTACATTCCCTCTAACGCTGGACAAAGGTTCCCTTTTCTCCACGTCGTTAATAACACTAGTCACTTCTTGCCTTTTTGAGAATAACCATTCCCACAGGTGTGAAGTGATATCTCATTGTGGTTTTGATTTTCATTTTCCAGATGATTAGTGATGGTGAGGATCTTTTCATATGCCTTTTGGCCATCTGTATGGCTTCTTAGGAATAATTTCTATTCAGATCCTTTGCCCATATCATAAGTTGATTGTTTGCTTTTTTGTGAAATTATAAGAGTTTTTATGTATTTTGGATATTAACCCCTGATTGGACATATCATTTACATATGTCTTCTCCCATTCAGTAGGTTGTTTTTTTAGTTTGTTGATGGTTTTCTTCATTGTGCAGAAGCTTTCTAGCTTGATGTAGTTAGTCCTTTGTTTATTTTTGCTTTTGTTTCCCTAGTTTCTGTACTCAGATCAAAAAAGACATCTCTAAGACTAATATCAAGGAGCTTATTGCCTATGTTTTCTTCTAGGAATTTAATGGTTTCAGGTCTTGCATTAAAGTCTAATCTGTTTTGAATTTATTTTTATATGGTGTAAGATAGTGGTCTGGTTTCATTCTTTTGTACGTAGCTGTCCAATTTTTCCAACGCAATTTACTAATCCCAATTGTATATTCTTGCCTCCTTTGTTGAACATTACTTGAACACATATGCGTGGGTTTATCTGTTCCATTGATCTGTGTGTCTGTTTTTATGCCAGTGCCATACTGTTTTCATTACTGTACTTTTGTAGTATAGTTTGAAATCAGGGACTCTGATACCTCTGACCTTGTTCTTCTTTCTCAGGGTTGCTTTGGCTATTCATGGTCTTTTGTGGTCCCATACAAATTTTAGGATTATTTGATCCAGTTCTGTGAAAATGTCATTGGAATTTCTATAGGAATTGCATTGAACCTGCAGACTGCTTTGGAGAGTATGGAATTTTAATAATATTAATCCATCCAGTCAGTGAGCATGGAATATCTTTGCATTTATTTCATATCATCAGGTTTTTTCGTCGATGTCTTATGGTTTACAATGTACAGGTCTTTTACCTCCTTGATTAAATTTATTCCTGGGTACTTTATTCTTTTTGATACAGTTGTAAATGGGATTGTTTTCTTGATTTCTCTTTTTGCTACTTTCATGATTAGTGTGTAGAAACACAACACATAACATTTTTATATATTAACTTTTTATCTTGAAATTTTACTGACTTGATTTAATACTCTAATAGTGTTTTTAGTGGAGTCATTAGAGGTACTGTTTCACTGTTTTCTTTCCTCTGTGCTTTCTGATGAGAAATCCATGGTAATCACAGTTATTGTTTCCATATATGTAATGTGTTGATTTTCTCTAGGTGCCTTCAAGACTTTTTTCTTTGTATTTGGTTTTCGGGAGGTTGATTATAATGTGTCTGGGCTTGATTTCTTTGAATTTATCCTGTTTGAGGTTTTCTGACCTCTTTAACTCTGTAACTGTATGCTTTTTAAAACTAAATTCAGGAACTTTTAAGCTATTATTTCTTAAATGTTTTTCTGCACCAATCTTCTTTGGACACCAACATTAAACTTTTTATATTATTCCACAGGTCCCTGAGACTCCATTCGTTTTTTTTTTCTTCTTTCCTGTTTTCTTTTTTCTTCTCTGTTCTTCATATTAGATAATTTCTGTCGATTTTCCAGTTCTAAAATTTTTATTTGGTTCTTTTCTATAGTTTCTGTTTCTCTTCTGAGAACTTCTATATCTCCACTCATTTCAAGCATGTTTACCTTACCTCATGAAACATAGTTATAATGCCTGCTGAAGTCTTACGTGCTGTCGCTGCCAACACAGCACAGCCATTATGGCACCTGCCCCCACCCCCTCAGACACACACCCCGTACCCACCCTTGGGGCGAAACCAGGAGAGAAAAAAGAAATATAAAAGGCCGCAGGTTTTTCCTACACTTGTGAAATCACAGAGGCTTTATTTCCCAGACATAAGGACTTCGGGCTATTCTTGCCATCACTGTGCACCACAATCTAAGACTCGCTTTCAAGTCAAGGTTGTGGGAGAAAAGAGGAAAAACAAAACAAATTGGGAAACACGCCACTGTCGGAGTCACATCTGCAAGCTTGACTCTCCTCCCCAGTCGACACTGTTCTTGTTTACTTTTTAGTCCTCAGGCATTTGTTCTTCGTATTTTCTCTCAAGTTTTTGATTGTAAGCAGCATGAGAGGTAGGCTGCAGGGAGCTTATTCCAACTTTGGCTGGCACCAGACGTCCTTCAGTTTTAAAATAATAAAATATTATCTAGCCTATTAGCAGAGACATGGTTTTCTGAGAAACTTAATACAGGATTTCCTCCAAAAGTGATACTTTAATAATCTTTACATCTGTGAGCACAGATCGGTTAATAGGCTGTAATGAATAAACTGCTCCCAGGGAGTTGTCAGCATTAACTTGATTCTGCACATGTCACCATTAAGCAAAGAACATGTCCAGATACTCAAAGGGTGTTACTAGTGTTCTCTCTCTGTGTTCCTAAGGGATATTCTTTCATATATTATAAAATCAAATTAGAAGAAATGCTGTGAGATTCATTGTCCCTCATGTCAGTCTGCCTTCTCAGCACATGTGACTGATAAATACACGTGTGCATATTATATATACTACTTATGCATATACATATGTAAAAACCTAAATTCTCCGAGAGGCTACCCAGAATACATGATAAATGGAATCCATATTTATACCTATACCTGCATTTTTTTTTTAGAAACTTTTTTTTAGGCATCATTTGTCCCTAATTGTCATCAGTTCTGTTTCACTTCAGGTTTCTAAAAAAAAAAAGATACAGGTATAGGTATTAATATGGATTCCATTTATCATGTATTCTCACTAGCCTCTCGTAGAATTTAGGTTTTTACATATGTATATGCATAAGTGGCATATATAATATATATGTGACTGTTAAGGTGTTGAAATATGGTTAATATGGCTGAGGAACTAAATTCATTTTAGTTAATTTAAATTTAAAAACCAATACTTGATTCAGTTATTGGAACATTTAAAAGTATGTTTGACAAACTGAGGGGAAGGGGGGTGATAGTCATGGAGGAGGGCACTTGTGGGGAAGAGCACTGGATGTTATATGGAAACCAACCTGACAATAAACTATAAAGTTAAAAAAAAATAAAAATAAAAAATAAAAAAAGTATGTTTGAATGAAATTGGGTGTAAAAATCAAATAAAAATACATGTATTTCAAAAAAAAGGAACTGATGACAATTGCTTATAATTTTGAAAGATTGATAAAGTATCATTGCCAATCAGCATAATTCAGTGATCTTAAATTATGCCAGCTATACCTGCAAGTATATATGTATGTGGTCATTTGTGTTACTCGCCATAGTTTAAATAATGGCAGGTTATCTAAAGCCTAAATTATCAACTCGCATTTCTTGTATGACTCTTGCTATTAATAGTAGCCTATAAACGATCTTCCATCTAGTCCAGGTAGATAATACATCTGCAAGTTAACAAGTTTCTTTTTAAAACATTAAAATAATGTGACAGTGGGCTTTTCCATGTCCTTCTTACCTGAAGCAACTTCTAACGGGACCGAGATCTTCTGCCAGCACCTTTATATGTAGCAGCTGTAATATTGGCAGTTCTCATTTAAATAAAGATGTATGTAGTTGTTTTTAACATAATCGTATTAGTTGTGTTTATAAATATTTAAAAATGGTATTTATTTTATTTAAGGTAATGGAATCCAGATTTGAAATTGCCTCATATCTTGACTATGCAGCCCAAGGCAGACTTAAAAAGTCATTTTTCTTCTTGTTTGTTTGGGGCTTTCTGTTTGTTTTTGAAGAAATGACTGTGCCATCTGGTCAATTGTGAAGGAGGTGAACCATTCTGAGGGAATTTAACTAACCCCCCCGTACTTCCTCAGCACACAGACAGTCCAGTAGCTTGTTACTCATTGTTTGCCAGGAACCAACAAACCAATTTGAAGATAATTGCTTCATCTCTCCTGCAACTTCTCTTTATTGTCACTTTTCAAGCATCAGCTCGACTAAAATAGAGAAATGAAAGCTGATTAGAATTCATACTGAAAGAGCAGGTAATGACACACTTCTGTGTATGACAGAAATATCCACAACATGGTATCTCTAGGATACTTTCTACATTTTAAAGTTTTATGAAAGTTTACATATATGACTTCAGGTCTAATTAAGAGGCAAACAGGGAAAAGTTCAATAAGAGCTCAAGATTTGGAGTCAGTCCTGAGTTCTAATGCCAGCTCTGCTGTTTAACAGCTGTGTGATCTTGGCCAAGTTATTTCCTCTTTCTAAGCCTTGGCCCCTTATCTAGAATATGGGGAGAATGGTGGTAGCGAGCTGCTAGAGTTGATGTGAGAATGAAATGATGTATGTGAAGCTCTTAGCTGACTGTGTCGCACAGGGCTCTGTGCACGTTAATACTGTTGTTGTTTTTATCATCGTTAACATCTTTAAGCTGAGTTTAAAAATAGTGGTTGTAATCGGCCAAAAGCATTCACATCATTTTAGTGCAATTTATAGCTATTGTGTAGTTTGAAAATTTTCAGTTACAGTAATTGGCTTCTTTACCCTTTCATGAATAGGTCTGCAGAAAATGTGCCAGAGACATCTGAGTAAACCAACAGTTGGAAAATCATAAACTGCTGCCTTACACCTCATAAATCATATCTTGATTTCATTTAGTTATTGTGACTTTAAGAGAAGGATTGAATTACATGTCTCTTTAGAATTAAAGGTTTTGCTAATGTCTCTGGAAAGGCTTAGAATTAACCTGTGACTTTAATGTCATAATGATCACAACTTGAACATTTATCTGAAAATTTAGCTGCTGGGAACATTTCTTGCTGGCCAGTAATATGAAGTGAAATTATTACTTTGACAGAAATCAGCCAGTAAGTAGTTCTCTTAAATGAGAGGAAATCTCTGGAGCGTCACTCAGGGAGAGCTGTGGGGAGAAAGTTAAGTAAGGTGTGACCCAGCCTGCAGGGGGAGTTAACATATGGGGAAGGATATTGGAATGGAAATCAGAAACTTTGACTTTTAGTCTTGCCTCATCAGCCAAGATTCTTTGATGCAAATAACTAAACTTCTTGGTGCTTTAGTTTCCTTATCTCTAAAATGGGTATAATAATATCGGGTCTCTATGGATTCATGGTTTAATCTTAGCTCCAAGTGAGATATCTATGAAATGCCTTGGGACTGTGAAATATTATTCAACTCTAAGTGGGGCTTCTGTAGTTATTAGTAATAGAAGTAAGAGCTTAATGGATCTTCCTTTTTGAACGTGAGGAAGACTAGTGTCTTGGCCCTTTTTACATCCATCTTGATCATCAGGATTTACTTAAAATGCATGAGAAATGGAAGGAATCATTTAAAGACACTGAATTGGCTTTCCATGTTACAGAACCAAGACTTTGCTCCGAGAAGACAAGAGGTTTAAAATTGGGATTAAGTTGATCTTCCTTAGAGATATATATATATAGATATAGATATATATGACTACATTTTTTTCTGTACAGCACCATATATTTACTTGCACTGAATTTTAATCAAATGTTTTCCTGTAAAACATCTGAAACCCACATTAGAATTTAACATGAAAACAACCACATAGGAAAGAGATCAAGAACACCACAGAGCACAGAAAATAAAAGGAATTCATTGAAATGATATTTTGCATATTAGCTGCTGGTTAACATCATTAAATATAAATAATGTAATTCCTTTTATTTTAGCAAGATACGAAGGCTGGTTCTAAAAATAAGAGCCAGTGGGCACTGATGATCACACATCCCGGGAGCCACTTTAATCCTTCCTGTTCCTCTTCTTCTGGGCTCAAGGCCTGGGATTTCAAACCAGGAAATTCCCTCTTCCCTTTCCCATCAAATCCTAGGATGTACGAGGTACAGAGCATGGGGAAAAGTGTGTACAGAGTTAGCCAAATGCCTGGATATCAACAAGGGGATGATGCCACTTACTTTGCATCCACAGCAATTTAGAATTGGTTTCTTGGTTGACTTTGCCATTCTGACATTGAATTGTTACTGGAGTTTATGGATCTAGGTTCCTTCACAATTTAATTTTCAGGCATTTTGAGGGTTTTATGGACTAACTACATTTGCTTCTGTGGCTACATTAAAAAAGAAGAAAAAGATGCCATTTAAACTAAGGATCATAAAAAATATAGAAAATGGGAGAAACCCAGTAGACCTGTATGTAGCTTTGCCTTTTTTATATACGATGGTCAAAAGGTGACTGTTCTGATCATGACCTCCCACTGCAGGGAGTTACACTGCCAGCCATTGAGAACAGCCAAGTCAAGCCCAACAGTGGCTTCTGAAAGAGGCCCCTTTGGAGGTTTAACAATATTAATTTCATAGATAGAGGCAAATAGATTTAGATCCTCCAGAAATGCTTAGCTTTAAATTTTATTCAAGTTCTATTAAGAAACACCTTTGTGTATTCTTGGCTGGGCACAAAAGGATTAAGCTGAAAAATCATCTAGGAACATCTTGTCAGGGAACTTGGAGAGAGGAAGGGAGAGGAGAGAATCTCTGAACCCTCACCTACTCCCCTGATTCTTTAAGTCTTTTCTCCCTTTCTACTCTGGCTGTGAACTCTGCTTGATCTTCCTTAACAAAAGAAAGCTGTGTGAAATTCAAATTCTGATGTACTCGCCATGTTTATTGGACATTGAAAATTATTTTAAAATGTCATTTCAGTCTTTTCTTTGTATAAAAGTGGATATACCCAGGTACCTTATTAAAAGGAGTCTCTAATTTCTCGTTTAAAAAATGGAAAAGTCTGTTTGGTGTGCAAATTATTTACTTCTTTGATTCATACATTGGCCACATATTTCTAAGGGGTGGAAAAGAATGCAAGAATATAATTTTGATAATTACCAGAACTGAAGTGCAGAGAAATTGTCAGAGCTATAATTTCTCCTTAGCCAGAAGAATTTGAGAGAGAAGTAAAGTACATTGACAAGTATTTTAAACCTCAATAATAGTTGTAAGAATTAAATACAAATAAACTTACTACTGGTTTTTAAGATCAAAATTGGGTATACTTTCCACTAATAAACAAAGAGTTTTATATTTTACCTATTGTGTTATATTCCTCTTAGATCAGTCTGAAAGATTTTTCAAAATTAAAAAGCAAAAACAAAAACTGGGAGGAGTAGACACTTGAAAAGCACCACACATAGGTACTCCTATTTTGTTTAAAGTTTGTGTTTTAGAAACAAAATAATAACTGTTATTGAACTTTTATCATGACATGTGCTGTACTAAACACATTATATATATTATCTGATATAATATTCTCAACAACCCACAAGCTAGTGGATTGTCCCATTTTGGAGACTCCGTGAAGTTAAAATTAAATTTACCCAGTTTAAGGAATCTGGACTTAAACCCAGATCTGTCTGCCTCCAAAGCTCATGTTCTTTTCATTACCCTGAATTTTCTAATGTGTTATAAACTGATATAAACTCTCCCATGGAACAAAATGTGAGAAAGCTCAATGAAAGTAGGGCTGTCTGTGTTCATTAAGTCCTGAGTCAATGACAGACTATTTCATAAACCTCTTCTGTATGACAGTATCCCATCACCTGCCAACTGTCCCTCAACAGTCTATCAGAAGTCACATAAATGTTATTTCGTAAATGTAACAACCCTGTGTACCTCAGGCCAAAGAGAGCCAGTGTCCCTAAGCTGCCGTAGATGCCGCTTTGGTTCTGTGGCAGCCCAGGATAGGTCTGGACTCATTGACTATGGCAGACTACAGCATGTGTGTAACCCATAACAGGTCATTGAAGATGTTGCCAAAAGAAATAAATAAATAAAGCAAATAAAAGCCTAGCCTTATTTCTTTAAAAAAAAAAAAAAACACCAAACATTAGATCCTTCTGGACATTCTGGAACTGATACAATGAAGACAGAAGTAAATCTTGAGGCTATTTGCAGTGCTACATCATACAAGCACTTTATGCTTCTGAGAAATTTGCGTAATTTCATCACGTACTACGGTCAGAAAGGAAACTCAGTGCAGTATGACATCAAAGCAGAAAGTTACCGAAATTTAAATCTGCAATAGTAGTTTAGGGAAAACATTAATTTTAATCATAATGATTCAGTAATGATAACATTAGCGTCAGTAGGACTACAAATGAAAGCATGATATAATTTCAAAAGTGTTGATAATACTGAGCAGGAGTTTGTTACCCAGGATTGCAAGTAGCAACAGGATCAGATTAATACAGCCAGAAGCTAATACCAGGAGTAAGGTGATAAACTGTTTACCTACTGGAGAAGACGTGGTTCAAATGAGGTACCCAATGAATCAAAAGTTTATTTTTCAGCACTCATCCCCCAAATGTCAATTAGTAACATTTCTTCCAATACCACAAGTTTACAAGAACTTTCCACCAGAGGAAAATTTTATATCCTTGACATTGCTCCATATTTGTATTAGCACTCATTTTCCACAAAAATGTAAAAGACAAAGGTACTGTGAGACCACTGAATCAAAGGGGCAAAAACATTATTGTGACTGTAGTTACTTGCATCTTTCACAACAGAGTCTTTGCCTGGAACTGTCAGGGAAAGTCACCACTGGGCTAACTTTGCTTTCTGCCTTCCTTAACCAACCTACTGATAGAGATGTTCTTGAGCACAGAAGTAGCGAAGAGAAAGCAGAAAGAGGCACAGATTATCAACTGTTTTGTAAACCTGAGGTTGATAAAAGCAACTGTTAGGGAAGGAAGATGGGAAGAGTGAGGAAGAAACAATGGTGGCTTAGAGTCTCCTTTGAGTCCTTTTTATAAGGGATGCTTAGCTTTCAAACAAACAAGTTCTTATGGCATTGGGATTTTTAAAATTCAAAGTTCTTTATTCACATAGTAAAAAAAATGAAAACATTGATTTTGTGATGACTAACATTTAGAAATATCTGGTGTAAAAGTAACTGGACTTCATTAAATATTCAGTGTTATGCCAGTCTTTAAAATGGGAAAATTATCACTAAAATCTGTGGGGAAATGCCTTCTCATTGAGGCCTCAGGAAAAATTCAGCTCAATTATGACAAAGAAATTTCTTGCCACATAGTCGAGCAAAGCAGAGTAGAATAAATTAGAAGAGAATAAAGCTTGCAAAATCTGTAGCTTTCAGCTGTTCTGTATGAGCCTGGAAAAAACAAACTTTTTGTTAGGTAGAAGATTGCAAAGAAAATAAACGAGTTTATTTTTCAAGTTTCATTTTGAGTTGGTCACACTGAATCATGTTATATTTTATATAATTTAAATGTTATGCAGAAACATACTTTGTGAATATTTGCGAAGGGTTAAAAAATAATGAGCAGCAGTACAAAGACTACTTTTATCAGATTCAGAGGAAGACCTCCCAAGCAGTTAAGTGAAATGAAGGTTTATGAAGAAGAGCAAAGTAATCTACAAGCACAAAGAATACAATCTGAAACAAGTCTCTGTGAAAGCCAGTAATATCTTGATCCATCTGTGAACAGACTGGAGACTTTGTGAATCTTCTCTTTGGGTGTTCTTTGTGACATAATATGATGAAGTATTTTCTTTTGGCAGCCAGGTCAACCCAGAAGAGAAACAAATACTATAACTTTGTCAATACCAATGTCTTCTTCAAGTGAATTCTCACTGACTTTCAACAAGATTTATGGCTATGAGCAATTTGTCATTTGTTCTGACCCATTTCCCCCACTCTGCAGTTCCTAATAAGATACTACTTTCTCCTGTTTCTTAGGCGTATGGACAAGAGCATAAATGTGTTCATCTACATCAGCAGAAGCTTTTTTTTAGAGCTTCCTGTGCTCAAATAGGTGTTTCCTAAATATGGAGAAGAAAACTATCAAAGTCTGAAGGAGCTTCCAGTATGAAATAGTCATCCCTTCTTGTCACTCTATTTATATTATATTCACAGACTCCTTTAATCTTAGTTTATCTGGTACTTTCCCAACTACATTGACCCTGAGGAACGTGTAATACGAATCTCATTTTCCAGACTTGATGATGGAATTGAGGAGAAGTTAAATTGAAGATATTATAGGAAATCTAAAAGTCATGCCCCTCATCTTCTAGCCATTAGAGCATAAGGGACGCAAGAGTGACTTGCAAACCTGAGCTTTTTCTGTGGGATTCTGATAAACCTGTTACTGCTGCCTGGGCATGTAACCATGTGACTAGAGGCGTATCC
Source organism: Cryptoprocta ferox (assembly GCA_028646485.1). Taxonomy (NCBI): domain Eukaryota; kingdom Metazoa; phylum Chordata; class Mammalia; order Carnivora; family Eupleridae; genus Cryptoprocta; species Cryptoprocta ferox. The sequence goes on along the minus strand of CM053569.1, from coordinate 35,067,995 downwards.
AAAGTAGCGATTTTAGCTAAAACTGGGAGAGTAGCCACTCTCCTGTCAGGCATTCAATATCCATCACCCATGCAACCTGTATTTTCCTGGATGTTCCTAATTTGTTATTCTGTTCTGTCAGCTCTAGAAATACAGCTGTACTTGTAAACCAGTTGTTTAGCCATATTAAACCAATAATATCATTTTAAACCAATAATTTGGGGGATGAGGAGAAATAATCACTGTAAGTTTGGCTTCTTTAGATAGATAGCCTAGACTTTTCCATGTTTTTAAATTCCTAATTCCCATTCTGCTTCCTAGTATTGCCAGTTTGTTTATTTCATCTTGGTAAGTCCAGTCCCCCTGTAATTCCCCCAGTGCACGTCCCAAGACTGGGTACCAGATGGCCAGGCCCTCTAACTTCTACGAAAAGAGAAAGCAATTTCTATGAAACCTATCTCCCCGACTTGGAAAACCCTCATTCTTATCAGAATTTGATGCTTCCCCATCTTTACCTTGATGAAGGTAAAACATCAAAATATTATTCCTTTGAAATGTTTTTTTTTTCTCCGCTTCACTTCAGTTTTTTTAGATATTTTGTTTGTCATCCTGTTTTTTCTTGAGCTGTGAACATAGGTCCATATATCATTATGTGTTAGGATCATCTTAAAGGTGATCATCATGTCCAGTGTGTATGTATGTATGCACGAAGATAGGTTTATTTCTTTAAGATAGAGTCCTACATGTGCCCTTTCTGATTACAAAAGAATGGATATTGAGAACTTTGGTAGTCACTCATTTTCAACTCTCTCATGCAAAAATACTATATTTACTCTCTCATTGATCATACATGGGAGGATCCATTTCTCCTTCTCCCCTATACAAGATATTATCAATCTTTTTAATTTATGCTAATCTGATGAATAAAAAACTACTTCTTGTTTTAATGTGTGTATGGTTCATTGTCAGGCAGAACATTTTTCTTATATTTCATAAAACTGCTTTCCAGAAGGATTAAACAACTTAAGGTTAAAAAAAAATCTTAAAAATGTTTCAAGGAACTGTAGGAAAATATATAATCACCCAGGGATAAATCCAGTAAAAAACAAAGTTGGTTTTTTTTTTTTTTTACCACATCTGTAAAAAAAATTTGCATGCGGAAAGCATCAGAATATATTTTAAGGACAACTACCATACCGAGGGGAAGCATTTGCTATGTATGGTAGACAAACGTTAACACTCGTAATATAGCAAGAGAAAAAAACTAACAGAAAATGAGTAAGTAAATATTTTGTAGAAGAGGAATCAAATGGCCAATAAATGAAAAGATGCTTGAGGCACCTTGGTGGCTCAGTCAGTTAAGCATCTGACTTCGGCTCAGGTCATGATCTCATGGTTCGTGGGTTCGAGGCCCACATCGGGCTCTGTGCTGATGGCTCAGAGCCTGGAGCCTGCTTCAGATTCTGTGTCTCCCTCTCTGTCTGCCCCTCCCCTGCTAGTGCTCTGTCTGTCTCTCTCTCTCTCAAAAATAAACATTGAAAAAAAATTTTTTTAATGAAAAGATGTTTAACCACTTTGCTTTTTACTACTAACAATATAAAATGGCTATCTTACTATGTCAGTACATACAGATCTTCTTGATTCTTCTAAACAACTGTATGGATTACCATTGTTTACTTAAGCATTAATTTGTTGATGGACTTCTAGGTTGTTTTCTACTTTTTGGTATGATTAACATTTCTACAGTGTGTGTGCATGCACGCACTACACAGGCATTATCAGTTTTTTTAGTCTCGGCCTATCTGATAGATGAAAATTTCTACTTATTTAAAATGTTTTTCTTTGATTATTACTGTGATTTAGTATCTCATGTTTATATGCCATTTGTTTCCTTCATCTGTTAATTGCTTTTTTATTAATTTATTCATGTAATAATTGCTTATTCTTTCCTCTACCCATTTTTCTGTGTTAATATCTATATTGATTATAGGAACTCTTCATAGATTGATGATATTCCTATTCTGTCATTTGAGTTTATTTATTTATTTTTATTAAACTTTATAGTTTATTGTCAGGTTGGTTTCCATATAACACCCAGTGCTCTTCCCCACAAGTGACCTCCACCAAGACCTTCACCCCCCATTACCTTTCCCCTTTCCCCTTCCCCCCTCAGTTTGTTTTCAGTATTCAAGAGTCTCTCGTGTTTTGTCTCCCTCCCTCTCCCTAACTCTTTTCCTCCTTCCCCTCCCCATGGTCCTCTGTTGGGTTTCTCCTGTTAGACCTATGAGTGCAAACATATGGTATCTGTCCTTCTCTACCTGACTTATTTCGCTTAGCATGTCATGTGGGTTTAAATATGTAATTCCTGTAACTTGTTTGGTTTAGCCTAAGTTTTATTTGCCAGTCTTTTACACACATCATATTGATATTTCTGCGTCAGTGTAATTCTTCTCTTTCCATTAATTAGTTACAACATTTATGTCTGTTTTCTCTGTGAGGTCATTGTTCTGTCTCTGGATTGTGTTCTCTTCATAATGAAGAGCTATGCGTCCTCTTACAAGTCTAGCACAGGACCATTTACTTGATAATAACTGCTTCTTGATGATGGGTACATAGGTGAGATTGTAGAAGTAGACATTCAGGTCCTGTCAAGTTACATAACTCCTATGAATTGATTATAGATCCTACCAGCAACAGACTTTGCTATCATTTCATGACACTTGACCATTATGTTTGAAAGAGAGAATAATATTGTGTTACTATGTAATGGATCTACTATGCATATTCTCACTGCTTCAAATTCACTGATCATATAAAAAGAGAAGAATGCACTAGCTTAGTGTTTGATCTTTACCACATAGATCTAACGTCACGATCAATTGCTTTCACTATTTTCTTTGAAATCACATAAAGGTTCATATGTGCCAGATTTCATAAGAATCACATGATAAGGTCAAGAAATACAAATTCCAAGGCAGAATTTATATGCCCAGTTCACATATGACAGTAATACTATATAACCATATGTTGAATATAATACACTATATGTAAATGCTATTCTTGAAAGCAATCCAATCAATAAAACTTAAAATAAATAACACTTTAAGAACACATCTCAAATCAACTGAAAATGGAATAGATGGACTCTATGGCAAGAACATCCCTATAAAATTGACATTCAGAGGCTATTAAAACAGAGAGAGTAAAACAATCTTGAAACTAAAGAAAAACTGTGAATATTTAGAAGTTTTTTTTAAAAGCCTACTACATTGTATGCCAAGATACAGCAGTCGTTTTTATTTAAAGAGCTATTTCAATAAAAACTGGATTGCCAGGCAGTAAAAAGCATATTCAGTTTGCCATCACCAATAGCTAAAAAAATACTTCTTAAGGAATATACTACATAAACCCCAAAAAAGTAAAAAAAATATACAGTAACAGAAAAGTCAAAACAGAAAAAAGTCAATATTTAGTCATAATTGGAACTAATAAAAGAATGGCCAATTTTTATCATTAAAGAAGGTTATAGGAAAGCTACTGAAGTTAACTTCAAAAGCCTAGCAGTAAAAAGTGATTGTAATGTCAGTAAAACTCTGAAACAGATCAAATATACCCTAAGTAGTACTAATCCACTGCATCTTTGAACATATATTTGCCTCTTTTTTTAAGCTGAAAAGCTTTCCTTATTTTCTTTAATTTGTTTCCAACATCCTGTTTAAAAAAAAAAGGGAAGAAAAGAAAAGAAACCCAACTATACAACTGTTAGCAGCTCGGAGTACAGAAACTTTACTTTCATTCAAAGATGATATAAGTTAAAATTTGAAATGACTTTTCCTTTTTGGCCTGATTCTGAAAAACATGGTTTCATCATTCCAATGTAGAGAGAGTTTCTCTTTCTCCATAAAGTACTTGTATGACTAGTATACTTAAATGAATCACTGAAGGTTACATACAGTGAATTTAACTATATTTTCTTCTTTGTCAGCTGAAGCTCTTACACTGAAATGAGATGTTTGTGATGTGATTGACATTTTTTATTTAAATTTTGTCACTTCAGATCCCGGGAAGACTCTGCCTGAATCCCTTGATTACTGCACAGTTTGGCTACAGACAGTGCCTGGGGAAATAGACAGCAAAAGTGGTATTCCACCTTCCCTGGTAACGCTACAAATTAAAGACTTTCTCAATGGACCAGGTAAGAAGTCACAATTCAGATGTGTATACATTTTTTTCATGTGAGTATATTACCATGTACTTAGGGTGTTAGTGATTGTGACATTCCTTGCAAAAAAGAACAGTTTGTCTTCCAGAAGTGTATTCTTCTCAGGCTGCCCATTCTAGAGATTAAAAGGCAAATATTAATATACATTAAAAATCACCTTTAGTCATAGTTATCAATTAAAGAATAATCGACTATAAGCATAAGTGACTGTAAGCCAAAGACCCAAAACTTTATTTCTACCTATCCTGCTAATGTGTCACCTTAGACAGTTGATCTAATCTCCTATGCCTCAGTTTCCTTACTGTAAACAAAGTGGATGGATGGATGAGATATATGATATACATACATAAGGTATTATACATCGATAATATTCAATTAGATAAATATACTTATTTCAAATGTTTAGCAAAGTGCTTGAGACATATTAACCCTCAGGTTTAGATAGACAGGTATGGTTATCAAAATGTATTGAGTGCTTTGGAGTCCCAGGTACTAAGCGCTTTCCATACTAATATAGACCCAAGGAGGAGCCTCTACAATGATCCCTATTTTATGAATTAGGATGCTAAGACTTAGAAAAGTGAAGTAAATTGCCGAAGTTCTTAATGGCAGAGGAGCCATTCAAACCCAGGTCTTTATGATTCTACAGACCTAGGTCACTTCTATGCTACACTAATTTTAACAGAACTAAAGGATTTTCCTTTGTCCTCTTTCTCTTTCTTCCTCTATTTCTTCTTCCTTCATCTCATGTTCCTCTTCCTCACTGAGAAGACCTCAGTGAGATCTTAACTGTTTATTTAACAAAAGTTACTACTTCAATTTTTTCTTTTCTTTCAATTTTCTTCAGAACATATTAGTCACCAAAGAATATTAGTTTTCTTCATTAAGAATTTAAAGCAGTAGGGGCACCTGGATGGCTCAGTCAGTTGAACACCCAACTCTTCATTTCAGCTCAGGTCATCATCCCACGGTCATGGGAGCAAGCACCACGTCAGACTCTGTCCTGACCGTGGAGCCTGCTTAAGATACTCTCTCTTTCTCCTTCTACCCCTCTCCCTCACTCACACTGTCACTCTGAAATAAAATTTAAAGAAGAATTTAAAACAATGGTGTCATACTATCTTAGATCTCTAGCAATACTCTCTGCAAGGCATGAATTCTGATAAGCGAAAACTATCCATATGCGGACCTGGTCACGTGTGTGTCATGGCATACCGATGCACTAATGATCCATGGCCACAGATTGAAGAAGGCTGCTTGTCATCATGCCTGGTATAAAGAGAGCCTAAAGCCACCCAACTGGGCCCTTTCACCGGGGCCCAGGTCTTAAGCATGATTCTCCAGTGCTGGGACTTAAAAGGTATAGAGGTATGAGGAACTATTTCTCATCTTTATAACTACCTAGACATCATTTTAAAGACTCGGATAAAAGTGAGATGCTAACAATGAAGGCTAAGAGAGTCATTAAAGTTGGAAGAAGTCTTTGGGGTGAGGTAATGGATAGATTGAGAGTGATGTGAGTCCTTGTACTTGGCTAGTGAGTGTGAAATACCATATTTCACAGAACCCAAGGCACCATCAATTGTAGGAAGAAGCATTTTATGTACAAAGAAAAAAGAAAAAATATCTGCTATTTAGACTGTGGTACAGTGCTTTCTTATTACATGAGTTGCAGGATACTTCCTGACTTCAGAGTTGTTCACATGTAAAAGACTGACATATTAGAATGGGTGAAACTGGGTAAGAATATATGGTTAGTTCATGGAGAAGTGAGAGAGAAACTTGGGTTTCCCTCTTTTTTAGTTTCTGATTCTTTTGGTTTTAGGCACAGTCTTTCACTCAACTTTAGCAGGAAAGTTTGCATCTAGTTTACATTGATTGATTTATTTGTTACAGGATGGGACCTGCAAATCAGTAGTTGTATACCATATTTTTATGGCAACCAAATAAAGTGAATTTCAAGACAAATGTCAATGAATGAATGAAAGATTATGCATATAATTCTAGCAATTAATGTGACTATGTAGTAGAAATGTGATTTTTTAAAGAGTTGTACTTTTGTGTTTCTAAGTTGGAAATTACATATATGCCATTCTTTATTTTATGTTTATTCAAATAAGAGTCATAATCTACCGGGAGATTCAAACTTTTAAACAAATGAAAGCACTATTTTATAGTAGCACTTCTCAAACTTGAGTCTGCATTTGAAGCATCTCTGGTGAGCTTGTTAAAATGCAAATAATTTAATAGTTTTAGAAGGCAGGAATGAAATTCCACATTTCTAACAAGCTCCCATGTAAGGTGGATGCTGTTGGTCTAGAGACTAAACATTTGTAACAAGTTTTCATATGAATCATATATGAATGAATCAGTACACCCACACACACACACACACATACACACACACACACACATATATATACACACACACACACACACACGCGCGGCTATTAAGGACCAAACTGCAGATATTTTGAGGCATAGGAAAAGGGAATGACAGAAAAAACGAGTGTTTTTTAAAATAGTACTTTTACCATGAAAAATCAAATACAATGTCCAATTAATGGTTTAAGTTCTTCCAAGTCTAAAACATTTTAACCAAGAGTAGTTTTTTTTAATGAATTGAGGGAAGATTAGTTTGAATATCAGCTGTGTGGGATTCCACTAAATACTAACCTAACATCTTCAATATGCTCCAGAATTTACTATCTTAGACAAAAATTTCCTTACTGTAAATAATTTGTCATGTAAAGTATATAAGTAGATGTTATTCCATAGACTAACCGTATTCTCTTACTACACAGCCAAATTGCCACTCTATATTAATTAAGAGATCAATAGAAATACAGAATACATAAAGCATTTCTTACCATAGGAATGTATTATTTTATAGATTTTTGGCAATTCAAGAAAATTAAATTTTTTCCAGATTTTAGGTAATAGTATATATTAAGAGAAATATTATTTATGCTGAGACTGTGAGAACAAGCTTGATCTTTTTAATATTCCCCAATATCATTCCCTTCCTTTAAAAAATTTTTTTAAAAAACCTTTTTTTTAGTATTGGAAATAATTCTTCTGATTTTTATATGGTGTTAACTCATTAATAATCTTTTGCTTACTATTAGTTTTTTTTTAATTTAGATGCACATCTTTTTTTTTTTTTAATTTGAGAGAGAGGGAGAGAGCATGCAAATGGGGGAGAGGGGCAAAGAGAGAGAATGCAAAGCAGCCTCCACATTCATCACAGAGCCCAACACAGGGCTCAATCCCATGACCCTGGGATCATGACCCGAGCTGAAATCAAGAGTTGGACACTCAACCAGCCACCCAGGCACCCCTACGTGCACATCTTATTTAAGTATTATTCCCAAAGTTTTATGCTCCAGCTCTAAAATGGTATATTATTCTTTTCTTCCTCCTGAATTAACATTTTAATAACAATAAAAATTATGACCCTGAAGAATACAGGAAATACTGATTATAACTACCTAACCTTAAGTTTTTGTCTTAAAGGTACAAACTTAATAGCTTTTGAATGCAGCTTTACGGATTTATTTTTCAGGGGGTTATTTATCTAAACAACATGATACAATGCTGCTTTTTAGCATTTGCTTTTGGAAAAACAATTCAGAGTTCTTGAGTATTCTCTTATTTCCTCTGTTCACTTACTAGTACCTTAGAGCAAATGGTAGGTCCCAACTTTTACATCAAAAACCCCTTCAAAGCTCTCTCCACCCCCATCTCCTTCCTTCAGAGGCAACAATTGTACCCATTAGCAAGGTCAGTGGCTTGGAGAAACCTGGAAAACAGCAGCTACCAGAAACCCACTAGAATAATATCTCCAGCAGGTGATAGATTAGTTGGAACAAATTGGAACCATTGCAGTTCAGCAATCCTGGTTTCTTTCAAGCTGTTTTTAAAATGTCGTCATTTTAATACACAATCTAAGCCCTGCGGAACAGTCCACAGCAGGTTAATTTGAATCATATGATGTGTCACTGCCCTCAGCTGACATGAGCTCTATTCCATGTGTGAAGCCATAATAAATCCATTCCCAACCGAGGAAAATTCCCCGTGAGAAGGTGAACTAATCCAGGCCTCACACTGGCATGCTAGCCCTCCATAATTGAAAGCAGGGCCACCTGTTCCCAGCACAGTTAGCCTATACAGAAAAAAATTAGCATTAGATCAGATACTTCTTATATTGAAAAATCATTCATAGTTCTTGCAAATTCAAATTCCACTGTGAATTGCTTGGTATGACATCATACAGAAACATAGGAATGTGCCTACTTGATCCCAGTTTAAAAGTTTTGTTAGCCATAGGATTCCTTGACTTTGAAATGAGAAAAAATTTGTTTTAATTTAATGAGAGCTGACACGTGAGAAGAACTGGGAAGGGTGCATATTTTTCTAATTAACTCAGGGTCATTTGTAAAAACATTTGAGCTCCCTGGTATTTTTTTCATTGTTCCTTTGCAGACATATTTTTGAGCACTGTCACTGTAATGACATTTAATGAAATGACAAAGAAAAACAAAGAAAAATCTGTGATGCCAAATTGGGAGAATATTACCATATCATTTATGGTTTATTAAAAATTAGCATACTACAATCTTCATATAGTTTAAGTAACACAGTCGTTTCAAACACATTTATGACTGCAATTTCACATTTATTTTACTATACCTGGTGTCTCTAGATGAAACACATAACCACTGAAATTTTTTTCTCTTAATAAAATCATTTCTTTAGCCTTTCCCTATTTAACTGGTTCGTTAATTTGCCCATGTAGTCTTCAGGTCTTTTTAATTTCATTCTGGGTTTAGACTGGTTTCAGCTCTGGTTTTAATTGATTTTTGTTTTAAAAATTTATTTGACTTTTAATTGGTTGTGATCCTATTTTGAATACTGTTTTCTTCCATTTTATGGATTAACTGGCTGTTTTATAGGTTGCAATGATTTTTTTTTACTTGTAAAAATTTTCTAACCATTCCAGTATAATCTCATTTCCATAAACTTCTTTTATTTGAATGAAAATATATATACTTATTAAATAATGTAAAATATTACTTTAAAAAACTTCTCAGATATAGTAGCACACCATTCTAATAGGTTTATATAAACAGACAGTAGAGATTTTAAGTTGTTTACCCCAAGATAGGTATTTTTGAAATGTTTTTACTTTTCTAGGTGAACTCTGCTTTTATATTCTGTTATTACTGAATGTTTTACTCAGAGGGGATCAATTCAGATATATCTTGGAAACACAGGTTCAGTGGAATTAAGATACCTGAAAAAGATGATGCAAATAGCCTCTTGACATTTTCTGGAATGGGAAGTGAAGAATAAGTAACACAGTATTTAAACATAAGAAGATTTTATTGTGAAAGAAAGCATCTTAAAGAACTCATTTTAATTAATTCCTCTTAATGTTGCCCCGATAGTTAACCCTTTGCCTCTTTTCTCTTTGCACAAATAGGGCCAAGGCCCATACCTTAATTCAGTTTTACAGCCATACCAGCAAGCTATCTTCTATATTTAAGAAATGTAATCTAGTTAATAAAACTATTAAGAACCTTGACTTTTACATTTCCTGAGTTTTATGGGTTCCAATTTACAGTGTCAGCATTACATTTTCATAGTTTATTTTCCCCATGATTTATCAAAATGAAACTGTAAACTTGATGTCAGGATGTCAGATAGGGAATGGACCAGGAATTTTAAAACACAGGAAAGCCTTTCATTATTTCAACCTCACTTTGTCAACTATAACTTGTATTACAGGAAGAAATGAGAAAAGTGGATGACTTTTAATTAATTTTTTAATAAACTTTTTTTCTTTTATTCATGTAACAACATGACTTTAATACCAAAATTTTCACTGTAGACTCAGTAAGCCATATGAAGAGACTTTAAATCTCCTTTGAAAGTCAGGCTGACAGTCAGTGGTGCCTCCAGGGGACCACGCTTGGCTAAGTAATAGGACCCAAAGAGTCACAGAAGCTGGTTGAGGGGGCCACGAAGTGGTTAAAAGGCAGCTCAGGGTCTCCTGTGGGGAAGTCAGCGGTATGGCAATTATTTACATTCTTTATTTCTTCATGTGGTCTAATTGTCAGGATTATTTCCTCTGCTGAGGAGAATGAGGGTAATTGGAGGAATATCTTTCTAGGATCATGCAGCAAACTAAGGCTGAAGAGAGCATTATTTGGCTTCTCCTAAATGTAACCTTCCAACTTTGTGCTTGCATGCACGTCTTCTTCCTTAGCCCTCTAACCTGTGCCTGCCCAGCAACACGGTCTGCAGCCTTTTGTCCGTCCCTCTGTACAGACAATAACCTCAGCTATCCCTTTTACACTAACGACTCCCAAATGCCTAGCTCTGGTTTTGACTCACCCAACCCCAAAACCGTTTCTCCGTCTACCTATTAGATGTGTTTAGTTATTTAAAATTCAGTATTTTCACATTAAATTAAACCATTTTCTCTCCTCTCCTAATTGACTCTGCCCTTAGTAGAGTTTCCAAATATCTTTACATGTGCTAGTGATAGCAACATTATTCCAGTCATGTCTTCTCACAATTGTACTGTCATTTTTTATTCATTGTATTATCATTATTATTATTATTATTATTATTATTCCAAGTCCTTTTTGTTTTTCCTTTGAAATGGTCCTCCATTTTGCCTACTACCTGCCTGGTTTAGGTTTATGCCCTGATGACTTCCTTAGTCTGTTGACGGGCAGCCCTTACTCCAGATTCTCCTTTTACTCCCTAATCCTGCTGTCCCCCGTGCGCTTGCTAAATTAGCCTCACCTGCCAAACTTCCACGATGTTGACCACGCACCTCCCGCAGTTCTTCTGGTCAAAGCTCTCCTGAGCTCTCAAGGCTCTCTCTAATCTGGTTTCATCTGGCTTAACTTCACTGAGCAGGTGATTCTAAGATGTTTTAGTTCTCTGAGCCTCAATATTTTCTTCTATAACATAAGAGACCCGTTTTAAGTTCCTTCAAGTTCGAAAATGATGGCTGTAATCCCTAATGGAACTCTTCCTTTATTTTCACAACAGATATTTATGAGCAATTGCAGTATGCCAAGCATTGCTTTAAGCATTGAAAATACAGTGCTAAGCAAAAGATAGTCCCTCCTCTCAACAAATGCATATAATCTGGTAGAAAAGACAGTTACAAAATAGTTACAAAAAGTAGTATATAATGATAAGCTAATATACATGTCATGAAGTTAGTTCTATGGATTCATAAAAGTGGAGATTCAGGGAAGCTTCTCTGAATGATCCTGCAGCTGAGTTGCACAGGATGAAAAGGAGTTAACTAAGCACCGTGGAGGGGAGGGTGGATCTCTGGGAGAATATGTATAAAAGATGCTATGATGAGAGGTATCCATGTCTGATTAAATGAAGGCAGGAAAGAGTGAGGAAACCAGTGCTATCAGGTGAGGATCTAAAGGGAGGCAGAGGCCAGGCCTTTCTGGTCATAAAGGATTTTAGGACTTTTATCTTGAAAGCAGTGAGGAGCCAGTAAAGAGCTTTCAGCAGAACATGTATGTGGTGGAGGAGGGAGGAAGTGTGAGGTGTGTGTGTTGCATTTTGAAAAGATAACTCTAGTTGCAGGGTGGAGAATCAGTAAGGGGCTAGAGTAGATGGAAGGGAGCAATTAGGAGAATATTGCAGTAGTACTGGTGAGAGCTAATTTTAAGTTGGATCAAAGAATGGTGATAGAAATGTGGCTCAGTCAGTTAAGCATCTGACTTCAGCTCAGGTCATGATCTCACAGTTCATGGGTTTGAGCTCCACAGCAGGCTCTCTGCTGTCAGCACAGAGGTCCGCTTCAGATCTTCTGTCTCCCTTTCTCTCTGCCACTAGCCTGTGTATGCATGTGTGCACACAAACAGGTGCTCTCTCTCTCTCTCAAAAATAAACATTAAAAAAAAAAAGAAATGAGAAAAGTGAAAGATTTGGTAGATAGTGGGAAGGCAGAATCTGCAGACCATGGTAATAGAGTAGAGGCATGGGGGGTATGAAAAAGATTTAAACATGGCTTCTGGGTTTCTGACAGGTCTAACTGGATGATCATCCCCACAAAATTCATATGTTAAATCTCAAATCTCTACTATGATGGTATTTGGAGATGGAGATTTGGGAGTTAATTAGGTTTAGATGAGGTCATGAGGGTGGAGCTCAATCATAATGGGATAGTACACTTTTAAAAAAAGTTACCATAGAGCTTGCTGTCTTTCTCTTTTGCCATGTGAGGATGCATTAAGAAGGTGGCCATCTGCAAGCTAGAGAGAGACCCTTCACCAGAAACCAATCATGGTGGCACCTGATCTCAGAATCCCAGTCTCTAGAACTGTAGAAAACTGCATTTCTATTGTTTAAGCTACCAAGATGCTGGATTTTGTTAAGGCAGCCCAAGTTAAGGCAGTTGGTTTACTGAGATGAAAATACTTGAAGAGAACCACATTTGTTTTGTTTTGTTTGTTTGTGAGAGTACAGAGAGATCATGAGTTTTGTCTTGGATATGTTAAGTCTATGGCAATTATTCAGACAGATCTGGAGCTCACAAGACCAAGACTAGTGATAAATGATTGGATGCTTTTGAGTCTTTGGGATATAGATTCTAATTCAAGCCATGGGGATGGATGAGAGATTACTCAAGGAAAGAGTAGAGAAAAGAGCCTAAGACTTCACCTTGAAGAGGTCCAGACAGGATTTACTGGCCAGGAGGAGGAGCCTAGAAAGGAAATTGTGGGCTAAGAGGAAAATTTCAAAATTGTAATTTTGAAAAAGCCAAGTCAGTAGTGTTTTGAGATTAAGAAAGATAAGAAAGTGGAACGATCTAGTGGGTGTATAGACATTGTGACTGCAAGTGTTTTCACCCTATTGGGTTATTCTGGATGGAAACTAGTCTAGAATGCATTGCAGTAAGCAGGAGGGAAAAGGTAGTAGAAGCAGAGAGTATAAATAACTTCTTTAGGAAGTTTGTGAAGAAGAATGAAGGGTAGTACATGAAGGAGCATTTGGGATCATGGTTTAGGGATTTTATTTTTATGCTGAAAGAGACTTGGAACTCTTTCCAAGAGGAATCCAGTTGAGAGAATAATTGGATAAACTAAAAAGAGAAAAGATAAAGGGTGGGTTCCTTAGAAAGAGGGAAGAAGAGGGGTGTCTGGGTGGCTCAGTCTGTTGGGCATCCAACTTCAGCACAGGTCATGATCTCACAGTTTGTGAGTTCAAGCTCCACATCAGGCTCTGTGCTGACAGTTCAGAGCCTGGAACCTGCTTCGGATTCTGTGTCTCCTCCTCTCTCTTTACCCCTCCCCTGCTCACACTCTGCCTCTCTCTCTCTCTCAAAAATGAATAAACTTCAAAAAAAATTTTTAAGAGGAAAGAGGAATCCAATTCATATTTGAAAATAAACAGTTTTAAATTAGAGAAGCAACAGATGCTCTATTTTATATAACAAATTAAGGAAGGGGAGGAAAAGGAAATATGCAGGTAGTTTTTTAACTTGGTAGCAAGAAATTGAGGGAAATGGAATAACTTTCTCCATGAAGGTAGAAGGAAGATCACCTACTGAAGTTGAAGAGGGATGAGAAGAGTTTGATGGTTTTGAGGCAGAATGGTTTGATACCATCTTCCAATATGACTTTTTCATATGCCATACTCACTCTCATCTCTGTGCCTTTTTTTAACTTTTATATTATGGAAAATTTCAAATATATACAAAAGTAGACTGAATAGCACATGCTATGCTGAAATAATTGTCAGCTATTGGCCAATCTTTTTTCTTGCATACCCCTATCCACTCCCTCACCTTCTGTATTATTTTGAAGCAAATTCCATGCATCATATATCATCTGTAATATTTTAGTTTTTAGTATCTCTAAAATATAACAACTTTTTAAAAACATAACCACAATACTATTATCAAGACTAACCATTCTTCAGTGTTATCAAATAGGTAGTTAGTATTCATTCAAATTTCCTGTTATTCTGTACATATCATAATGTGTGTGGATGTGTGGTGTTGGTGTCCATGTATATTTCTTGGGGGTTTTTTTTGAACCAGGAGCTGTATATGTTCTACGCATCACTATTGGTTGATCTGTATTTCTAGTATCTTTTAATCATTAGGGTTTCTCCTCTATTATTTTTCATCTCTTGTAATTTATATATTGAAGAAACCAAATCATTGAACTTGCAGAGTTTACAACAGTTTGGATTTTGTCTATTCCCCTCTCCTATGTATTTCCTACATATAAATTTGTAGTTCGTTTAATCTATTCAGTTTGCTTATTATTATTATTTTTAGCAAGACGGTTCTGTAAAATGGTTAGTATTGTTCCATCAGAAGACATATCTGAAGGTCTCTTTCTGTGATGTTAAAAGCCACTGATGTTGAATGCCTGAATCCATTGGAGGTTGCAAACAGTAATCTTTTAATTCTAACACTCCTTTTTCATATATTAACTAAAATAATTCTAGGGCGTCTGGGTGGCTCAGTCGGGTAAGTGCCCGTCTTCGGCTCAGGTCATGATCTCACGGTTCATGGGTTCGAGACCCACATCAGGCTCTGTGCTGACACCTGAGAGCCTGCAGCCTGCTTCAGATTCTGTGTCTCCCTCTCTCTGTGCTCCTCTGCCGTTCATGCTCTGTCTCTCTCTCAAAAATAAACATAATAAAGTAAAGTAAAACAAAAACTTTTATAAAAAGAAACATTCCTTCATGTACTACTTGGTTACTCTGTAGTATTGTTCATCTAAGAAACATAAAATAAATGCTTAATTCTTTTCCTTTATTTACCCATTTTCAAAAAGGAGGTGATATTCTAGGTGAGAGGAGTTTTTCACAATGTATACATATATCAAATCATCACAATGGACATTTTAAATATATTACAATTTCATTTGTTGTTGCTACTTTAATAAAGCTGAGGGAAAAATGAATTATTTTTCTAGCATATTCCAAAGGTGGCCAATTAGTTATTGCTTGGTATTTTTAAGTCATTATTTTTAATACTACTCAAATTATCTTATCATTGGAAGTGGGAGCCTCTAGAAATTGGCTTCTTCATGTTTTTAATATTCCCTTACTGTGGAATCCTTGTTTCCTTATCTCAAAACAAGATTTGGCTGTTCCCAAAAAGCAGCTCTGCCATCTCCAACCAAGAATGAGTACGTGCCATCACCGAGAAAAGCAAAAAAAATTTAAAAAGGACATAGACACCAAAAGAGCAAAGAGCTGCCAGAGTTATTAGAGCAGTAGAATGTGCTTAGCCCATTTTGATGACTTTTTAGAGGGAAAGAAGTTCACTTAGATAAGTTCAGTTCAATACATTCATTTTAGAAAAACAGTACAATTACCCTATAATCAAAGCATTTATGTTTTGGTTTTTTGGGAGATACAATGTAGTCAGAAACTCAGTGCTTGATCATAAGAATGTGTGCATGAGTAATCGTAGTAGTGACGATGTTCACATCCCGGTTATATGCACCGTGAACTGCCGCTGGCTGACCCAGTCAAGAACATGTGTCAGTCCATGCCTCTGAGTCTCTTCAACAGCACGTGTGACTGCTTGTTTGTACCCAGTTCCACTTGATATACCTTTGTTAATTGAAGCACTCACATCTGCCACCATTGAGGTCTTTACACTTCACACCTTCAGTAAAAACACATTGATCTCATAGTCAAGGGCAACTTTCCAGGTTTTCTAGCTCTCACACCTGTGAATACTCAGTCTCCACTGTCCGTTATCATCAGGAATACATTTACTTGGACACTGTCACAAAAATCTCAATTCAAATTGCTGCATAAGAGAAAAAAATGTACTATGACCTAATAACAAAAAAGTATTTTTATTAGAGATACTATAATGCATAAAATCAAGCTTGATTATAGATTTGTTCTGTGGTTTGCATTCACCTCTCTGAAATGGCGCGGGGGCACCATCATTCCTGTGCCTATACAGTGCCACGGCCCTGTGTGCACTCACTGTTTTCCTAGCAAGGCTTGCTTGTCTAAAAAAAATACATGTCTTTTACAAATAAAATTCCAAAGGAAGAAACACTTAACAAAGAGGTTTTCTTTCATAAATGTTATGATTTGAGTATAACAAGACATATTGAATCCATTGGGTTTTTGGTAATAGATTTCAAAATACATCATAAATGTAAGTAATATGATGACTAATGGGTCAAGTAAAGTTGGAACATTTTAAATGAGAAAATAGCTGGAACAGTTTTCAGGAAACTTTTCCAGTTGATGTTTGGTCCCCCACAAGGTGTGTATTAACATAAACTTAGGGGAATCACCTCTGGGGCTTGAATTCGCTCTCTGGTTTCATTACTACAATATGATTCTTTTCCTTTCACTATTAAGTCATCTCCTAGGGTGATGGGCGCATAAAATAAGTGTAATTTATTTGTATTTGTCTAATCTCCTTTTAACTCAATAGTCATCTCATCATTCTGTTTCCTGGTAGCTGTTCAGAAAGTTTTGAAGGGTAATTAGAATCTAATAATTGACAGGCATGGGTTTACTTGGTAACTTAAAGATATGGAATGTGTTCTGGGGATGGTGAGAAATTATATCTGGCAGAGAAATAGATGACTCAGCTGGGAGATTCTCTGTTACTGCATATTCTTAAAACCTAAACTTTGAAAGTAATCTATTTATTAAAATTCAGTGAGGATTAAGAAAAAATTCTAAACCTTTCTAAAACAATCTGGTAATAATTGGAATAAAATCCACCTTAACAATCTATGCCTGGTTCTTTATTCAGGTATATTTCCAGTTCTCGTAAAACATTATTCTATGTAGTTCCTGCTATGTGTCTGTTGAATAAAATTTTTCTAGCCCATTTTTATTAATGTTTTCATCTTAATGATGAAGTTAATGCTTTTCATCAATTTTTAAGTATAAATACCAAAAAATATATTGCTCAATTTTTATTTTTATTTTTTATGTTTAAACATGCCAAACTTTTTGTTGCATAATTTTTCACATTTATAAAAATAATCTGTCATTATGAGACTAAAAATATTTACCATAAAGGCACTAATTTTCTTCCCCAAAAAAGTGACTGCTAGTTCAAGGATGTGAAAGTTTTAGAGGCACTGTGTAATAAATGTAACAATACAAATTTGTTAAATTTGTCACTTTTTTTATCTTATTTTTTCTTTTTTTTCTTTTTAATATAATTTATGTCAAATTGGCTAACTTACAGTGTGTAAAGTGTGCTAATGGTTTTGTAGGTAGATTCCCATGGTTCATCATTTACATACAACAGCCAGTACTCATCCCAACAAGTGACCTCCTCAGTGCCCATCACCTATTTTCATCTCTCCCCACCTCCCATCAATCCTCAGTTTGTTCTCTGTATTTAAGAGTCTCTTATGGTTTGTCTCCCTCCCTCTCTGTAACTATATTTTTTCCCTTTTCTTTCCCCCATGGTCTTCTGTTAAGTTTCTCAGGATCCACATATGAGTGAAAACATATGATATCTGTCTTTCTCTGACTGACATATTTCGCTCAGCATAATACCTTCCAGTTCCATCCATGTTGCTGCAAATTGCATGATTTCATTCTTCACCATTGCCAATTAGTATTCCATTGTCTATATAAACCACATCTTCTCTATCCATTCATCAGTTGATAGACACTTAGGCTCTTTCCATAATTTAGCTGTTGTTGAAAGTGCTGCTATAAACATTGGAGTACAAGTGCCCCTATGTATCAGCACTTCTGTGTCCTTTGGATAAATTCCTAGTAGTGCTATTGCTGGGTCGTAGGGTAGTCTATTTTTAATTTTTTGAGGAACCTCCACACTCTTTTCCAGAGCGGCTACACCAGTTTGCATTCCCACCAACAGCAATGAGGGTTCCCATTTTTCCACATCCTCCCCACCATCTGTTGATTCTTGAGTTGTTAATTTTAGCAGCTCTGACCACTGTGAGATAGTATCTCAGTGTGGTTTTGATTTGTATTTCCCAGATGATGAGTGATGTTGAGCATCTTTTCATGTGTCCATTGACCATCTGGATGTCTTCTTTGGAAAAGTGTCTATTCATGTCTTCTGCCCATTTCTTCACTGGATTATTTGTTTTTCAGGTGTTGAGTTTGGTAAGTTCTTTATAGAGTTTGGATACTACTAACCCTTTATCTGATATGTCATTTGCAAATATCTTTTCCCATTCCATCGGTTGCCTTTTAGTTTTGTTGATTGTTTCCTTTGCAGTGCAGAAGCTTTTTATCTTGATGAGGTCCCAATAGTTCATTGTTGCTTTTAATTCCCTTGCCTTTGGAGATGTGTCAAGCAAGAAATTGCTGTGGCTGAGGTCAAAGAGGTTGTTGCCTGCTTTCTCCTATAGGGTTTTGGTGGTTTCCTGCCTCACATTTAGGTCTTTCATCCATTTTGAGTGTATTTTTGTGTGTGGTGTAAGAAGTGGTCTAGTTTCATTCTTGTGCATGTTTCTGTTTAATTCTCCCAGAACCATTTGCTAAAGAGGCTGTCTTTTTTCCATTCGATACGCTTTCCTGCTTTGTCAAAGATTAATTCGCCATACATTTGTTGGTCTTATTATGGGTTCTCTACTCTATTCCATTGGTCTATGTGTCTGTTTTTGTACCAATACCATACTGTCTTGATGATTACAGCTTTGTAGTAGAGGTAAAAGTCTGGGATTGTGATGCTTCCCATTTTGGTTTTTTTCTTCAATATTACTTTGGCCATTTGGGGTCTTTTATGGTTCCATACACATTTTAGGATTGTTTGTTCTAGCTCTGAGAAGGATGCTTGTGCAATTCTGATTGGGAATGCATTGAATGTGTAGATTGCTTTGGGTAGTATTGACATTTGAACAATATTTATTCTTACAATCCATGAGCATGGAATGTTTTTCCATTTCTTGATGTCTTCTTCAATTTCCTTCATAAGTTTTCTATAGTTTTCAGCATACAGATCTTTTATATCTTTGGTTAGGTTTATTCCTAGATATTTTATGGTTCTTGATGCAATTGTAAATGAGACCAGTTTCTTGATTTCTCTTTTTGTTGCTTCACTATTGGTGTATAAAAATGCAACCAATTTCTGTACATTGATTTTGTACCCTGCAACTTTGTTGAATTCATATATCAATTCTGGCAGACTTTTGGTGGAGTCTGTTGGGTTTTTCATGTAGAGTATCATGTCGTCTGCAAAAAGTGAAAGTTTGATTTCTTCTTTGCCAATTTTGATGCCTTTATTTCATTTTGTTGTCTGATTATTGATGCTAGGACTTCCAACGCTATGTTAAACAGCAGTGGTGAGAGTGGACATCCGTGTCGTTTTTCTGGTCTCAATTTGTCACATTTTTAGATGTGAGAGTAGCTTCATGATTTTAGTTGAAGGATTTATACTTGTTGATGGACTTTACACAACAGTAAAGGACGCTATTTCATTTGTGGTGCTTTTCATCATGGTGCATGCTTCCTGTCTCTTGGCGGAGCTGGTACTTTTGAAAGGAATACCTGGTAGTACAGGATAGCCTCATTTCAGTCCTGCTTTTGGGGCTCTTGGCTTTCTAGGATTGTCCAGCTTGCCTGAATGGGACTGCCCAGCCCCCTGTTTACACATAAAACTAGCTCTGGGGGAGCAGGGATGAGGGACTGTGGTCCCAGTGTGGGGCACCATGCACAGCGTTTTCACTCTATGCAAGCAAACATACAAAAAAAATTTTAAGGTAAATTACTTAAATATTTTAAATATCAAATTGTTTCTTATAAAAAGTTAACAGCTGTCTTGTGCTATGTATATATAACTCTACTAGCGTTTGAACTTATGAAAGCTTTCATCAGCTACTGTTCAGTAATTGAGAGATTGTACTCCTAAGGTTAAGATCACCCAAAGAGTGAAGTTTTGATGCATACATCACAGTTTTTTCTTAATGTTTTATTTATTTTTGAGAGAGTGAGAGACAGCATGAGCAGGGGAGTGTCAGAGAGGGAGACACAGAATCTGAAGACAGGCTCCAGGCTCTGAGCTGTCAGCCCAGAGCCCAACACGCAGCGCTTGAACCCACAAACTGTGAGATCATAACCTGAGCCAAAGTCAGATACCCAACTGACTGAGCCACCCAGGCGCCCCATACATCACAGTTTTGACATGACCCCACAGGAAGGATAAATCAAATGACCAGAGTATCCAAATAAGAAGCCCTCCTTGACCAATCTGCTGGTCTGAGAAAATGTGGTCCAGAAACCAGCACCATAAAAAATTAACATTAAAAGTTCACATTTCAAATTCATGAAATAAAGAAATCTATAAGAAATTTAAATAATTAAACTTTCAAAATATGTTTAAAATAATTCTGTAGCATTTATGCTTCTAAAGTTCTTAAAGTTTAAAATCACACTGACACTCTTGGGACAAACTGTGTGTGAGAGGGAGATCCAAGATACTGCTTCAGAATGTCTTTTTTCTAGGATTTGTTGAGTCCTGATTGTTTTTTTTTTTTTTATGTTTTTAATGTTTATTTTATTTTTGAGAGAGAGATCAAGCACAAGTGGGGGAGGGCCAGAGAGAGAGAGAGGAAGACACAGAATCCGAAGCAGGCTCCAGGCTCCAAGCTGTCAGCACAGAGCCCAACGTGGGGCTTGAACCCACAAACCGTAAGATCATGCCCTGAACCGAAGTTGGACACTTAACCAACTGAGCCACCCAGGTGCCCCCTGATTAATTGTTATGTGTAACGAGTGACCTAATAGAGATTCATGACTCTTTAAAGATAGCACAAGACAAGAAACTATAAATAGTTATGTATCTTCCATCCCCATTTAGACTTGTATTGAATAAATATTATGGGCTGTCCTCCATGTTGCTTTTGGAAATGGATCTTCCTGATTTGGGGCTCTTCGAAGAAGAAGTTATATTTGGTAAAATAAGGTCAATAATGTGAGTCAAATAGATTCATTCTTGAAACTCACCAATATGATTAGATTTTAGCACACATTTCTATAGCTGAATTATCAGCGTTTGCACTCTGACAAAAATAAACCTTCTTTTGAAATATGTTTTGTAATACAAGCCAAGTTCTATAGGTAGCACTAAACTGACCTGTGCTTTTGAGTTTTACTGGATTAATTGACTCTAGTCTGTTAAAAACCCCTAATTTTCATGTGCCACATTTGGTATTAGTAAGGTCAGGAATTGTCCTGTGTCTTCCCTAACCTTTAGAAGTAGTGTTCCATCTTTTTCACTTTCTGTAGAAGGGCCACCTATAATCTCATCATTAACAGTATTAGAGCATAAATGTTCTACTACCTGGTTGGAGGAGTCATGGAGAGGTTTAGGAAAGCAAACCTAAAAAAACTAACCTAGTACATGTTTGGTTAACATTTAGGCCTAAAGTGGGTTTCTTTTACATATGAGAGCCAGAGACATACTCAAGCGATTTGGCACTTTGAGAAGCACATGTGAGACTAAAAAATAATGCAGTGGAGAGGGAAAAAAACTATCATGCATAGGAAAAAATCGTTAAAATAACATTGTTTTTTTATTTTTTAATTAATATGCAATAAAATTGTCCTTTTTGGTATACTGTTCTGTGAATTTGAATACATACATAGATTTGTGTAACTGCTTCCACAGTCAAGGAATAGAACAGTTCCATCACCCAAAAAAACACCTCTCATGGTATTTCTTCATACTTAAACCCTCCCCCAAATCCTAATCTGTGATAACTACTGCTCTCCATCACTTCAAGGGATTATGCTTGTATTGCCTTTTTGAGAATGTCATACAAATAGAATCCTATAGCATGTAGACTTTGCAGACTGGCTTCTTTGACTTTACTTTCACTTTCACTTGAGACTCAAACATGGTGTCGCATGTAACATTAGTATATTCCTTTTTATTCCTGAGCAGTGTTCCATTATGTGGGGACTGCAGTTTAACAGTTCGTCTGTTGAAGGACATCTAAGTTGTTTCCGATTTTGGTGGTCATGAATAGAACTACTTTAAACATTTGTGTGTAAGTTGTGTGAACATAAGTTTTCATTTCTTTATGATAAACACCTAGGTGTGAGATTGCTGGGTCATATAAATCATATATGAAACTGCTAAAATGTTTTCCAAAGTGGGTATATCCTTTGGCATTCCCATCACCAATGCCTGAGAATCCCATGAGCTCCAGCTTCTCTACAGCACTCTGTATTGTCATATTTTTATTTAGTCATTCTAAAATTAATTTACACTTTTCTAATGACTAATGATGTTAGACATCTTTGTATGTGCTTATCTGCCATTCATGTATCCTCTTTGATGACATGTCTCTTCAGATCTTGTGCCCATTGTAAAATTAGGCTGTTTGTTCCTTACTACTGAATTTTGAAAGTTCTTTATTATATTCTGGATGCAAATCTTTTGTCAGATAAGCAGTTTTCTCCCAGTACATAGCTTGTTCTTTTTATTCTCTTTGTTTTTTTTATTTTTTATGTTTATTTATTATTGAGACAGAAACAGAGCATGAGTGGGCGAGGGGCAGAGAGAGAGGGAGACACAGAATCTGAAGCAGGCTCCAGGCTCTGAGCTGTCCGCACAGAGCCCAACGTGGGGCTGGAACCCACGAACCGTGAGATCATGACCTGAGCCGAAGTCGGCCGCTTAACTGACTGAGCCACCCAGGCGCCCCTGTTCTTTTTATTCCCTTAACACTACTTTTTACAGAGCAACA
This sequence comes from Cryptoprocta ferox, assembly GCA_028646485.1. Classification (NCBI taxonomy): domain Eukaryota; kingdom Metazoa; phylum Chordata; class Mammalia; order Carnivora; family Eupleridae; genus Cryptoprocta; species Cryptoprocta ferox. Next base: position 35,045,063 of record CM053569.1, on the reverse strand, counting down.
GTTTTTAGTGATGAGGTCCAATTTATCATTTTTTAATGAATATAACTTGTTTGGCACTATATATAAGAACCCTGCCTAACTCCAGGACTTGGAAGATTTTCTCCTATGTTTTCATCTAAAAAATCATTTTAATTATATATTTTATATTTAGATCCATGATGTATGATCCATTTTGAGTTAATTTTGTATCAGGTATAAAGTTGGGTTCAGGCCCTTTTTTTTTATTTTTTTTTTATTTTTTTTTTTTTTGCATTTGGATGTCCAGCAGTGGTTTTTAATGAAACTATCCTACTTCATTGAATTGCTTTGCACCTTTTCCAAAAATCATTTGACATTTTTTTGGACTCTATTTTTGTTTTGTTCCACTGATACATGTGTATATCCCTTCTCTAAGGTTATACTATCTTGATCACAGTGGCTTCATGCTAAGTCTTAAAATCTTGTAAGTCCTTCAATATTACTCTTTTTTTCACAAGTGTTTTTGGTATTCTAGTTACTTTGCTTTCCTATATAAATTTATAATCAGCTTTTCTATATCTAAATAGGTACTAATGGGTCTTTGATTCGAATTGTTTCAAATCTATAAATCAGTTGGGAAAAGATTGACATCTTTACTATGTTGAGTCTTCCAGCCCATGAATATATGTACAGTATGTGTCTCCATTTACCTAATTCTTTTTTGATATTTCATTAGCATTTTATAGTGTTCAGCATGTAGATCCTATATGTATTTTATTAGATTTTTATGTTTTAGTATTTATTTTATTTAGAGATATAATAAATTAATTTTTAAAAATTTTTACACCAACTGCACATTGCTAGTTTGTAGAAACTGAACTGGTTTTTGTGTGGTAATCTTGTATTCTAAAATCTTGCCAATTTCACTTATAAATTCTAGGAATTTTTCTATATATTCCATGGAGTTTTCTCTGTAAACAATCATGTCATCTGTATAGACATTTTTTGCCTTCCAATCTTTATTCTTTTTATTTCTCTTATTGCACTTGAGTAAGATGTTTAATATTATGTTGAGTATAAATAGTAAGAACGGATATCCTTGCCTTGTTTCTGATCTTAGAAGAAAAACATTTGACCCTTCATGATTAAATATTGTTAGCTATAGGTTTTCACCTATGAACTTTATCAGCTTAAGGAAGCTCCCCTCTATTGGTAGTTTCTTAATTAAGAGTTCTTATAAATGGATATTGAATTTTTCAAAACATTTTCCACATCCATTAGTATGATCTTTTTGTTTGTTTTTTTTTAACTGTTAAAATCATTACTTTGTTATAGTTTTTGTTTAATGTTTACTTATTTTTGAGAGAGAGAGAGAGAGAGAGGAACAGAGAGAGGAGACAAAGGATCCAAGCAGACTCTGTGCTATCAGTGCAGCCTGATGCGGGCCTCAAACTCACAAACTGCGTGACCATGCCTTGAACCAAAGTTAGCCCCTCAACTGACTGAGCCACCCAGTTGCCCCAACATCATTACTTTGATTTTCTAATACTGAGCCAACTGTGTACTCTTAGCAAAAACCACTCTTGGTCATGGTATGTTATTAGTTTTATGTATTGCTAGATTTGATTTCTAATTTTTTTTGAGAATTTTTATGTCTCCATTCTTAAGGTTAGTTTTACTGTCTTTTTCTGGTTTGGGTATCAATAATGATGGCTTCATAAAATGAATTGAGTGCTATTCTCTCCTCTTCTGTTTTCTGTGGCACAAGAAAATGAAGAAAGAAAAAAAAGAGGGATTTTAATAGACCCTCTTGTGAGCACTAAGAATTCTCTTCCCACTTTCTGAAGCCAGAAATAGAGGATTTCTCCTAGTACTCCCTCTCTCCACACCTCATGCTCACTTTGGACTGCCTTTAGTCCGGGCTGGGGAATACAGGAAGAAAAATTACAAACCTATCTCCATTGTGATGGTATTTTGCAGTCTAGTCATCTTTTCCAGTCTTCCTGTTAGCATTTACTTTTCAGCATCCTCAAAAAGCTACTCTGTGTACATTTCAAACTGCATTCTCTCCGGCTTCTGGATCTGCATAGAGTGAGAGAGACAGGATTCTATCTTTCCTGGAATCCTTAAATAATTTTTAAAGAACGGGAACTGGCAACTAACAAAGAGCAATAGGTATATTAGATATTTTTGCTTCAAGAGAAAAGATAAAAAATAAGCTGAGGCAAACATTCCTAGGCCTTGTAACTTCATTTATACTCCCATTAGAAACTGGAAATGTTGTGTAACTAAATATACATGTGGAATTTGTGTTACTTTTCTATCAATGCTTAAAAAGTTAACCACAAATGTAGTGGCATGCAGCAACATAAATTTATTATCTCACAATCCTGTAGGTCAGAAGTCCATGTGGGTTCAGCCAGATTCTCTGCTTAGAATGTCACACGGCCAAAATCAAGATGTCAGTTGGACTGGGCTCTAATCTGGGAGCTCCAGAGAACAAACTCATTCTAGTCGTTCTCATAATCCGGTTCCTTGTGGTTGTAGGATTGAGTTACTTAATTACTTGTTAGCTGTTGGCCTGTGTTTCCCTCCGTTCTAGGGCCACTCATTCCTTTTCACATGACCCCCCATCATCCTCAAAGCAACAATGACATATGCTAGAGCTCTTCTCATGCTTCAAATCTCTCTGACTTCCCTTTCTGCCACCTTCATATATAGGGTTTATATATTAAAGGGTTTATATTTTTAGGCCTACTAGGTAATTTCTGTGTCTTAAATTCAACTGACCTAGTCTTTTTATCACAACTATAAAATCCCTTCACAGCACAGGAGTATGTACAGTAGTGTCTGATTTAATAACCAGGGGAGAGGCATCTTGGGCAGGGGAGTCATCTTTAGAGTTCTGCCTACCACAGAACCCAATTAGAATGTTTTGGGGTGCTCCAGCACAAAGAGACCAAACGTACTTCATGCTGAGTTGGAGGCCCAATGCTACATATTAATGATGAAGAATAGACACTTGAGGAACTTCTTGACTGGTGGAAGATGTAATCTCACAAAAAGATACTTGTGCAAGGCCAGCTTTGTGGATCAACTTTTTGCAGAAAATGCTGAGCACTATCCTGAAGTTTAGGCATTAAGCAAAGAAAGAGTACAGTAGACAAAGGACCAACGTGAGCAGAGGCCTAGTGGTATGACATAGCAGGAGCTGGAGAAAGTGGGTTCTATAAACTCTGTTATATTTCTGGAGCCTTAATGTGAGAGGGGGAGAATGGCTGCAGATAAAGAAAGGCAGGGCCTTTTTTTTTTTTTTTCCCATTCTAAGAAGCTTGGTCTTTTTATACCATAAGTAAAGAAGTACAGTTAAAGAGTTTATACAGGAGTGAGCCAATTAGGATCACATTTGAAACAAATCACTAGGAAATTACTCTGGAGACTGGATTAATGGGAATTGTCGGAACAGAGAAATCATTTAGGCGGATTTATAATAGCTGACCAATAGCAAAGCCATGGAGGGGGAAAAATGGGAAGTGGCTGGAATGCTGGAGAGAAGGAGACTGGTTTCAAGCAATATTTTGGAAGTTGAACTTAATCATTGAGTGGATTTGGACCAGGAAAAGAGGACATGAAACGAGACAAAAATGTCCGATTTTCGATTTGAGCTACTTGGTAGATTATAAAGCCATTAACCAAGACAGGGAATATAGCACATCCAAGAGGAGTTAATGGATTGTTTCGGATGAAAGGATGAGCCTATGGGAGTTCAGTAGAAAGGAAAGATTCATTCATTTTTTCCTTCATTACACCATTAAATACCCATTTGGTACTCACTGTGGATGGGACAGTAGTTTAGACACTCAAAATATTAAGATGTAGGACAGCCCTTACTGTCCAGGAGCTCACAGTTCACTGGACTGTGACAGATATGTAAGAAGGTAGCTATAAAAGCAATATAAATAGATGTCTGGTGGGCCACAATGCACGAGGTATTCTGGAAGCATTGCATGAACAGCATCTTACTCTGCCACAGGGGTCAAGAAAGATTTCCTGGAGGAAGTCACTCAAGGACTAAGTCTCAAAGGATAAGTTAAGATAATAACCAGAGGTGTAAACAGTTTTTTCTGTCACTGGGACCACAATGATACTATGATAGAATCTATTTCAAGGTAGGAGTCAGCAACTCATGCATACCATTCCACCAGTCATTTGACAGTGTACAGACAGGGAAAATGGATCCCTTACATTCTGCAGTTGGTTTAGGTGGATATTGGGCAACTTCCTGAATGGATCACTAAATCGTGTCTAGGGCTGCGGAAGGAATGCTTTGGACTCTTCGTTTAGGTCTGCATATTATGAATCCAGACAAAAGCAGATAGCTTCTGGCCCCAACATTTGAGTCTTCTTTCTGCTATAGCTTTGTTTTGGTTTCCTCTTGGTGCTTTCATCTGTTAAGATTGTCCTCTTTTTTTCATTGTGGCAAAAGGTAGTAGTATTTTGTGTGAGGCCATAGAATTTGGAAGCCCATGTAAAGGATGCGTAGGCAGAGCAAATAAATGTATGGGCCATTCGAACTGTCCAGTTTCTTTAAAGTATTTAATCCACCAGCTTCTTTCAGTCCCCCAAGTCTACACATCTAAAATAATGCCTTTCAACAAGTGGTGCTGGTATAACCGGAAACTCCCAAGTAGAAGAAAGAAGTTGATCCCCTACCTCACACAGTACCCAAAAGTTAATGCAAGAACAATCACAGACCTAAATGTAAAAGGTAAAACTAAAGAACTTATAAAAGAAAACATAAGTGCCAGTCTTCATGACATTGAGTTAACAGTGGTTTCTTGATATGACCCTAAAAGCATAAGCAAAACAATAAATAAATTGGACTTCACAAAAATTAAAGTCTTCTGTGCTACAGATGATAGCATCAAAAAAAACTGAAAAAATCCACCAAATGGGAGAAAATATTTGCAAATCCTGTGTTTGATGGGGACTTTTATCCAGAATATACAAAGAACTCATATAATTCAATAATAAAAAGACAACCCAATTTTAAAATGAGCAAAACATGTGAATAAACATTTCTCCAAGAATATATACAAATGGCGAATAAGCACATGGAAAAGTGCTCAACATCATTCATTGTTAGGGGAATACAAATTAGAATCACAGTGGGCTACCACTACATACCCACTAAGATGACTGTAACCAAATATGACCCAGCAATCCCACTCCTAGAGAGATACCTAAGAGAATTGAAAACAGGAACACATAATGAATGTGATGTTCACATCATGAATGTGATGAATGCATGTTCATAGCAGCATTATTTATAATAGCCAAAAAGTAGAAACAACTCAAATGTCCATTAACTGATAGTGGATGAACAAAATGTGGTATATCCATATGATGGAGTATTATTCAGTTACAAAAAGGAATAAAGTGCTAATTGTACATATTTCAACATTAATGAACCTTAAAACCTTTTAATATGGTAACTGAAAGAAACCAGACCTACAAGGCAAGATACTATATAATTCTATTTATATGAAATGTCCAGAAGAGGCAAATCTATGGCGACAGAAGTTAGATTAGTGGTTGCCTGAAGCTGGAGGTGGGGATGGATGGGAGGGACTGCTAAGTGGGCTGGGATTATTCTGTGTATGGTGATGATAATGTTCTGGAAGTAGACAGAGGCAATAATTGGACACTCTTGTGAGTTTTCTAAAAAACCATTGAATTGGGGCACCTGGGTGGCTCAGTCAGTTAAGCATCCGACTTCAGCTCAGGTCATGATCACACAGTTTATGGGTTCGAGTCCAGCGTCGGGCTCTATGCTGACAGCTCAAAGCCTGGACCTTGCCTTGGATTCTGTGTCTCCCTCTCTGCCCCTCCCCTGCTCACACTCTGTCTCTCTCTCTGTCTCAAAAATAAACATTAAAATTAAAAAACATTGAATTGTACACTCTAGGTAAACTGTATGGTGTGTGAGTTAACATGTCAATAGGAGGTGAAAAATAATTCATTTAAGTTGGGTTTTTTTTTTCTGTTTTAAAAAAATAGGGGGAACAGGGGACATTTTAGTATTGCAAAGGGCGAGTTAGATGTCTGATCCTTTCCAGTGGACGACTAACTAGAAGCAGGACTCTCAGAGTTTTGCTGGACCTGATTAAAGACACACATAGGAAGGCACACTTAAAAAGGATGGCGCCCTGAGAGGGAACATGACCAGGAGAAAACTGTAAGGTGAGAAAGGTGAGAAGCGGTCCTCCTTATGAAGAAAGATATAGAAATTAACTTTATCTGCTTAACGATCTTGCCATTAGCTTCATCTGGGTTTGTATCTTGTATTACATCCCCAGTCTCCATCCCCTAAAAAGAACACTTGTTAGGTTAAGCTCAAACATAGGCAAGACGCAGCGTGCCAGGCGCTAGGTATAAAGATGTATGACATGCTCCGCCTTCATGGTGCATATAGTCTTATGTCTTTACTGATAACGAAAACAGAAGTAAGAAAGCAAAAACAGAAAATTAAAGCTAGTTAGTTTTAATGTGTGGTAACTAAGTAGCATATAAGGACAACATCTGGTATGTCGCACATATAAAATGGGCCATAGGTTGTAAGAGATCTCAGTCTACAGTTGTTTCATTGGATGGGGTGTTTAAATTTTTTAAAATACAGAATGTAGGGAAAGATGTAAGAGACTCTTCAAGTTTGCAGCAGGTCACAAAGGGGAAACAAACTTTTTCTGCATATGCTCAATCAGAGTAGGGAAGGCTACTTCCGTTAATCAGTTGGATGGATATTTTTTAATGTTTATTTTTGAGAGACAGAGAGAGAGAGAGAGAGAGACAGAGAGCGAGGGAGGGGCAGAGAGAGAGAGGGAGACACAGAATCCAAAGCAGGCTCCGGGCTCTGAGCTGTCAGCACAGAGCCTGATGCGGGGTTCCAACTCGCAAACTGTGAGATCATGACCTGAGCTAAAGTTGGACGCTTAACTGACCGAGCCTCCCAGGCACCACTGGACAGATGGTTTTTCATGCTAATATTTGTGTCAAGCATTGTGCTAGTTACTAGGAGGTGTCCTTTTACCTTGGAAGAAAAAACACCAGTTCCAGTAACAAACTGAATAGCTGCTTAATTTTGCCTCAGTGTGAGAGGGCAGAAATAGATGTCCATGGGTGGCCTTCAGTCTATCAGGAACAGTTACATGGACTGAGACAGGAAGGTAGGCATGTAAGTAGTCCAGGGAAAGTGTTCCTTCGGGTAACTACATGGAAAGAATAGTTAGGTGATGAGTAAAAGAATGATAACATCTGGCACCCTAATGAGTCCACTGTGCACATGCAGGGAAACTTAAATAGGAGCTGGCCCGGGAAGGAAGGGTTTATATTCAATGACAGAGCTTCAATAATTTTCTTATCTTTTTTAATTCTATAGCAGATATCAACTTGGATATATCAAAGCCTTTGAAAGCAAACCTGAGTTTTACCAAGCTGGATCAGATAAACCATTTTTTAGAGAAGATAAGAAGTGTACACAGCAAAGAGACCTCAGCCCCATCAGACGCCACGTCGAATAAGGATGAGTTTCTAGCCTCAAAGTGTTACCGTGGAAAGTTGTCTAAACCTAAAGTTCATGGTGATGGAGCACAAAAGATTCCATTTCAAGAAAACCTGTGGAGAACTGTTTCTTGCTTTCAAAAAATTTCTGTCCATACTACCCAGATTGTGGTCTCCATGGAAACCGTTCCCCATCCTAAAAAACCATGCCTATTAGCATCTTTATCCACCCTCAGTGGAAGCCTTAATGTCAAAGCAGCACAAAAAGTACCTGGTAAGTCACAGAAAGGGGGGAGAGGGAGATGACAATATGATTTGTTAACATCTGAAAATGCATGATTTTGAAGATTCATAGAAGTTAAAAGTTTTAAGGACCACTACAAATGGAGACATTTCTTGTTTGTTTGAGGTTCAAATCCTCTGAACCTAAATATTTTAACACTCTAAATTAAACTGCTTGTATCCATCTCTTCGGGCATGTTCCTACAAAGGCCTACAAAACCAAAACCATCCGTTTCTAAATTTCTTTTTACCTAGAATAGTGGTAGTGGAGCAGTGGAGTATCAGGAATTGTTAAGCCTTAGCGCACTGGTTCCCAAAGTGAGGTCTCAGAACCAACAGCGTCAGCATCACCTAGGAACTTATTAGAAATGCCAGTTTTCAGACCTTACCTCTCATCTACTGAAGCAAAAACCCCGGGCATGGAGCCCAGAGATCTGTGCTCCGTAAGTTCTGCAGGTGATTCTGATGCGATCTCTTCAGTCACTGGTCACAATTTATTTAAAAAGAGAAAAACTGTTCTGGTTGCAGGTGTGCTGCACAAAGTATAGTAATAGAAACCGAGGCCCAACTTTGCAAGGACAATACCACTGACAGTGCGAGCAATACCTGGCAGAGAACAGGCTGTGCTTCAGTGCCTGGCCTAGCAAAGAGTGGCATGCACTCTGCAAACTGGATGTCATTGACGGGTGGAGGGCTGAGAAATTAACGGGCAGTGACATCTGCATTTTTTTTCTTTTGCTACCATGCCTAAAGTGTTATGTGCTCTTTCACACTGAATCAGAAAGGGGAGGCAGAAGGAATGGGTGGAGGGGAAAACGGAAGACAAGGTACAGGTGGAAAGTAACACTTTTCAATCACAGAACCTGCTACTGTGGGAGTTCAGGGCACAATGCCAGAAATTTTACTTTGAAAGTAAAAGTAGCCAAAGGGAAACATTTTTTTCCACTTTAATTTGCAGGAAAGAATTGGGGCTAAAGGAATAGTACAGAGGATAAAGTAAATCCTGAAACTGTATGCAACTTGGTTGCTTACTAAGAAGTAGTTAGGCGGCAGCTGGAGACTCACTGGAACTTAGTTCCACACAGCCAGTTTGGGCACAGTAGTTTAAGAAATAAAAGGGAAAGTTTTATGGTGGAGAAGTACAAATTTTAGGCAAAAAAGTAGATGATTTATTTCTTTCTCACCAGAAATATTTGCGACCAAGCCAGCTAAAAGCACTGCATTTTTTTTTTATTGTCTTAAAAGTTATAAATGAAAAATGTAAGGTCCATGGGACATGAAAGACTATGAAACACTGGAGGATACAATGCCTGATTTATCCACAAATAAATTGCAACCCAGACAAGGCTGGGCCCATTCCCACGCCTTTCATAGTTGTACCTTAATCATAGTAGAGAAAGGTTAGCACGCAGACGGAGGAAAAGAATTTAAATAGACTGTACTAGTTATAGGCCCTTTTCTGTTTTCATCCTCATTTCTTGTTTTACTCATTTTCTACTCATATTTTACCCACTTTTAGTGGTGTCTGTCCTCAGCAAACATCTCTAACATGTAGTTAAAATCCTCTCACTCAGCTACAAGATAATAGACTCATTCTGCTTTTGTAACTTGTTATTTTTTTCCCTTCATACTAGAAAAACTACATACCCCATCCCTTTTACAATCATGCCCTTAAATCTAGTTAAACACAGAATTAGAAACTATAGCTCCTACAAAGATGTACTTGATACAAGTCTAACGTGTAGTGTCCGAGAAACATTCTAAAATAGCTACTTGTGTCAACAAATCAAATCAAATTGAAGGTAGCTATTTAATAGGAACAGTTTTATTTTGAGAACATAACGAACACCAAATCTGTTTTCCCTACATTCTCCTCAATGTAGTGGCATGCTCAAACAGTTTAAGAAGGTAACAAAGCCAGCAAAATAATAATTACTTATGATTAAATAAAATTGAGTTAAGTTCTAGTTATTGCTGATGGATGATTTCTGAGAAATAATTGAGAGACTATTAGATATTTGTCAGAAATTGATTTTTAGCTAAGCAAAACTTTTTAAGTCAAATATAATTTAAACTTTGAACATTAATTGCATCATATTGAATATCTTAAAAATTCATGCTTTGCAACCTGGATGAAATACACTAAAATCTGTATTCAAGGTATATTTTTGATGAGTGGTTCAAAGTATCACACACACACACACACACACACACACAAATCCCCTCTTACCAGTAGTTCTATTTCTTTTCATATTCTGCTAGCGACATCATTCTGCACTGAACTAAACTTTTTTTTTTATAGTGTATCTCTGAGCTCAACAGAGTTAATGTCAGATTTTTATAGTTTGAATCTAATACAGAAATACTTAACTGTGTCTTTGATTTTACAGTTTATATAACTATTGTGACCATCTGCAGCAGCTGCACTTTTCAAATTATTTGCTGAACCAAATTGAGCACAGTGACAAAAGTAGTCATCTCAGATGTACTATTAAACAGAGAAAGAAAAAGGAGCATTGCTTTGGTACAGTATAGCCATCTGCTGTACAGATGTTATTGTATAGAATGACTTAAGATAAAATAATTGTAGAAAATTTTCATTAAAACCTCAACAATTTGCACTTGTTTATGCGAATCTGCATAACTCCCCAATGAGACAACACACTTGGGGTTTCTTCGGTTCTCACTCACTTTCTCTTTGATCCTTTTTGATGTGCTGACTTTAATAAACACAGTCAAAAACACTGCAAAAACATCATGGAAAAAACTACAAAGGAACAATTATAGCTGCAGAAACTACTCTAATCCCTAACTTACGCAAGCTATTTTTAGTGAAATATTTTTTTTAACACTCTTTATGTGACAATGTTATATAAACAGGGTAAAATGGTCCTTTCCAGATGAGTTTTAATTTAGGAGCTGAAATAGACTTGTAATGCCAGAGGAATCTTAACGTTCTAAGTAATATTTAGAGAAACACAATTGGGAATGTGTTATAGGCTGTAAGGTACAAAAAATATTCGAGTTCATCTAATGATTGTATTTTTTATCATCTAAACTGTCCTAAGTTTAGGGGAAGAGTGTAGGGAAAGGGAATGAGAAAAGCCTGACAGGGGAAAGTTAATCTTCCCAAGACATTGATAATACACTTAAATCAAGAACCACTCTCATATTCATTTACTGGTTTTTGCAACAAAATATATACAAATGTTTTACTGAAATGCTTTCATCATTTGAAACAAAATGAAATGGTTAAATATTTTCAACTTAAAAAAAAGGAAATCTACAAGTTTTTCTTAGCCTTCTGTCCTATCCTGTGACCCTAAACTATGAGAGTTTCAAGGGACTTGATTTTTTTCTAAATTCTACGCTGCAGATGCTGGTGTAACAGTGACTTAAAATAACCAAACTCGTATTTCTGCTAGAGTACTTATGTTCTTCCATATGTCCTTTGTAAAAGGGCCCTAAAGTTCTGATTTTAGTGGATGTAATGCTTAGATTTTTTTATGTTGGTATATAATATTGGAAAAAAAAATAACAGTGACTCTCATTTAGAGATTATATCTTATTTTCTGAAACATTTTAAGGCTGATGAGTATTTCATTTGCTATCCATTAAACCCATCCCATTCTACAGTGTGTTCTTTTAAAAAGCAATCCCCTTCCCCCTACCTACACACCCAACACAAAATCTTTTTGCCGTTTGAAGTATGTCATTTTGGAGAAACCATAAGTATGTAGCTATAAATTGTGAACGTAGTGCTGCACTTTCCACAGGCAGGGTGGGGAGTGAGCTGCAGACGTTAGCTCCCCTTGTCAGAGTAAATTATGGCTCTATTAGGGCAGCACTCCTTAGATTTTGGCAAACAAGGGTACAAAATTCAGGCTGTGAAATAGCTGTACTTTAGGCTGCCTTGCTCTTGCTCAGGGACACTTGGATTAGCAGCCTCCTTTTGGATAAGGAAAAGGGAAATAGGGTATGAACAAGCTAGACGGCACAGAGGGTTGGGGGAAGAGCCTAAGTGAGGCCACTGTGGTTCGCATTTTAGTCCGAATTGGGGAAAAGTTGCAAGGATCTTCTTTCCATAGGCACTTAGGGGACTTTTCATACATGGCAGAAAGCAATGAGTTGAACCCCTTCTGGTCAAAGAGCTGTAGTTCAAATAACTTTCACTACCCCAGTCTCTGTCATCCAGATGTACTTATCTTGGTGTATAAACAAAAGTAGAGAGGAAGAAAGCATAACCACATTATCTTTCACGTACACAAATGCCTCTTCTTGTGGTCACTGAATTCAGGACCAATTAAATGCAAAGGACCTAAAGTTCCTTTTTACATACTGAAAAGTGAAACCCAGTCATTAATTGATACAAAGTGGAGCTCCAGCTTTTCAATCCATAGTTAACTGGATCTCTTGAGGAAAATCTCTTAAGGCGTTGTCATAGCGTTGGATGCTGCAGAAATGCAAGTAAGCCTAAGGGGAAATAAAACAGTAAATTAGATATGCCTACCTAAAATAATATGTTGCAATAGCAAGCCACTTACAACGCCCCAAAGACTTTTGTTACTTTTAGAAAGAAACAGCTTCTCTTTCCAATGCCTGAACAATAGGAAATGAATTCTTTGGCAGTGAATGCCAGAGGACAAACTTAACTTTCAAGCCACCACTGAGGATAGAAGTGGGAGTACAGCTTGTAGACAGCTATACAAATCACTAACAAGCCTTAACGAATATTGGGTGTGGGCATCAGGGTCCTGTCAATTTTGACACTATGTCCCAAGTAGCTTAAACCCAACACTCAAGGAAAGGTGGAGACCTCATTGGGTCTGTAACATCTGGGATTTTATTTGTCATTTTGGCATACCCCGCAAGCGCAAAAGAAAGAGTAAAAGGGGATTATCTTGACAATGAAATGAGTTACTGAATCTTGTGATAATGAAAAGCAGAAGAATTCTAATGCCTTTCTATAGTCCCTGAGGTAGAGGTGCGTTTATAGTTTTGCAGAAGTAAAACGTAGGCAGGCAGAACAGATGGCCTTGAGTCCCTGAAACATGACACCCCTCGTCTCAGAACTGAGTACCACTATTAATCCTGGTCAGATTCCCCCTTATTACTTTATAACAAGGTTCAAAGTTGCTACTGATAAACTGGTGTAACCCTCTTGTTTTATTCGTAAATTACCTGTATCGATTACTGATTTTTTTCAACAGTGGTATTTTTCTGTATATACTGATGGACTATTGAGACATTCAAAGAAGTAGAATAGGAAGTTCTAAAATCTGAACGAGAAATAAGTAGCAAAAGTAAAATTCTCATAACTTTTTTTCAAAATAATGTGTCATATTATTTCTCTAACATGGTGGAAAATAAAAACCATAAATGTATAAGATACTCTCTTGGGGAGTAATTCTCTCGGCCTCTTCTTAGAAATCACATGCAGTGGAGAAGAAATCCCAGTGTACAAACTTTATTCTCTGTGTCGTAATTGTTACCATAATATATGATTAGCTTGAGTTTAGGACAGTCACAGGCAGTATTAATACTATTATCTTAGATCTTTTCTTCCCACCCTCAAAAAGAGAGGTAAAAATTTAAGAATGCCGTATGTTTTTTAAAAGAAAAAACCCACTGGGAGATAAATGCTGTTCAGATATGTTTACATGGTTACTTACTCTTTTGTTTAACCAAATTATATTAATGCAGCCTTCTAGGTCTTTCATTTGGGATACTTAAATTTTTCTGTTTTAAAAGGTTTGTGCGTTTTTTAAAATGTCCGTTACGTGATTATTGTTCTTCATATACATTTTTTGTTTTAGTGCTATGTGGTTACCATAGCTGCTTTGGATTCCAATGGGAAGCCTTTAAAATACATTGCAGGAGAGTAACATTAGAAATTAAAAAGATAACCGCTGGGTTGAATGTCTAATGTGTTAAAAACCATCTAATAAGCAACCACCTTAGGATGTCAAGCACTGTCATGTGCTGTGGCGTGGTGACCATGATGGACCTGCCCAGCCTTTCGTAGAGGGAGATGAGCTCATCTCAGAGAGATAACCATCTCTGGCTTCTTCTTCTGATTCATCATCGACCTGAACTCCACTTGAACCTTGTTAGACAAAAAACAAGCAGAATTCCTGGCCCAAACTATAAAATATAATTAAGCCCTTTTGAAATGATGTGTAAAAGAACATTGCTGTACCCCCACTTATAACCACTACCACCACCACAACCAATAAAGTTAAATCAAGCACTGCCTGTAATGGATTAAAATAATAAATGTTCCTGGATTTCAGTGTTTGAAGTACTTGAAGAAAACAGGCTCCCAGCAACCCGGGTAGCTGAATGCAGGAGAGACATTTATTAATGACGAGTTCAAGGATTTGGCCTGTTTAAGATCATTACTTTCTGTTTACCGTGTGTTACACATCTTTTATATTTTTACACAGCCCACATGTGTCCACATGCAATAATGAAAGCTTTTTTTCCAACAAAAGAATTGTTAATTGTGTAAATGTGGCTCTCTTGGGGAATGTGAAGTCTTCCTAGGACTCTGCTCCTTCTAATGAGAAATCCAGTACAATTATACTCTTCCAAGTCTATCCACCTTCAATCCTGTCTCTAGCTAAATTGGTCTATTTCTTCTATTGTTTTTAGTTACCAAATTCCAAACTTAATCTAGACAACTAGAAATCTGTTGGCCTTAGGTTATATGTTTTAGAATTGTCACCCATTACAGGAGACTTTTTGTATTTTAAGTACTCTAGAAAAAAACCCTTTTTATTTCTTCTTCAGTTTTAACAAAGGGACAGTAAAGAATGATTTCTCTAGTTTTAAATACATTTAGGAGGGGGGAAGGGCAACTGGTAAAAATCTCCCATATACACCTATTTACAACAGAGTGTTCAAGGGACCAGAGGAAAAGGGCCTTTGAGATTAAAAAAAAAAAAAATTATCAATTGACATAAAGATATCTCACTGCGATGTGCTTTTAGAGAAGAAAGTTTCCAGTCCTAACTAGTAATTAAGTACTGGAGATCGTAATAGTTTTTCCGTCTGTATTCTATTGATAGCACCTTTTAGGTCACTATTAGGTGAAATGGACAAGAATTGTTTGTTGTAACCCTCAGTGCTGGGACTGTGGAAAAAGAGAGGACTAGGATTAATCTCTCTTCCCCACTCTACTGAATCTGTGACAGCATTTACTTTTGCCTGTGGTCACAGCAAATTGCCCTCTCATCCACATAAGCCATGAGTAGGCTATTTGCTAGGAAAGTTTCTGGCAAAGCAACCTCGTCAGTGATGAGTGACTGAGGACGCATCTTAGATGTTCTTTTGCTCTTCGGCTGGGCCTCTGGACCTGTAGGCTATGTTGGCATAACACTGAGGCCATGAAAGACAGCTGCGGACAGGAAAAAGCATTTAGTCACAACCCTGTTGCCAGTTGGAAAAATGAAATTACTAAGAGCTAACTAATAGCAGTAGTTTTTATAGAGCAACCTGGTGCTGGAAGGAGGCGGACAGAATCTGAATCCTAGCCCTGCTACTTACTGGCAGTTGATCATGGTAAGAGTTACAACACAGCTCATTTCCAAAATGAAGGCAAAAATACTTTATTCATAGGCATCTTGAAAGGATTAGGTGAGATAATTAATTCAGAGTATCCTACACATTCCTTGGCACAGATTTAATTAATTCCTCTCTAAATATTGGTCTTTTTGTATCTTCCTTCCCTTCCCTCTCCCAACACCACCTGAATACTAAAGTCATAGATCATTAAATTTATGGGTTTAAACTTATATTAAAGATCATCCTTTTCTTTATCAAGAACACTTTTTTATCCCTTTCTCTCATAGACCTCATAGATCCAAACACATTGCATTTAGGATTAGATAGCTCACATAACTGCATCAATTTGATATGACTATAACCAAAAAGAAAAACTGTGGTACATCCCGGAGCCTGTTCCAGATAGACTCAGATTTCCTTCAGGCTCTTTGAAATACTGAAAATGCCTCATGAGCCACCAATACGATGTGGAACTCCCTCAGGGTCAAAGAACCCTGGGTTGAGGCCCACTGAGCTAGTCCTAACTTCCTCCTTGAGGTAAGGGTAAAAGATTAAGTGATTTGCCCAAGGACATTCTGAGGCCAAATGGGGGCTATAGCATGTCTCCTGGCTGTCAGTCATCTGGTATACCTGTCTTAAAACACCTGGATTATGCAGATCAAGACTAATCTCTAAACCATTGTAGGGATTATTAAGTAAGTCATTTTGCTTTCAACACTGTTTAAGTTTATACCACTTCTTCCATCCATGTAACTTACTTAAAAAAACAAAATTCACAGCAGTTTCCTCATGTAATTAAATTAACCCGCTACTGTATTCCTCTAAGAAACTTTTGAAGTGTGTATTTACTGTTGTTCTTTCCTCTGGAAGAAGGTTGTCATATACTTTCCAATATGCACAGTCAGATCTGCCAGTCTGCTGAAGAAAAAAAACAAAACAAAAAACAGAACCACATGGTCCAATCAAGTTTTATTTTTCTAACAAACTAACACTATTATGAAAACAGTGAGCATGGTGGCAGGTTGCAGAGGAAGGAAGAGGCAAAGCTTATCATCCGTTACTCTTTGGTATTTTTAGTGTTTTGTCCTAGAATCCGAGAGTTCTAAAACATTTCTCAAAAAATACTTTTCCCAGACAAAGGGCAAGCATAAATAGCCAATTCAGTAGACAGTTTCATCTTTGATGAGTAATTCCCTCTTTCTTTATGTGAAAGAAAAAAAAAACCTGTTCCTGTTTCTTGTCATTTTATTATGGCTAAAAGAAGAGGTTTGGCTTAGAGTAGGGGGTCTCAGCTTTTACGTGCTGGTGAGGACTGGGTGAGAGTACCTGGGGATTGGAAATCACACCCAGGAGAAATCATCGGGTGGGATGGGATACATGTTAGCAATGCCCAGTTGGGCTCTCATTTTGATGTCTAGGCTTTTTAGTAAATTTGTTTGAGAGCACCAGCATCCCTTTCAACATAAACACCAGTATCCATGTAGTTCTCTGACAGCTTTGTTATGTTTTGATCCCTACATTAATCTTACTCTGTATTTTAGTTTACTATATTAATAGGTACAGATATATAGGCGTATTACAAAATAGAATAAGTACAATCTGATCAACTTATATATTCTGATTAAGGGGGAATAAACAAGTTTTTTTTTCATGGTTAAAATACCCAAATGCCATTTTTATGTACTTCAGCATCGTTAGTTGAAGGAACTAGAAATCAGAAGTGTCCTAATCATCTCTTTATGAACCATACTTATAAAATCTTTTTCTTGTCATCTAGTTACTTATGGTCATCTCTTTATGGATCCTCTCTTTATAAATCTGTATAAATTGTTTTTCTTCCTCACTTTTTGAGGCACCCTGATGCTTCACAATTAAGCAAGTTGAACTGTAGATGTACCTAACCCATGCTTGGTTGATTTTCTAGTAGCCTTAGATTATTTCCAGCTGTAAAAAAAAAAAAAAAAAAAAAAATACCTGAATATGTTTTGCTAGCATATGTCATCACTGAGTATTCTTTCTCATGACACACAGAAGCATTGATTTAGATTGTGTTCTGCACACTCAGCATGTAGAGAATAGGAGCCTTACCAAGTGTCAGTAGAGACTGACAATGTAGGGCTGGCAGCATTTTGTAAACATTCTCCAAAACAAGTGGTTTGCATTTATTAGTCTTGTGAAGGAGTATTTTAAAGGTCATAAAACTACTTGTTCCTTGAGATTAATTTTTACACTCAGTGAAAAGTATGTCAGGATGCAAAGCAAGCAAGATTATTTGTTTATCATACCAGTTTTTTCTGAAATTACTTCTCGGTGTTGTTACACCTCATTTAGTTTAATTAAATATCTTCCATAGGTTTGCTAAAGCTGAAGTTAAAAATACAAACACGGATTTTTGAAAGACACCAATGGGATAATTAGGCAGAAAAGCATTCTGTCGAATGGAAGGAGGTAGAAGAGGTTATATACTGTGTCAAAATGACCTGATCACACAATTGCTCGATGCAGTGTGGTGTCCTCGAATGGATCCTGGAACAGGAAAAGGACATGAGGGGAGAAACGTGAAATTCAAATAAGCTCTATAAATTAGTAGTACTGAGGTTAATTTGCTGGCTTTTGAGAATTGTACTATAGTTTACATACGTTGTTAACTTTAAGGGAAACTGATCAACTTTGCTAAAAGCCTAAAATAATTTCAAAATTAAAAGATTTTAAAAATGAGCTGGTAAGTGATTAACTTTAATAATATTCATGCTTTAAAAGTATGTGACCATTTAAAATCTAGACTTTCACAGTATATTTCTTTATTTTTTTTCTTCTCTCCATACTATTTTTGGAAATCTATGGGGGGAATTAACAGTTCAGAAAATATAAAGGATAACACATCAAACACCTATAGATTTACCAGCTAGAACAACTGTAAACATTTTGTCATATGGCAATATGTACACAGACACGTGCACACACACACATAGAGGTAAAATGTCACAAAACCATTCAGCCTTTTCCAATGCTAAGAAGACAGCACTTTATAGTTTTTGTATGTAGTCGTTTTGTCCAACAGTGCATTAGTCTACTAGGAAGAGGAATAGTTAACATTCCTGAACTCAGTTTCTCTTGCCATTTATACCAGATTTAAAATATGTAAGTATCCAGTTTACATGAGCTCTGAGTATTCTCTGTGGTCCTGGGTTCATGTGTGTGGTGATACATAAGACAAGATTCACTTTATCCCAAAAAGGTATTTAGCATGCTTCCTGATGAAAAAACAAAAAGGAGGGGATAATGTCCCCCAGGCTAGCTGCTCACTGAGTGAAAGAAAGGGAAAAGGAAAATTAATAACCCTGTCATGAGTCCCAGGGATTATTTTCATATTTTGTGGTAAAAGTGTGAAGTTTGGCTTACCATTTATAAACGACGCTTGTGAAATTCATCACCACTCTTTATTATTAAGTGATCATCATAATCTCTTATTACTGGTCATTTACGCCAAGATTAAAACCACTTGAACTAACATGTTTTTCTATTATTTTGTTGTAGCTTTTTAAAAATGTAGCAGGAAAATGTTCAAAAGGTAACAGAGATTCTGTTTTAAACTTAAAAACTGGCACTTGTGGATGAACCTTTCTGTGGTGCCGCAGATCACTGGAACCCGTCATTGAGGAGCAAAGCCACAGCACACTGGTGTGTGTAGCCAGTGTAGTGGGCAAATGGGCACATGGGTATGAGTTAAATCAGTTGCTTAAGCCTCAGGCATGAACCACAGCTCATCTCCTTGTAGGTGTATGGCACAAAAGAACAGAGAAGGGACAGAAGGGATCAGACAGGGCACATTTGTGTCTCCAATCGTGTGTTTCCTTTAGGCAGTGCCTGTTCTGTATCCTCACTGCCAACATAAGCATCTTAAGTTCTCAGTGCCACCTTTCTGTTTAAACAAGTCCATCATCAATGCTGGTAGACCTGACATAGAGGCAAGTACAGACTGTATAATGGTTACAAAGATGTAAGAATAGAGTGAGGAGTAGACTAGTAAGGAAAAGAATGAAAGGGAAAAGTAAAGAATGAAGAATGACTCATCAAGCAAATACTTGATCAGGGTAAAAGAATTGAGAGCACAAAGAGAAAAAAATAGATTTGTATGATAATGGGGAAGTGTCCCATGTGTTTCAACAGTTCGCTTGCTTAACAGAGTCAATATTACAATGTTGTTGGTTGTTTTTTCCCCTCTAATACTTCCTGAGATCACAGAACTTGAGGCTGTGAAATTGCCAAGGAAAAATCTGACGTGAAAGAAAATTCAAATTATTTATTTTTCCGTTGTATACCCAGTATACAGTAGATAACCAGTAAATGTTGGTTGAATAATGAGTGCACGCATGCATAAATATCAAGGTGGAGGTGATCCTGTATTTCCAAAAACCTTACAAGTAGATACAAGCATGGGAGTAACACTTGCTTAAGAAATTAGGCATGGTTTTTGAATACTGTCATAAGAAATTGTTCATAAAGCCATAGAGTAGAGGAATTCACTGGAATAAGAGATTGAGGGGTGTGAGGAAAAATAGACGACTGTGGACTACCCTTGGCAATCCCTTTAGTTAGAGAATGTATATCAGTTGGGATGCTCTGAGTCATAAATGACAGAAAACCCAACCGAAGCTGATTTAAGCAGTCTCATATAGGTGAAAAACTTGGGCCCAGTGCTGTCCTTAGTCATGGCAGAATCTGTTAGGTCTCCCTTCTGTGTTACACAGCTTCAGCCGCAGACCCCACAAGTGGCTGCCAGCAGCTCCAGCACCTCCGTTTTGTTAATTTCAAAACCAGAGAACAAGAGGAAAGGTCACTTTCCTAAAAGTATTACTGTATCTCATTGATTTTCATTGAATCCCATGCTCATCCCTGAGCCAAATCAAACTCCAGAGAGTATCAAACATGAAAATCAAAAAGTATGGCAGGTTTCCAGCCCTATTAGCCTACATCCTGGGAAAGCAGTCCTAGATTCTGCTCTTTCTGAAATAAAGCTATACCTGGAACAGTGTCTGCCTCAGTTGCAAGGTCACTGTATCTCGGGAACATTGTGTCTCCTCCTACCCTCCTCACTGCTCACCTGAGTCTGGCTGGCTTGCTTTCTCCTTCTTATTGCAGGCTCCCAAATATTGGCTTCCTACTTCTGGGCCATTTTCCTGAGGTTATAGGCCCTACCTTTATCTCTGTTCTCTCAAGAATTCTAAGTATCCCATTCTCTCTACCCAGCCAAAAAAGAATAGGATTTGTAGGACAGCAGTGAGGTGTTCATGTGTTTAAGCTGTCAACATTTCGATATTTGTTTGTAGTAATTCAAGTTCAGAATTTTTCTCACATCCTTCCTCACCACAATCAATAAATATTACTAATTGTATAACTTAGGAGAATTAAGAAGAACCTTCTATCAACCCTACTTAACTTCTTCTTTGAAAAGAGATAGGCACTTTCTGAGGAATATACATAAGCTATAACGATGCAAATTTTGTCATCCCAGTACTAGGTAGTTTAGGCAAAACCTCAGAAATTAATTTAGACAACACACAAGCAGTATTTTGAAGTAGTTCCTGCATAGTAGAAATATCTAGTAAGATCCAAATTCTGTATGTATTAAGTTCTACAAAGATTTTATCATATGCTTACAAATACCTGTATATAAATGAAAGCTGTTACAGAGTGAGAGAAGTAATCTTGTTCATCTATATACTCCAGACAAAATGTTGTCAAGCCCATTCTTAACGAGACTCCTAGAGATAAATACTAGCCCTTTCTTTTGATAGTCTTTGATAGATACCTTTGCTCCCATGAAGTTGTCCTTTATGTGTCTTAGTTCTTTTTCTTTAATTTTGACCACATCAAAGTGATACTTTAGGAATGATTAGAAATCAACATATTAGAAGGGGTACTCAGCAGGTTTTACACTATCAAAGGAAGAGATACAAATACGCAAAGGCAGAAGGCTAGAAACCACTCTGTGGTGCTGGATTAGAACCAGAGGTATCAATATGAATTCATGATTTTTAATACATTTTCTGATGGATAGATATGGAAATACAGATGTGTGTATAAACATGGCTGAGTGTATATATATATACGTATATATATATACATGTATATGTGTGTGTATATATATATATACATATATATGTGTATATAATCACACACACACACACACACACACACACAGCCCTCTCTGCTCAGACGGCCTAGAAGCAGTGACACCCTAGTAGCAGTGAACATACCTACCACCCAGATTTTGTTTTCTAGGTACCATTCTTCAGCAAAAGAAATCCAGGCTCTTTGGAGAAATGGCTGTTGCCAGAGATGAGATAGGAAAAATATAAGATAAGCCTAAAACATCTTAGATGGCCAGAAAATAAGGAAGTTCTCAAAAAATGATGGAGTGTATCAAAAGGACACAGGACCCAACTTCTCAGTGCCCAAAACTGGATCAATTTAAGCAACACAGTAAATGATAGTATTAGATTATAACCCATAACGTAAAATAAATACCCATGAGTCCATACTCATACAAATACTTGAACTAATAAATGGGGTAGAAGGGACAGCTCTTTTTACCACAGAATGCTAATTAAGAAATGTAGAAGAGTAAGAAAAATGGGAAATCAACAATATCACACACCATAGTAATAATCATTGCAGGCAAGAACCATCGATAGATGCTAAAACATTAGTGGGTAAAAGTTTGATATAAAAGAGGATACGTTCATAGTCTTCGTATATCTCCCCCACAAGATATTTGTTATTTTCAAATGGAAAAATAGCAATTTTACAGTGACAAAACCTGGCAGACACCACTGTAGCCATGTGATCAGAGTTAATATTGCCAATAGTAAAACATCAATATCACTCCAGTATGATACGCTGAAAAGGGCATCACTTCTCTGGGATTCTTGCCAAAATGTATAACTTCATTCTAATGAGAAAACATCACATAAACTCAAATTGAGAGACATTCTGCAAATAATTGGCCTGGACTATTCAAGAGCATCAGGCTCATTAAAGACAAAGAATGCTGGAGGATCTGTCACAGATTAAAGGAGACTAAGGAGACTTGCCAGCTAAATTCAGTGCGGATCTTAGTTTGGATACTGGGCCATAAAAAGGACATTAGTGAGGAAAATGGCAAAATTTACATAAGATCTATAGATTACTTAATAGTATATCAGTGTTCATTTTCTGCTTTCTGTATTTCTGCTATGGTTACACAGCTGGGTGAGGAGTATATGGGAACTCTATATTTTTGCAACTTTTAGGTGATTCTAACATCGCTTCAAAATAAAAAGCATTTTGCGTGATTTCTTTTAGAGGAGGGGGACTTGGAATGGATGGCTTCTAAGGTCTTCTCCACCCAGGGCCTTATTATTAGATGACACAGTGATGCAAAATGAAGAATGGCAAAGATTTCAGCACTTTTCTGTTTTGTCTGTCAATTAAGAAATACGTTGAGACAGACGAAAATTGGAACAGATTGTAAACTGACAACTCAGTTTGGTGGGATATATCCCGAAGAGCTACTTTTGTTCCCAGTACTGTACTGAATAATATGGTCTTTGCCTCTGGGATGGTCAGTCTACTGGAGCTTGAATATGACGTGGTCTTCCCTGTTAATCACTTAGCTTACCAGAGTCTCTCTTCTTGAATGTTTTAAAATAATGGAGATGGATTAGAATGATATAGAAATTAAGTCTTGGAATAAGAGAACAAGAGCCCCCAAAGTGGGCCCTGAGGTTTGTTTAATCCAGGTGTCTGACAAGGTAATGAGAAACATTCAGTAAGATAAACAACTAGAAGGCCTTTGGAATTCAACATTTTGTGTATAAGGAACCAATGGAATATTCACATTAAGATTACTGTGAGATAATTGTGTATTTCACTGTAGGGCAGAATGGAGATGCATGTATTTGGGAATAAAGAGAAATGTAATTCTGACATTCCCTTAATACTCATTTGCCAGATGATTGTACTGAATCAAGCCTATACTTCCATAATCCCCTTTTGACAAATGTCTCAATAATAAATTGGTATGATTCAATAAATGAATGAAACATATTTCAGCAAATGTTAGACTTGAGTTCTAAACTCCATGATTAGAACTTTTTTGATTCTTGGGTATTTGGGGGCCTGTTTGTTTTTTTTTTTTTTCTGTTTCATTTTTTAAGTGAAGTGTAACAGTGAATCAAGAAAATTGTGTCAATGAAATGGAAGTCTTAGTGCCACAATAGCGGAAAAATTTAAGAAACTGATTTCTACCATCCTAATTTTTAACAAAAGTCTTAACCCTAACTTAGGTGGGTGTGATGTCTTCCATGGAAGATTAGAAGTTCCGTATCTTATTTCTGCAGTAGGAGCATACAACCTATATGAAGTTTTCAAGTCTCCACAGAATTGAAAAGTCAATGTGGGCACTGTACTTTGAAACGTGTATACTGTGGGCCTTAGGTGTTTTTTAATCTTTCATCTCTTTTAAGGATCAAATATCATTAGAAAAATAAGCCATGGGCATTACAAACGTGGTCTGGTGAAATTCAATATTCACAATGACAATTCAGAATATGAGCTCCTTGGGGGAAAGTTAACCCACCACTCCTTAACTTTGCATCCAAATATCTTAAAGTGTGCCGTTGGTTTTATGAAAAGGTTTTGATCTACACTTCTAGTTTAAGTTCAAAAGAAAACCTACATTTTAAATGTATTCTTTTTCTGGGTCTATTGACTTTGAACTATAGCATAGAGTTTTTCTCATAAATCTAACCTGCCACTATCTGTTTTTAAGACTTTGTAAACTTCAAGTGGTTATGATGTGTGAAGTTTGGATTAAACTAAAATTTTTAGAAAACACATGTTATATATTTTGATTGTTTTGAATTTTAACATGGGCCAGTCAAAAACTTGAGTGTCTAGCAAAGTAATATACTATACTCGCTGTTAACTGTAAGAAATCACAGAAAATTGCCCTTTCCCATCATGTTAACAATAGACAAATGAAGCAGCTGTTCTTATTCTTAATGTAGTTGTTTGAAAAACTTGAACAATTTAATGAAAATGTCTCTACTCATAAAACTTAAAATGCTCACACATGGAAAAAGTCATAATGTTTTGGCAAATATTTCTTTGTTAGGAATGTGAATGAGGTATACCTGCTTCATAACTAGAATTCTGTATAAGTGGCATAAAAATGTGGGGGAAGGCCAACTGAAAAAGAAGACTCTGACAAAGGATGAAGGAAAGCTCTTAAAAAATATAAATAGTTCCTGCTCAAACATATTTTTTTGACAAGGAATATTTATAATATATTCCCCTCTCTTTTTTTTTTTTCTAGGCATAATTCTTGGGTCATCATTTCTACTCAGCATCAATGATTTTCTCCTTAAAACAAGTCTCAAAGAAAGAAATCGGATCCTGATAGGACCATGCTGTGCTACTGTCAATCTGGAAGCTAAATGGTGTAAACACAGTGGCAATCCAGGCCCAGAGCAGTCCATACCAAAAATATCCATTGATTTAAGAGGAGGTCTGCTACAGGTCTGTGGAGATTGGCCACATTTTTCCCCTAAATTTTCAACTAGCCTTTGTTCATGTTTTTTGTTGTTATTTTGAGAAAGCATGTAAGTGGGGGAAAGGGGCAGAGGGAGAGAGAATCTTAAGCAAGCTATGTGCAGGGCTAGATCTTAGAACCGTGAGATCATGACCTGAGCCAAAATTAAGAGTTGGACACTTAACAGACTGGGCCAACAGACTGGGCCAACCAGGCACCCCCACTATTGTTCATGTTTTGAACTGTTTCACTAAATTTTGATATGGCAATTAAGAGTATTATCAGACTGATTTCTTATTAAGCTTTTTTAAGTTTTATTAAGATAAAATTCACATACCATATAATTCACGTAATTAAAGTGTATGATTCAGTGGTTTTCTAGTATATTCCCAAAGGTGTGTGATCATCACTACAATACATTTTAGAACATTTTCACACACACACGCTTACAACCCTGTACCCATTAGCATTCATTCCCCATTACCCTCTAATCCCCTCTCTAGGTCTAGACAACTCCTAGTCCATTTTCTGTCTCTACATATTTTACTGCTCTAGACATTTCATGTAAATGGAGTCAGACAATATGTGATCTTTTGTGACTGGCTTCTTTCACTTAGCATAGAGTTTTCACGGTTCATCCATATTGTAGCAGGTGCCAGTACTCCATTTCTTTTTATGGACCAAATAATATTCCATTGTATGGACATATCACATTTTATTTATGGACATACCACATTTTATTTATCCATTCATCAGTTGATGGACATTTGGGTTCTTCCCACTTCGAGCTATTATGAATGATGCTGCTAGGAGCATTTGTGTACAAGTTTTCGCGTGGGCATATGTTTTCATTTCTCTTGGATATGTTACTAGGAGTAGAATTGCTGGGTCATTAAACTGTTTTTCTGATTATAGACTTTTCTAATTAAAAAAGTCAACTTGTCTCAAGCACAGTGTCATCAGCAGTATGTAAGAACATTTGTTAGTCAGGTTCCTTAGATATTATAAACACCTGATGATTAACATTAGCCATGTATTCAATCGCAGCCTTTTAAGCATTTGATTTACAGCCACGTATGACCTGTGTGAGGGTAATCAACTTATTCCTTGGTAGCTTTCTATTTGGTTAGATGTGAGTATATTCTTTATATGATTTGATGTCTGTCCCCCAGTTTAACATAAACCCAAAAACCTTGAGAAATTCAAAATTACAGAAAACGGAAAGGACTAATTTGTTAATAATGGAGGCATATTATATATGAACCTCTCGTTTCATCTAAAAGTTGTGTTGCCTCAACTTTTTCACCAGTTTTCTTACTGACATGGAGCTAGATGTGGAAGAATTCTAGTAGCTTTTTGCTTTGTATTGCTTTGGAGATTTTCAGCATCCATCAGAAATCTTCATGTATTTAACAATAAGCGTGTACTAACAATAAGTTAATAACAGTATTAACTACACTGTCATTTTCCCAAGACAGCAAAGTAACTCCACATTACAGTCAACAATAAGACAAAAATATAGTATGCCATCTGTACGGTAGAAAATCACTCTCCTGACAATTTAAAGCCTAGAGTATAGTATTCTGTTTCGCAGCTTGACTTTTCACCTGTTTCTATTTTTCAGTATCCAATAAAAATAAGATTAATGAGAACAAAAGTGGGCTTAGTATCCTGTCTCTTACCTTCATTTCTGATGCCTTAATTCCAGAAAGCAGGAACTAAGCTTAGGTTTAAAACTTACCCACAGGTATAGGGTTATTTTTTTCCTACTGTATATTGTTTCCATGTTAATTTGGTTCTCTTAGAAATAATGGTTATATTGCCTTTATCAAATATCTTGAGAAAAATAGAACACTGTTGACATTTTGAGTCCTCTGACATGGATCACCACTACCCACTGGTCTTAATACTCTTCACATGCAGAAAACCAGTTTCATCCTCTTTGTTACAGGCAACACCAAGGCCTTTGTTCTAGAACTCTCCTGGACCTTGTGCAGCGTTGATTCTCAGGGGCTCTGGAATATTGTATGTTGGCTCCTTCTCACTAAACACAGAAGTTGGGAGCCTTCTGAGTTCAGGTGCATTGAGCACCTTCCCTCTCTTGTTCTCTGACGAGTAAAAGTGCAAAGAATGGAACCCTATAATTAAGATGTGTTTCCTTAATCTCATGACAAAATGTAGGAAACTATTCCGCAGGGTTTTTATTATTATTTTATTAACGTGTGGGCCTAGAGGCTCTTCAGTGCCTGCTCTCAGACTGCAGTAGGTATTGTTTTCTCTCTTAGCTAAGTTAACTCATAAAAATTACCTCACATTAACATAATTTCTTTGGTAACTCAGCACTGAAAATTGATTGATATTCACACAATACATGATGTAACTGATTTCTTGCTTTTATATATTTACTCAAGTAATAGAATTTCATCCCATAGGTCAATGACTTCTTAGAAATTATAGTTCAGTTATTGTCAATAATTAAATTGAACATAATGACGGTCCTGCATTAATTCAAGTATGATTGTGCCTAATTATCCTCATGAAATGTTTGTATTTCAAAGCCACTAAAATTTTTCATATGATTTTTAAAGGTTTTCTGGGGTCAAGAACATTTGAATTGTTTAGTTCTTCTACATGAATTACTCAATGGATACCTTAACCAAGAGGGAAATTTTGCAGTGCACGTTCCTGAAGCAGTGCCACAAACGCCATCTCCTATAGAAAAGAACCAGATGTTTAAAAGTGAACAAAGTTCAGATGACCTACGAACAGGCCTGTTCCAGTATATACGAGACGCTGGTAAGTAGCAACAGCTTCATTATGAGAGAGAGTTTTAACTGCACATTCACGAAGTAACACATCAAGATCACTGGAAAAGTACATTAATACCTGCAGGATAAGACTAGTACATTACCATTCAGCTTCTCTTAAGGGAAAATTCTTAATTTGTTCCTGTCTCAAACCACAGAAAAAACATAAAACTTATCAACCAGCCTTTTATATTATCTTAATAATTTTCTCTTTCTGTGATTAATCAACATGTTCTCTTCCAAAAGCATACAATTAATTATCTTTTCATTTTACAGAACCTTTGAAAATGCCTGGTGTCTATGAAGTCTTATTTTACAATGAAACTGAAGATAGCCCAGGGATGATGTTATGGAGATATCCAGAACCTAGAGTGCTCACCCTTGTACGGATAACTCCCGTGCCCTTCAACACCACAGAGGATCCAGATATTAGCACAGCAGACCTTGGCGATATGCTACAGGTAGGTAATGACTATTCATTTTTAAATAGAAGCTTGGAAAAGTACTGATTAGGTACTAGGAAAAAAGATTAGAGCAAACCTATTTTTTCTATCAATAGCATCAGGGAAATATACTATATATATATATATATATACACACACACACACACTTATGTAAATATATATATACTTATGTAAATATATATATACTTATGTAAATATATATATACATACACAATATACATATATATACACAATACACATATATATTTAAAATTTTTAGAAATTTTAAAATAGGGAATAATGTAATTCAGATTTATGATACATGGCAATTTTGAGAGTTCTCAATTCCACTCTTAGCCCTTTTGTAGGTAGGTTATGTTATATGGTCTCAAACTGTAATGGGACAGGTGTCATTCAGTTCAACACACATTTTTTAAATACCTACTGTGTGGTCACACTCTTCAGCATTTCTGGAACTACTTTGTGAAATAAAATATGTCCACATAAGGCCAGAATGGATGACTCAGTTTTCATCTTCATTTCCAGAGCTAGTCTTAGGCTTGAGATAGGCTGATAGGAGAACCATCTAACCAGTGATCCTATTCCCTATGATTTTGTGAAAATTTCTTGCTCGTCTGTTCCCTGAGTTGAATATAAATGTCACTGTGGATATCACTACATTATCATTCTACTCATTAATATCCTACAGATCTGAATTTCTCCAAAAATTTGTTTTCCTCTTAGTTTTCCACCTGCTACTACAACCATCTACTCTATCATCTCTCATTGCTCTACTCAGAGCAATGAAATTGCTCTCTTTCCTTGACTCCCCACGTCTCATTCATCAACAAGTCCTTTCAGTTCTGCCTCCAAAATATGTCCCTATTCCATCTACTTCTCTCTTTTTAGTGGGACAACTGTAGTCCAGGCTACCACCTTTCTGTCCCCTCCCACAGTAGCTTCCTAATTGGTCTCAATGATTCCATTCTTGACTTCCTGTAATGCATTTTCCAAACAGCAGCTAAAGTGATCTTTTTTAAATGTAGATCAGGTCACATCACTCCCCTAATGTAAAACCTGAGTGTGCCTTCCTCTATTTCTTAGAACAAAATTGAACCATCTTGCTATAACCTATAAGGACCTCCGATCTGTGCCCTGACCACCTCTCTGACTTGGTCTCATATTCCCCATTTCTCACTGTGCTCCAGCCATACTGGCCTCTTTTTTCCCTTTGAGCATACCACCTGAGAGTCTTTTCTTTTTTCCAGGTCTTGGTACATAGAGATAATTCACCAGTTTTTTTAATGATTGCTCTATACTTAACAAATAGAAGAAATCCAAGATTCATGATGGCATACTAGCATATTAACATTAAAAATATATGCTTATTTAATTCTTGTTTAAATTCCTGATTATAATATATTTAGTTAGATGTTCATCTTCTGAATTGGTAACAATAAAATCTGTTATCGTTTTGTCAAGTGAACCTGAGTGTTCAGAACTATCTGATTTGCTAAGATGTCAACAGTCTACTTCAGAGAATGAACTCTAGCCAGAATGCCTGGGTTCAAATTCTGATGATGCCACTTGCACACTATGTCACCTTCGACAAGTAACTTAATCTCTCAGCCTCAGGTTTTTTTGTTTTGCTTTTTTTCCATCAATAAAATGAGGCAATTGATAGTGTGATGATTAAAGGAATTAATGTTTGAAAGACCCATAGAACAATGCCTGATACATAGTGTGTGCTATTTAATATTTAAGTATGAGGACTACCAATTACTACCATGGTGATAATTGTCAAAAGTTTTTTCATCAGACATAAGCATGGGCTAGACCAGAGAGAGTGGGGGCTGATGATTCTGCAGTCAGCTGGAGTGGTCCAGGAGATCTGGGACAGTTCCCGGGTCTAGACGGTGGACTTGTCACATAAGCAAAGCAGTGCATGAGGGAAGCCTGGCAGGTTGCAACCAGCAAAGAGTTGGTATCAGAGAGGTCCTGCATATTTCACATCTTGCTGGAGAGACAGGAACTGAGCTGTGGGCAGAGTTCAAAGACAAGGATGCTGGTCTAAGAATCAAGAGAAGGTTGACCTACTCTAAGTTAAAGGGAGAGTTTGATCCCAACAGTAAGAAGGAACACCCAGAATTTGATAACTGGGATGGAAGAATAAAGCAGGACTGGCAGACGGTGGCCATGCTGCTAAGTTCCTGATCTAATCCTTCTGTCCCCCTCACTAGGAGCAGGATTTGGCCAAAGGGTTGGGGTGAGTCTCATTTGTAGAAATACTTCTCAGGGCTGCAATCTTAGAACTATACAAACTATTTTGTTTCCTTGGAGCTTCTGTTGAGAACAGAAAATATGTTGCATGAATCATAGCTTTGATTCAGTATGACAGCTTTTTCCCTGAGCACTTGCAGCGCCAGACCTTGGGCTTGCTCCTGGGGATATAGCTCCTCAACTGAACACTGGAATCAATGTTATTTACCTTTCAGAGATATTACAAGAATTAAATGAAATATTATAGCTAGAACAAATAAATGCCTTACACATAGTGAGACTTCAGGAAATGTTCATTTCTTTCCCTCCACTCACTCCTCCTTCGCAAGCAAATGCCTGGACCACTAAAAGAACCTTCTAAATAGAATTCCAGCCTTCAGTCTTTCTTCCCTCATGCTATCCTACTAAGTTCTTAAAGGAATAAATGAATTGTATTAAATCTTTGAGAAAACCTCTAAATGACTCAGTGTCCCTAGTAGACTGACCTTGAGGGCCCCGCATAACCTTTCCAGCCCCCACCCAGCTTTACCTTTCACTCCATTACACATGATCTGCCCTCTAGTCAGATGCCTATTCAGCCTTTACCAAACCTGCCTGTGACAGCCCGATTTCTATACCACTCCCTCTTCATTTGAATCGCCCCTTGCTCTGCTTGAAATCCTACCCATCCTTCCAAACAGCCCATATGCCGTCTACTCCTTGAAGCCTGACCTGGATACCATCTCCAAAGATAGTATCCTCTTCCTCTGTAGTCCCGTGACACTCCATAGCACCACTTCTATGCTCTCTCTCCCCCTGTTCCCCACATTTTAACTATGTGTTCATATCTTGTCTCCTAGATTGTTGGTTTCCAAAGGCAGTGATCATATCAAATCTGTCATTATGTCCCTTATAGTATCTACTACAGTGGAGATGTTCAATATATCAAATGGATGCATGAATGTCCATGTTCCTATTTTGTATCCCTCAAAAGTATTACATTGTTTGTCACTATTTTATGGAGCTGTTGAATGAGTTTGGGTTTTGCAAACTGAATTATGTCAAGATGCATTGTGTTATGCTTCAGTGGTATTATCTACCATAAACACATAGTCTAATGTCATTATGTTACATAGGCTCTTGGTGAGATCACTGAAAATACTGCCAAGCCCGCTGCCCCCTAGACAGAGGCTAGTTCTTAAATACAGAGATGAGTTAATCTCTTTGGTTTTAGGCTAAAAACAGAATCAGGTTTGGTTGACATTTTCCTTGAGGACCATTTAGTTCATAAAAAACTGACCTTCTAGAGTTCACTTATATAGAACCCTCAGATTTGTCTGTTTATATATCTTTCCATGATTGATAATGGGATTTATAAACAGGCTCCCCATATGAGTTTATGGAATTTATTTTGTAATTGTAATGAAATTGCAATTGTAATGAAAAATATGAAAAACATGTTTATATATTAAATGAAACTAACCATAGGTTCTGAATAAAGACCCTGAAATTAATGTTCACAGAAAGCAAAAGGAACTTATTTTGTGGTCAGTTCATAATTTTTATCATGTTAAATTTTAAGTATTTGTAGTATACTTAGGTATCAATAAAATTACAACTTTTAGGGTAGAGTAATGCCATCAACCTAGACGTAATTTTGTGTCATCTTAAATGAGCTTAAATATCAGAATTTCTGGCCCTGTGTCTGGCATGATCTAAGTTTTCCTTTCCTCATCCTGTTTTGTTCACTGCATATTAGGATTCAATTTTGGAAATACAGGTATACCCGTATTGTAAAATTTTAATCCATTTTTGAGGTAAAATTGTCAGTGGATATTTTCATTCTCACACAGAGCTGTCATGGAGCTTATTCTCTTTTCTCAGTACTGCATTATTCTTGTTTCATATTTATTTTCACTTATGTGTTGCAACAAATTTTTAGGTGTCTTCATTTGGTATGTGAGAATAGTCCAAACTAAATATCATCTTTCTTCAAAGATTCATAGTAAAAGCTTGAGCGTTACAATTCAAGACAAACACTAAGGGGATTGGGATCACTGAAGCAATTTAAACAGATGAGAAGCAAAGTTAAAGAAGTAAAATGGAAGATAAGTTTGGTATTGATTACAATGTAGATTAAAAGAAAAGATGTAAAAGCTAAAGTCAGGAATTCCTTTAATGCAAGAAACATCTAGGGTGTACATAAGATTCCTGGCATGGAAGTCAGAGGAGAAGGAAAGAAAATGTTTATAAATAGTTTGAGGAAAAGTTAACACAGGTTCGCAAAACTTTACACTAGAAAAATTAGATTCTTAGATTCAAATCTGTACCTTCAGAAAATGTGAATATAATTAACAAATGATATGATAAATATCTCTGTTATTTTATTTCCAACTTCACAGCACTTCTCACCCACAAATACTTACTTAATGTCCTCTTAATATAGCGTAGGGTACTACAGTGTGTAGACAGTGAGTATATAAAGAGAGAGAGCTATCCCTGCTCATATAGGTTTATAATCTACTTGAAAATAGAGGGCATAATTGCATGTGCAAACACATATGATGGAATAGCTGAATAATAAGATAGACCCACACATTCATATAGGGGGAATCATATAACTTGGGGAATTCTGGCATCTGAAAAGTAAATTGAATTAATTGGGACCAAAAGAATTAATTTGTTACAAAAGCTGTGTGATTTCATAGCACTTTCTCAGTAAAAAAGCATTTTCAAGAGTCAAAATTTTGTGCAGAATTCTTACATGAGAAAAACATGACCAGAATCCATAAATGATATCTTCACAAGGATAACAGGAAGAAAAAAAAAAAACAAAAGCAAGCTGTGTCATTTGTTTATTTCTGGTGGAGAAGGAGAACAGCAAGCCAAAGAAATCAGTGCACTCATGTCCAATTCGCTTTTGTTTATTCAGTTCAAAAGTCAGGGAAATTAGTTTTTAAAGTAACACTAATATGATTATAAAAATCAAAGTGAAACCACATTGGAAGAATAATGAAGAAAAAAATTGCATACTTGGAAACCAGGGAGAGAATCTAAATGGTTGAGATCTGGGTTGTTTTTGCTCCAATGTGTTATGATCATTCATCTTTCACACCCAGAACTGTGGTGGGTGCTTTGCATAATACCCTCATTAAATCTCATTTTATTCTGTGATGTACACATTATCCCCATTTTGTAACTGGGGAAATTGAGGGCAAGAGAAATTAACTGGATTTGAATTCTAAAACTTAAAATGGGAGAGTCAGAATTTTATCCCAGGTCTTTCTGACTCTAAAACCCATGTTTTTTACCCTATTTGTAAAACATTGGGATAATAATTTTGTAGATGATACATTCTGGTGATAGCGAGCTACTCTGTTGAGAAATGTGGAAAGAAAGAAAATAAAATTATCCTTTTACTTCAAACTATGAAATCGTGACTCAGACCCAAGATGTGCAAAATAACCTTAAATAAATAAAAGGACTCCTAGACACACAAGACGGATTAGACATAAAGATATCTAAAGGAAGAATGTTTCCCTCAGAAGGAAAACTGGTCAGCTGTAGAAACCTAGGAGGGTCACAGAAGCATTTGTGGGCAGAAGATCTTCTGGCAACATCCAAAGAAATGGTGCCCAGGCGTCTGGTTCACCTGGTAGCTAAATCCCCTTTATGGAGATGAATGTATCCGCTGTCAGATATCTTTGTCTAAAATTCAAATCATCTAACCACCCAAATAACCTTCTAAAACTTTGGCTCCCAGTGCAGTCTGTCTACAGAGAGAGTATC
Source organism: Cryptoprocta ferox (assembly GCA_028646485.1). Taxonomy (NCBI): domain Eukaryota; kingdom Metazoa; phylum Chordata; class Mammalia; order Carnivora; family Eupleridae; genus Cryptoprocta; species Cryptoprocta ferox. The sequence continues at coordinate 35,010,822 of CM053569.1, read as the reverse complement.
ATACGTTACTCAGGCCAGCATCGATATCCAGGCTGCTTGGCAGTTACACATCTCATGGTAAATTAATAACTTGGCATCTGGTTTATATATCAGTCTCTAGTGAACTTTGTTGCATGACTCAGCATTCCTCAGTCTAGTCAGTGCTAGGACACCATGGAAATTTTCTGAGACTGCAAGACCAATGGCCAGATCTTGAATCATGGTGAATCCATCATGCTAAGTACCCTCTTGTGGCCACCTGCCTTCCTAGCAGGCTGGTCTTTCCCAAGTGACATCTCTATTGTGCATTGTTGTCACAAACCTTTCTAAAGAAAATTATATTCTAACCACCTTGAAGAGTTGTGAGAAGTAGATATACTATATCTAGAGCACCAGCATAGTGTCTTACATAAAGGCGTAGTAAATTATTATTCCAACACACAGTAAATGGTAGCTGCTTTCGGTATCACCATTATTATCATCATCATCTTATCAATTGATCAAAGAACCTGAACCCTACCATTTAGACCAAGACAGCCCTTCTGAGAAAGTCTTTCTCAGAAAGACTGTATTTATAACCTATTAATGTCAGAGCAGTTGTTAGGTATGCTGGCCGTGCCTGTGACTAGTGGCATGCTGTCCCTGACTGGGAGTGGCTGTTATTAAGAGACACTACTTTCACAAAGCTACATGGTCAGGGCCTCCAAGGTAATATGTCAGCTACAGTCCTACAGGTTGCAGGTAGCAGAAACCCCACTGAAGCTGGGCTTAAAGAAAAATAGAGGGATCTAGTATCAAGTACAGCGGGGAGTTCTAGAGGCCAAGGGCAGCTGGGCCTCTCGAAGGATGAGGCCAGGAATGGAAGGTAGGAACCCAGCAGAGTATTTATACACTATCACTTTGCTCTCCTCCTTTCCCTGTGTTTGCTTCATTCTTCCTTTTCAACAGACTAGCTTTTCTCCTGCTTCTCAGGCCACCTGGTAGTCTCCCCACAATTCCCAGAGCACCGTTCCCAGAGTCACATTTACAAGTGCAGCATTCAGTCCAGTTCCACACTCCTGATCTACCTAGAGTGGTGTCAGGTTCTCTTGGCTCATTCAACTATGGCCACGACCAACATGACTGAATTAGGGGTTACTGTGAACTTTGCGGATACCCCCAAAAGGGATCCGTTCTATGTCAGACCTCTTACTGTTCTCGTTTTTCACACTGGCTAGTTTGGCCACACTCATGGTCAGTGCTGGCCTCACCCTGACATCTGCTTCTTCCCAATCTGATGGATTCTGAAGGTCTGCACAGCATATTCTGCTCTTCCAAGTGGAAAGCCTGTTGTATATGGTCTATAGTGTTAGAGAAGAATCACCACTGGCAGAAGATCTCTAGAAATATAGCCTCACTAAAGAAGAACCTTTACTCCCTTTTTACTATGTTTTTTCCAGCTTTTCCCTTTGCAGATATCTGGCAAAGCTGTTTCCCTGTGTACATCAAAGGCTGTCTGCGTGCATCTGGAGAAAAGCCTCACGTCACTTTTTAAGTCTTCTCTTAGCATCCTCCCAAAATATCAGTGAGGCAAGTTGCTATGTCTTACTGACACAAAGGAGATATTTGCCTGTCCCCAAAATGCTTAAAATCAGTACCTTTCTGGGTCAGTGTTTTCCTCTCTAATGCAATGACTATGGAGCACATTAGCAGCTTCAGAGATTGTACTTTCCCAGTTCTAATGATGCAGGAGAGCTTCATATCTAAAATAATTTTTTGTTTTTGAAATTGAGTGTACAATATGATGTTTCATGTCTATAGCTTAGTGGGGATTTAATTGTGTTTAGTTTTCTGATAATATTTTATCTTACCTACTCACCCACAGACGGAACTAGAGTTTCATTAAAAATTGTAGTTGTGGTAGTGTTCTTCTTTTTCGTAATTACGTGGAAAAATGTTTCAAGTCTAACAGCGATACCCAATAGTATCCAATAAATTAAAACCTAGACTTTTGCTGCTTTAAACTTGACTTTACAAGCTTCCTGTAATTCCAAGGCACATGTACCTGATAGGCAAAGGTTATGACATTGGCACATGGTGACACTACATAAAAAGAATCCTTCTGTGAGTTACTTGCAATCTCATACGATGTGCCTTTTCCATGCACAGCTTTAAAAGAATAAAAGGAAGTATTCTTGGGTGTTTCTTTTCAGCTGTGTTGGGCAGTTCACTTATAGCTACAAATATGTTCCCAGAATCCTGAGCCTTTTTATTTTATAAGCACCTCCTGCCACTGGCAGCTGTACTAATGTGTCCCAAAAGGCTTTGCTTCCATCCATCATCTTTAGGAGGGGTGCTCAAAGCCCAGATATGAGATACATTGTTGTTGAAATGCAGAAAGAAAAAAAAAGTCTTGGGGGCTTTGGGGAAGTAAGAGGCAAAGCCAGACTCTTAGGAAATAAAGGAAAAGAAAAAGTCCTGTGTACCTAATGGACACAATAATAAATGGTTTTGAATGATGGGTCACCGTGCTGGATCGACTACTAAGTGTTTTACATCCAGAAGCATTGCTTCCTTTTTTGGACAATGAGGGGGGAACCTAAAATAGAGTATTCCCTGAACACACTTTTAATCATTCTGTCTTTGTGGTAGTGTAAAAGTACAAAAAAAGGACCTAGGAATATATTGAAAAGAGCTCTACTTTAAAACTTTGAGGCTAACTCCGTAAACACAGATACAAGGACGTGGGTGAGGGTCACGAGGGCTGCAGAGACAGACAGGGCGCTAGTTCTGTTCTCAAGGCATAGTCTTCCAGGAGGGGTAATAAGTCCGCAAAATAAGGCAAGGTAGAAACGTGAAGCCCCACAAGGAGAGTTTGCATGTGACTGGAAAAACCGGAAAAGGCTTCACAGAGGAGATGGCAATTGAAGGGTTCCCTGAAGGCTGAGTAGGATTTCAGCATAAAATGAAGGGAAAAGGAATATGAAGGAAAAATCAGTCTGACCACAATTTCAGAATTGGGTAAGGGAAGACAGAACTCATTATCTGGGAGGTGATGAATAATCTGGGCCGGCTAGCATAGGTTACACAAGTAAGGCATTAGCATAAGGGTGGTAAGATGCAGACATGGTTTTTCAGCCCATGGTCCTTTCCGTGGAGGGAAAGAGGAAGGTGACACATTCATTGTGAACCTAGGATGTACCAGGCACAGGCCTGATGCTTTTCTGTATCATGTCCCACGATCCTCACTATAATGCTGCATAGCAGGTACTGTTACCTATACTTCTCTACTTTAGAGCTAAGGTAACTCAGGTTCTGAGAAGTCATATGATTTTCCAAAGATCACAGAACAGGTAAGGAGCTAAAACCAGGACTCAGAGCTAGGTTTGTATGAATTTTTTTCTTCTGTGTTGTGCTACCTTGACTCCTTTTGGATAGAGTTGTGTTTGATTCGATAAGCATTGGAGAGCGATTGGCAGTCCAGGCCTTTGGGTAAATTGATTTACTAGTCTGGAAAAGAGTAGAATGCAGAAAGAAGAGATCAAACATGAGAAGACCTGTGAGGGGTCTCAGAGAGAAGACAACAGAGGCTGTAAGCTGGGGCAGGGTAGGGGACAGGGTATGAAGAAAAAGCAGTGAATACAGGAGGCACCGTAGAGAAAAAATCTATGCTTTTGACGACTAATAACAGTCAATTAATGGGAGGGACTAACGGAAGTCATAGATGACTGCTAAATTTAAGCTCAGTGGGCAGTATAATAAGACTATTTACAAAATTTTGGAAATGAGGAATGTGTCGTTTGCTAGGCACTATTCTTTATGCTAAGCACCACATCCAGAGTATATCTGCTCCTGAAATCAGCTCTACAGAGGTAAGTGTTCTCCCTTTACAACAGGCAGGAAAGCTGAGAATCTGAAAAGTTAAATAAGTTGCCACCAGCCTCTTCTGCCTGAAAAGTGTGTGCACATAGATTTACCATACAGTTTCAAGGAGTTTATAGATTCCTGTAAAGTATATATGAATCCTCAAGGAAGAATCCCAACAACACTGTTGGAGCTACTGAGATCTGTGTCAGTTAGGATTAGGTTCACATATGAGACACAGAAAATACCAAATGACAGCAACTTAAAACTGATGTTTCTTTTCCCATCACACTGAGAACAATCTGAAGGTAGACAGACTAGGACTGTCAGTATCTCCACAAAGTTGAGAGGGCCTGGGCATCTTGCTGCTTCCTGCTGCTCTCTTGTCCAGAATTGCCACACCTGGCCACTCCTGGTGAAAGGGAAAATTGGGACTCTTTGCCTGAGGAAGAAAGGAAGGAGAGCTAGTGAGAGACAACAAGCATTCCCTGCCAGCACCACTGATGTGTCTCCCACGGGTCCCCCCTGCTGCGCTGGCCACCTCTGGGACCCACTCCTACTTCTCACCTGGTGGGCAAAGTCATTGTTCAGTCTGTAAGGCAGTAAGAGAACTCGCTTTCTAGTTCACTAGTGAACTGTCTGCTGAAGCAGCATTTGTAGAGAAAACTGAAAAAGCAAATGAGATTTTAGAGGGATGGATGGATGGATGGATGGGTGGGTAGATAGATAGATAGATAGATAGATAGATAGATAGATAGATAGATAAAGTAGGTAGGTAGATAATTTGAAATCCTAGCATTCCTTGCCCTTCAAAAATAAGAGGTAGGGAAGGAGTCTGTCAATAAGACATGCTTTTAAAGTAAATGGTAGTGCTATTGCCAGGTCATTGGGTAGTTCTATTTTTAATTGCAAACGGGAAGAATAGTGAAGTCATTGTTGGCCTGACACTTTATTTAGTGGTAGAAGTTTTATTTGTCTGTTTCTCTTTTCCTATTAAATACTCTTGTATTAAAAGGTGAGGGGAAGCATTTCTTTCTGGAAATGAAGAACTATGCTTAGCAATGTGTTGAATGCATACTTCTCAGTATGAAAAATGTTTGGGATGTAAAAAAAAAAAAAACATGAAAGGATAGTAAAAATGAATTGATGGTCTCATCTTTTCATGAATTATTCTTCCCAAATAGAAGTATTTTCACCCTATGAAAGTAACAGTAAACCCCATTATTCATTAGGTGAAAATTATTTCTTGAAAGCTACAGTGTTGAAGAGAAAAGTGAAATACAGACGGAGAAAACTAAAGTGCCGAGAGGTAATATAGCCCATTTGTTAAGAACAGAGATTCTTGAGGGGCACCTGGGTGGCTCAGTCAGTTAGATATCTATTTTTGGCTCAGGTCATGATCTCCCAGTTCGTGGGTTCGAGCCCCACATCAGGGTCTCTGCTGTCAGTGTGGAGGCGGCCTCGGGTCCTCTGTCCCCCTCCCCACCCCTCCCCACTCACACTCTCTTTATCTCTCTCTCCCCGCCCTCTCAAACATAAATAAGCATTTTTTAAAAACTTTTAAAAAGAACAAAGATTCTCAAACCAAAGTAGCTGAGTCCAGATTCAAGGTCTGCTGAGTGACCCTTGGGCAAGATACTTAACTTCTCTGTACCTCAGCTTCCTTTATTATGTGCAAATTAGGCATAATAATAGGCCATACCTCTGAGTTGCTAGGAAGAATAAATGCTTGCTAGATGTAAAAAGCACTTAGGTCAGTGTCTAGCACATCGTGCCAGCGATTATTACTTTCCTCTCAGGGCTTAACCATCGCCAGGTGCCAGTTTGACTTTTGCTCTGCCCTAGATTGTGAATGTTGGAGAAAAACTTAATTTTTATCACACACTGCAAATTCTTTATCCCTTTACCCATCCTCTTCATAAAGACGTTAGCCTGAAAAATTCATTTTTGTCATACATTTTCAACCATGCGTGGCTTTCATTTTTTTTTACTCAACTCATAGTTAGGAAAAAGAAATTAAATTTGAGAGCTTACATGTTTTGTAGCAACCTCTTCAGATACTACATCAAAGTTAAGAATCTTGGTTCTCTTATGCTGTTAGCACTTTTTATTAATGTTCATTTATTTATTTTTGAGAGAGTGAGGGAGCACAAGTGGGGGAGGGGCAGAGAGAGAGAGAGAAAGAGAGAGGGAGACACAGAATCCGAAGCAAGCTCCAGGTTCTGAGCTGTCAGCACAGAGCCCAATGTAGGGGCCCAGAGCCACAAACCATGAGATCATGACCTGAGCTGAAGTCAGATGCCTAACCAACTGAGCCACCCAGGCACCCCAGCACTTTTTTTTTTTTAGCAGCTTTACTGAGATATAATTCACAGATATCCACTGTGAATTCACCCACTTAACAGATACCATTCTTAGTCTATGCACAGACTTGTGCAATCATCACCACAATTTCCAAACATTCTCATCATCACAAAAGGAAACCTAGTGCTATCACCCTCCAGTCTTCCCAACCCCCAGCCCTAAACAACCACTAATTTACTTTCCGTGTCTACGTATTTATATATTCTGGACATTTCATATGAATGGAATCGTATCATTTGTGGTCTTTTGTGAATGGCTTTTCTGTCATGTAGCATAATGTTTTCACAATTCACCCATATTGTATCATGGATCAGTATTTCATTCCTTTTTGTTTACAAATAATACTCCATTGTATGGATATGCCACATTTTACTTACCAATCATCAGTTGAAGGACATTTGAATGTTAGCACTTTGTGAATCCTTTCCTGCTTTACTTAGCCTCTGTTCTGTCCTACAGACTTGGACCAAAGGTAGTGATGATGACTAATAACATTTACAAGGTGTTCTTACAAGCATCTTTCAAAGAATGTCCAAATTTAATGAAACAAATGCATCAACTATCACCCAGTTTTATACAGTAAGTGTTACTGGAAGTGCAGAGAAAGAAGTTAATATAGTAGTAGTTGATGAGCTTGAAAAGTAGGTTTAAAGCCAGATAGTAGAGGATTTTAATGCTATGCTGATACACTTGGGTTTTATTTCATAAGCACTTTATTCTCTGAGAGTAGTCATTAATGTTAGTGAGCTGAGTAACGACCATGGCTGATTACAGAGGGAAAGATGAATTAGAGACTAGAGGTTGGGCTGCCTGGAGACCTATTCAGAGCACAATCACTCAGCAATAGTGAAAATGATGGTTGGGATGGGAAGGAGGAAATGCATGTAAGAGAGAAACATCTGGAGGTAGATAGAATAAATAGATTTCAGTGTCTGGGGCAGATGATAATGGGGGGGGGGAATTAAATGACTCTAGCCCGAGTTACTGGTTAGATGGAATACTATTAATGGGGCCTGGAAATGTCAGAGAAGAAATGGGGTAGTCAGGATTGTGGAAAAGATACTAAGTTCTGCACTGAACACTTATAATTTAAGATTTTAGAGGACTAATTATGATGAAATGCCTACCACAAGTTTGGGAATGCAGAAAGCCCATTCAGAAAAGAATCAGGTTTAGGAAATTAAACCATTTAAGAAATGGTTTGGCAAATCATCCTCATAGAAGTAAAAATTGAAGCCATGAAAGTAAAATAGGGAGAAGTCACACTCAGAGACTCTAAGTGAAGACCTTGATGATAAGAGAACTGAAAATAGAACCATGAGAAATCTCACTATGTCTAATAAATAAAGAGTAGGTTAGGAATTGTGGTGGCTTGAATAGTGTCCCCCCAAAATTCATTTCTACCCAGAACCTCAGAATGTGACTTTATTTGGAAATCGGGTTTTTGCAACTCCAATTAAGTTATGATGAATTCATACTACATTAGAGTGGGCCATAATCCAGTGATTGGTGTCCTTATAAGAAGAGGGAAATTTGGACAGAGACAAATATGCATAGGGGAGAAGGCCATGTGAAGACAGAGGAGGCAGAAATTGATGTGGTAGAGCTACACACCAAGGAATACCAAGAATTGCCAGGAACCACCAGAAACTGGGAAAAGGCACGGAAGGATTCTTCCCTAGAGCCTTCGGTGGACCATGGCCCTGCTGAAAACTTTGATTTCGGACTTCTAGCCTCCAGAAGTGTGAGAGAATAAATTTCTATTGTTTTAAGCCAGCAAGATTGTGGTAATTTGGTATGGAAACTTCAGGATACTAATAATCAGCAAAGAAGGAGTCAGAGAGGAAGGCCTGGGAGACAACAGTATCAGTTTAAAGGCATAGTGAAAAGTTTAAGAAGCACAGGGGACTCTGCAGTATCACGACTACCAACAGAGTACATTGTAGACTGGGAAAAAAGAAAGAAAGCTGTGAATTTGACAACTTGAGGTCACTGCTGACTTGGAGAGAAGTTTTAGTCACCAAGGCACCATGGAAGAGCCATTTCCCTACAATAACCCATCTCCTTCTTGGGATCTGTGCTTGGGTCACTTTGGGTTTAATTGTTTGACATTCTCACTAGATTGTAAATTCCATGAGAACAGGGCCCTGTTCCTCATTCATCAGTGTTTCCTGGTCACTTAGAAACTGGAATGTAGTAGTTTCTCAGTATTTGTGAGGAAGGAATTGAAGGATGGAGAGAAGAAGCTAGGAATTAGAAAATAAGTTATTAATTTAGTTTATGCTTGATCGATGACCTCACTGGTAGGTCTTAGAATTGAGTGATAGGTTAATTCTTTAGAGAGAGAAGAAATTAAAGACAAAATGTCAGTTCTTTAAGAAAGGTCATGAGATAACAAATGGCAAGGCCTAAGTGAAGTTTTGGTTGATATCCATATCCTGTGTATATTAGCCAACAAATCTTGATACGCAGTAGTATGCCAAGAACAATATATATATGTTGGAAAAAGACCCTAAGGTTTCATTATGGGAAGAGGTAATATTTTAACTCCCTCCCCCACATTTATTATGTTCCTATTTAGTGCCACACTGTATGATAATGTCACTTAATCTTCACAATGCTATAAAAACTGTTACCACTCACAATTTACAAATGAGGAAACTAAGGCTCAAAGGGATCACATAACTTTTCCAAGGGCGTGCCAGTACTGAATAGCAAAGGCAGGATTCTTTCTTAGGGTTTCTGATTCTAGAATCCACATTCTTAACTAGAGGGATATATCTATACTTGTAGACTGATGGGAAAAGTGGATGTCATATTGAATTTGAAGTACTTCGGGGGTCTTCTTGAAGATGTGCTTTGTGAAACACACTTTCACATATGATGAGTATTTCTTAAATTTTGCTTGTCTGTGGGATGGTCAAAACAGCAGCTTCCTCTAAGCACAGACTGAAAAGACCACTTGTTCGCCATTCAGATTCTGTACTATATAATGCATTTTTATTAGTTTTACTATTATAAAAGAGTATTCTATGTCATTACCCATACTATTCGTTAATGGGAGAGATCCGCTTCCATTTTATAAAGTCCACCTAAGCCAAAGCATGTGTCAGACACTTTCACCATCTCAGTGTCACATTCACCATCTCAGTGTCACAATCGTTTGAAAGCCTAGACTTAGGTCAATAACTAACTGCAGACAGCAACCATTTTTTCACTGCTTTATCAGCCACATGGTGAATCACTGAGTAGAGATGCTCCCAATACTGCCAAAAGCAGTTAAATAATATGATAGTTTTAGGTGTGTATTGGAAGGAATTTTGCTAAGTATACTTGTTTTCTTGTTAACCATTCACTTGTATAGTGGACTGGAATGGTTTGCTTACCTGTTATACAGGAGAAACCCCCTTCGAACTATCTCAAGTTCAGACAATACTTACCAAAGGGCATTTTCAGTGAAGAGAGATGACTGACGTGGTTCTTTGCTTTTGTGAGTGTCTCCATATGTGAGCTGAACTAGGATTCTCAAAGAGTCCTTTTCACCACAGCCACCTTCTTTAACACAACTCTCAAACTTCATTTTATTGCAGTGATCTTGCAGTATACATACAGTGCACTCAGTTTTATATTTGTTGACTGAAAAATAATTCGCCTTAGAAAAATATTTGCTACATAAGCCAACCATTCTTTGAAAATAGACCATAATTCCTTGAATCCTACCCATATTTTTATCCTCTATTATGACATCTTTTTTTTTCTCTGTGAGGAGAAATCGATTCTAAACATTGACCGGTAACTTTTTCTCTTTAGCTAAATCACAGTATATCTCTGTTAAGAGTAAGCTTTCAAAGTTTCTTATTTCATTACAAGTTTATCTTAAAAGATGAGCCTTTGGGTTAGTGATTTTTCAATCTTTTTTTAAAACACTCTATTAAGCATATTAAGAAAATTCAAAGCTAAACTTTGATGTAAGGTACTCCTAGTGATTGCTGTAGTGTTTTTAGTATATTAGTATATGCAGAATAAAAAATGGTCTTGAAGAATCAACTTTCTGACAGTTTATCCTATTGTAAATTAGGCTCCATCTAGACATACAACCCTACATTAGTTACCAAGAAATACTTTGATCTCTTTAAAATTTATATACAGTGTTGGGGGCGCCTGGGTGGCTCAGTCGGTTAAGTGTCCGGCTTCGGCTCAGGTCATGATCTCACAATTCGTGGGTTCGAGCCCCGGATATCGGGCTCTGTGCCGACAGCTAGCTCAGAGCCTGGAGCCTGCTTCAGATTCTGTATCTCCCTCTCTCTCAGACCCTCCCCTGCTCGTGCTGTCTCTCTCTTATTATTATCTTATTACCCTTTATTATGACATCTTTGTCGTAATAAATCACGATGTCTCTTATTATGCACATAGGCGTGCATATTTCAAGTTAATGTTTTCATTTTCTTTAGATAAATACCCACTAGTGAAATTACTGGATCATATGGTAATTCTATTATTTTAAGAACCTCCCTACTATTTTCCATAGTGGCTGCACCAGTTTATAATCCCAACAAAAGTGCACAAGTGTTCCCTTTTTTCCATATCCCCAACAAAAATTGTAGTTTCTTGTGTTTTTGGTACTTGCCATTCTAACAGGTATGAGATGATACTTCACTGTGGTTTTGATTTGCATTTCCCTGATGATGCATGATGTCAAGTATCTTTTCTTGTGCCTGTTGCCCATCTGTATGTCTTCAGATCTTCTGCCCTTTTTTAATTGGATTGTTTGTTTTTGTGTTTGTGAGCTTCTAGTAATTCTTTATATATTGTAGATATTAGCCCCTTGGTGGATATATGATGTGCAAGTATTTTCTCCTGTGATGGCACTTTTTTTAGCTCTCTTTTTTCTCCCTTCTCCCTTTTAGAGTTGGTTTGTTTGAATCAGAATCCCACTGAGGTCCACACATTGTGTTTGATTGATATGATTCTTACATATATCAGTCCCCCGCTTTTTTTTTCCTCCCCTATGTCATTTATTTGTTGAAGAAGTTGGATCATTTGACCTATAGAATTTTCTACATTTTGGATTTTGACTCACAGTTTATAAGATTGTTTAATATTTTGTTTTCTGTGTATTTTCTGTAATCTAAATAGTTGTTATGGTGGCTTGATTAGATTTCAGCTTTTTTTTTTTTTGAAAGAATACTTCCCAGGGGACACAATATTCTCATTTGCATCACAACCAGAGGCACATGATGTCTGCTTATTACACTTGATCAGATGATATCAGTCAGATCCATCATTATCAAGTCTCATCTGTCAACCTTACATAGTTTGTCAGCAGTTTCCCCAGCCCACAGAAATTAAATTCACTGATTGATTCTTCACTAAGAGAAAAGAAGCAGCTCGCATTTATTGGGCAATTTCTATGTGCCAGAAATTTTGCTGGGCAGTTTATCTACATTCTTTCATTTGCTCTTCCCAGTATATATTCCATATTGTCATTATAGTTTAATAGGTAAAGAAACTATGAATAGAATTTACTCAAGGTCATACAGCTAGTAAGTGAACCCAGTTTTGCTAGTTTTAGTTGGTTTTATTAAAAATTAACCTGGAAAATAGTAATTGTCATTTATATGTGGAAGTAGATAAGATAAAACTGAAAACCAAACTTAATGAGAATGGCAATGTCTACAGCATTTTTATTACTATCAGTAAAGGGATGTTAATGTCATATAAGCTAAGTACTTCCCATATCCCAATTCTATACCATTGGAGCACAGCAAATAATTTATCTCAGTCTTAAATATCCCTTTAATGGACTAAACATATATGGTAGTTCATTTTATGGAAAGCCATGAGGCCTGCCAAATAACATTTTTATGAAATGAAAACTATATCATAAAGCATTTTCTAGTAGTGAGGGATGTTAAGCACTCCAGTGTTGATGAGAGAAATCTCAAATTTTTTTCTACATGTCTTTAAACATCATTTGTCTTCACGGTTTGGGGTTAGTGTCCAGAGCGGCAAGTTGATGTCTATATGACCTCCCAAAGTCCTTTGCCGTCCTGTGATTCTCACACTGATGAATTCAAACAGGAAAGCATTATTGGGCCAAAACTTGGAGTATCTTCAGAGCCAGAATGTAGGAAAAGTTACAAAATACAGATGTCTGTCAGGGATAAGGTCCAAAGGGAGAAGCAGGCCAGAAGTTAGAAATAGATATGTTTTTGCACAAAAAAAAAAAAAAAAAAAAAAGTTTTGAATTTGGCTATTAGCCAGAGGAATTTTTTTAAATACTTAGATCAAACTATTAAGCTATAATATTCAGTTGAAAGTCCTGGGGTTGAGGATATATAGTTGGAAAAAAAAATCATAATTCATTACATTTAAGGAAACTCAGACCAACTCTCAGTTCCTTAGACCTGTGCCAGACTGTTCCTTTTAGAGAATCTATAATCCTATATTCTTCTATCATGGGCAAAATCATTCTGATGCTCTTTGGAATTGTCAGTTTTTGCATATCAAGAATTATAAATGAAAATCAGAGCCTTTAAATATTGTATAATCATGGAAGATATGGCAAAAATGTTTATGCTTTTTTAATCCTAAAAATAATCCATTCTTTTTTTATGGAAAATTCTCTGAAATTAATACCATCTATTTTATTTTTCTAATGTTTGTTTATTTTTGAGAGAGAAAGGGAGAGACACGGAGCACAAGCAGGGAGGGGCAGAGAGAGAGGGAGACACAGAATCCAAAGCAGACTCCATGCTCTGAGCTGTCAGCACAGAGCCGAACATGGGGCTCAGACTCACAGACTGCAAGATCATGACCTCATCTGAAGTCGGATGCTTAACCAACTGAGCCACCCAGGTGCTCCAATACCATCTATTTTAATTGCTTACTAAATTTTTAAGAATTGCTTATATTAGGGAATATAAAGGAATTTGTTCTTTGTTGGGTTTTTTTTTTTAACTTTTTCAAGGGTGACATGTTCCAAGAATACTTTTTTTCCCTTGGGCAGCAGGGTCAGGGGAAGAAGATCACAGTGGGGAACACCCACGAAGGTGCTGACCATTCTCTGTGATTATAAAAATTGACCTACGGGCACAACTGTTTGTTGGGTCTTTCTTTTTTTGCCCTTGTCCATACTATTTGTTATTTTTCTGTGTTACATTTTTCCCCCATGAATCTTAGAGAAAACTTTGCCACATAAAGCTTGTAATGTACCCCAAAACAGCAAATTAGTTGTCTGTGGCTTTTATTCTAGTCTATGTTGTGTTATGAATTTAACTAAATCGTCTAGAAAAGCATTCCCAAAACTCATCTTTTCCACATTACATTCTTTTTACATGATGATCCGCTTAACAGGACATAGGTCACCACCAAATGATGGTGGTCAGTACAGCCAGAAATTCTAGCTGCAAATTTATGAAAAAAGAGCCAGTCATTCTAGCCCAGGAAGCTTGCCTCTCTGTAGATTTTCTAAGAAGTGATTTTGCAAGACGTAGAAAATTAGAGGTATCTGTGAGAGCCTTCTTTGTTCTCTTAGCCACCTGAAACCTGAAAACAAACCAAGTGGTCTGATATGTTTAGTAGATACGTAAATAGATATATTTTCTAACACCCTGTGGCTCTTCTTAATGGTAAATCAGAGAAGTGTAAGGTTAAGAGGGATTGGCACTAAACTACTGTAAGTCATTATTTCAGGCAAATCTGACATGACAGGTAATAGGAAAAGAATCGTGATTAGTTTCAAAGACATTCATGTTTTCTTGTAAGGATATACGTCATAGTTAGGCCCGATGACTTTTCTTTTGCATTCCACTTTCGGGCTCTATGTTGAGGTGATCATTTGCGAATATAATTGTCTTAGGAAACTATATAGTCTGCTCGTGTTTGCTTTATCAGATTTGAACATATAATTTCAAATGCCAAGTGCTTTCATGTGTTGTGAACAAAATTATATACCAAATAACAAAAAATTAATGCTTCCTGATTTTCAAGTTTGTATTCAAATACATGTTATTGATTTTTCAAAATAGATACTCCACAATGGTTTGTGCCAATTACATTGTCATTTTTTTGTCAGTTGGATTTATGTATATCTGAAATATAACAGTTCACATTTAATTTAATGGTATGAATTTTGTATTCATTTATAATATAGTATTTCCAAGGCAGGGAATGCCTTAAGTAGAATCTTGAAAAGATAAAACACATCTTGTACATGTGTGAATTTGTTATTTTTCTATGTTCATTTCTTGACCCTTCTTCCAGGAAGCCTTCCCTGATATTTTCTGTCTCCATGCAGGCAGCGAACGTTGCCCCTTTTTAACATACCCATATTACCCTGGGCCTATTTATATTACTGATTCCTTCCTTAACTTTGGGCTTCTTGAGGGCAGAGTTTGTATGATATTTATCTTTGATCTCTAATGCCTGCCATAGTACCAAGTAGGTATTGACTGTGACTATTGACTGAATGAAAACCTAAAAAAAATAGAATAACGTTAGCTTAATGCAGTTGAGACTGTCTCCTCAAAGTAACTGCCAAAGTAAGGCCTTGCCTACAGTCAGTGTAGTCTGGGTTTTACATACTGTTAGCATGATCCGTTCAATGGATCTGTGAAGCCTACTGAAAGAGCAGGCTTAAGACAAGGAGACCCTTGCAATATTTCTGGTAGAAGTTTTGAACAAAGAGAGTAGCAGCTGGGATTATGTGCTTATTCTACACAGGGTTCCTTTGAGGAAAGGCAGGAAGTTACAAAGGTACCCAAGCTGGAATTTTGTGCAAGTATGTATAGATAACTACAACACAAAATAGTATTACTAAATGCCATAAGAAGGCTTTAAGCTGTGTATGTTTTGGGAGTTCAGAAGAGAGATCACTTCTAATTTAGATGATTAGAGAAGGGTGTTTTGTTATGTTATTTTCGTGGGAGGAGGTGAAGAGAATAGTTTTGAAAGATGGAGATTTCAGCTAGCGTTGATGGAGATAAATTGATGACAGCTAAAGGCATATGTAATGTAAAAGTAGGAGGCTAGTCTGGGAAGATAGGGAGGGGCCAGAATTTGCGCATAATTCCTTAGGAATGTTAATGGAATTTGCACACAGTATCATTTTTATCACACTGAGATTTATTCCCCTAGGACACTTATCCAGAATATCAGAGGTCAACCAAGGTTACTATTTTGAAAACTATACAGTACAGTCTGCCCCTTATTCAGGAGCTGATTAGGCAGGCTTAGTTTCTTTAAATTTTATAATTTTTTTTTCTTTTTCCTTCCTGTTAATGTGCCTGAAAATAGGTCTTCTCATCATACTTTCATCAGAGTCAAAATCACAGGAGTCACGTTTTTTTCTATTTTTTTTATTGTTTTTCTTTTATAGTTTATTGTCAAGTTGGTTTCCATATAATACCCAGTGCTCCTCCCCACAAGTGTCCTCCTCCATGCCCATGACCCCCCTTCCCCTCCCCCCTCCCCCATCAGCCCTCAGTTTGTTCTCAGTATTCAAGAGTCTCTCATGGTTTGCCTTCCTCCCTCTCCCCAACTACGGTCCTCTGTTAAGTTTCTCCTGTTCCACTTATGAGTGAAAACATATGGTATCTGTCCTTCTCTGCCTGACTTATGTCACTTAGCATGACACCCTCGAGGTCCATCCACTTTGCTACGAATGGCCAGATTTCATTCTTTCTCATTGCCATGTAGTATTCCATTGTATATATAAACCACATCTTCTTGATCCATTCGTCAGTTGATGGACATTTAGGCTCTTTCCATGATTTGACTATTGTTGAAAGTGCCGCTATGAACATTGGGCCACATGTGCCCCTATGCATCAGCACTTCTGTATCCCTTGGGTAAATCCCTAGCAGTGCTATTGCTGGGTCATAGGGGAGTTCTGTTGTTAATTTTTTGAGGAACCTCCACACTGTTTTCCAGAGGGGCTGCACCAGTTTACATTCCCACCAACAGTGTAGGAGGGTGCCCGTTTCTCCACATCCTCGCCACAGCATCTATAGATAGTCTCCTGGTCTGTTGATTTTAGCCACTCTGACCGACGTGAGGTGGTATCTTAGTGTGGTTTTGATTTGTATTTCCCTGATTATGAGTGACACTGGGCATCGTTTCATGTGTCTGTTGGCCATCTGGATGTTCTCTTTGGAGAAGTGTCTCTTCATGTCTTCTGCCCATTTCTTCACTGGATTCTTTATTTTGCAGGTGTGGAGTTTGGTGAGTTCCTTATAGATTTTGGATACTAGCCCTTTATCCGATATGTCATTTGCAACTATCTTTTCCCTTTCCATTGGTTGCCTATTAGTTTTCTTGATTGTTTCCTTTGCAGTGCAGAAGCTTTTTATCTTGATGAGATCCCAATAGTGCATTTTTGCTTTTAATTCCCTTGCCTTTGGGGATGTGTCAAGTAAGAAATTGCTGCAGTTGAGGTCAAGGAGGTTGTTTCCTGCTTTCTCCTCTAGGGTTTTGATAGTTTCCTGTCTCACATTCAGGTCCTTCATCCATTTTGAGTTTATTTTTGTGTATGGTGTAAGAAAGTGGTCCAGTTTCATTCTTCTGCATGTTGCTGTCCAGTTCTCCCAGCACGATCTGTTAAAGAGGTGTCTTTTTTCCTTTGGATACTCTTTCCTGCTTTGTCAAAGATTAATTGGCCATACATTTGTGGGTCCAATTCTGGGTTCTCTATTCTATTCCATTGGTCTGTGTGTCTGTTTTTGTGCCCATACCATACTATCTTGATGATGACAGCTTTGTAGTAGAGGCTAAAGTCTGGGATTGTGATGCCTCCCATTTTGGTTTTCTTCTTCAATATTACTTTGGCTATTTGGGGTCTTTTGTGGTTCCATACGAATTTTAGGATAGTTTGTTCTAGCTTTGCGAAGAATGCTGGTGTAGTTTTGACTGGGATTTCATTGAATGTATAGATTGCTGTGGGTAATAATGACATTTTAACAATGTTTATTCTTCCGATCCATGAGCAT
>CM053569.1:34963607-34993148 GCA_028646485.1 Cryptoprocta ferox | reverse complement strand
TCAGGCATCTTTGAGGTTGTCTTCTTTCTGGCGTCTGTTTCTTCTTTCCCCCACTTGCAAATCCAAGTTTTATCCCTTCAGTCCTTCTCAGTTCAATCCATACGGGCGTGCGCGGATTACAGAGCTCCCTGCTCTTCCGCCATCTTGTGCCCCTAAGACTGCTTTTCAACTTTTAAAACAGTGTGACAACAAGGAACATCCTCTTCCTTTACGTGTGTATATGCATATGCATTATAGAAATGAATATGGAAAGAGTGGTGACTAAGAATTACAGTCTAGTTAATGAAACGGACACTGGCTGGACTACCCATAAAATAGGGAAATACTCAAAACCTATTACTTTCCCTTTAGACAAGAGGAAAAATGATCAGATTTCACTTTAAAATACTTTTACATACAAACAGTGAACTGGAGAACTTTCTATCTATACAGGCCCCGAAGAAGTCAAATAAACACATTTTACTGTTATGTAGGGAGTACAGGTTGATTATATGTGTTAGATTTAAACAATTACCTGTCATTTCTCAATTTCAGAAACATTTTATCAAGTTTTCAAGTGATAGAAATAGTATTTAGGTCAGGGTGAAACAACTGAATATCAAGCCTTTAGTCTGTGGAGTTTTGTCAACTGAGAGACGTTAAAGCAGGGCTGGCAAACCATGGCTTGTGGGCCAAATGTGCTGCACGGCCTATTTTTGTACAGCCTGTGAGCGAAAAATGGTTTTTACATTTTTAAATGGTCGGAAAAAAAACAGAAGAATACAATTTCGTGATGTGTCAAAATTATTGAAATTTAAATTTCATAGTCTATAAATGAAGTTTTATTGGAACACAGCCACTGTCTTTCATCATGGCTGCTTTTGTGCAGAGCAGAACAGCTGTCAGAGAGACAGGAAGGCCCTGAAAGCTGAAAATACGTACTACCAGGCCCTACACAGAGAAAGTTTGCCACTCTCTGCCTTGGAGTAATACAGGGTTTCTATTTTCTTCACTACATCTGACTGCTTTAATGAGTATGGCCCAGATGCTCTGCTGCTCTTCAAAAGTGAATTCTGAACCTTGTTACAGCTGACATTTTAGAATATCTGCCATTTTTCATGAGCTTATGAAACTTTCTATTGTGTCCATTTTGGAGCAATAGCTCATTTTCACCTTGCGAGATGGCTTGTTTACTAAATTAAGTCCCTGGTATTCTCAAAAATGCATCATCAATAAATTATGCATGGTTTGAGGGTAAAAGCAAATGTAACTCCTTACACACAACGTAGAGGCACATCTATTTCAAGTTTAGTTAGCCAACCGTCCTCTCTATTAACCAGGAAAGGAAGTTAATTTGAAGAGTCTATACAGAAATCCTGCTGGTTGATGGGTGTCCCTATATTCAGTTTGGCTACATTAAACAAGGCTTCTCTTGACTCTAAGCTGCACATACTGCCCATATTCTGGGGTAAGAGTCCATCAACTCACACCCACAGTCCTTAGATTCAACTTCATATAATGGGGAGCACTTTTCTAAAGACCAATCTCTTGCTGGTTATTGTTGTCATCCAACATCAGAAGTCTACTGAATTGGGATATTTAAGGGCCCTTTGTGGTGGCATATATGATTGTGCAGCTGACTATGTTCAACTATTCCCCAGGAATTAGTTTTGTTCTTCCTGTATTTGTTTAGGCAAGCAACTGTTGCGGGATATCCAGCATTTTAAGTGATTCTGCCTCAGAGCATGTGTTAGAAACTATAAGGAGAGTTTACAAGTTTTCAGTTTTAAAATCAGCTTTGGATTTCTGGAATTGGTTGTGTCCATGTTTCTTTCCATCCTGTTGGGATTTACTGTTGTTAGCAACCTCCTGTGTGGTTCTAAGATCTGCTGACCTCTTTGAAACCTTTCCAGGTGTCATTGCCACTTTCTTGATCTCTGCAATATAAGCTACATTGTTTAGTGGAGTTAAGTTCTATGAACTTTGGAAATCCTCCCTGAGACTATGAATTGACTAACACCCAAGGTAGCATAAACATGTAGACACAAATGTTCCTAAAACCAAGCCTGCTGGGCAATGCAGGATATGACGTGGAGTCTGGAAAAAGGAACGGTTTCCTCACTTGCAAGTCTATGACTACCTCCAGGTGCAGTTTGAAGGGAAGTGGCTAGTTTTGCTGATCCTCGGATGTAAACTCTCATTAGAACACAAAAGAATTTGCAATTGTGGATGTAAGGAATTCCATGAAGACCCTCTGGGCCCATTAAGACTTCTGGCTTCAGAGGGTCCTAAAACACACTTCCTGCAACCTACGGAGCTTTGTGAAGAGACACTATTGTTGTTGTTGTTGTTGTTGTTGTTGTTTTTTAACAAAGTTGATGTAAGTTTTAGTCTGAAGATTATAATGACTATAGCTCCTTAAAATTTGCTTTCAGAGGATGCAGTTACAAATTAAAAAGGAAAAAAAGTTTAATAGATATTTGTCTTGTTTCCAGTTTGTCATAAAAACGTTCTTATTGTTTTTGGTAACCCCCCTAAGACTTTGCGAGGGATTTACTTGGACTAAGAATCCCGTATTAGTCTAGCTTTAAATGTGGAATATTAGACCAGTGATTTCTCAGCCTATCTCTTGAAACCTCACAGCTTGGCTATGCTAGCAGACAAATCATGCAGCCCAAACCTAGGAGGGCCCGGACAATTCTGCAGAAATAACATTATATGGCGAATCAAAAGATATGGGATTCAGTCCTGACTTTACGACAGCTTAACAGTTCTCTGTGTCCTTATCTATAATATATGCATAACAAATAGCACAAACCACACACACGTATTGTGAAATCAAAACTAGTAACAAATAAGAAAAGACCTTGAAAACATGTAAGAATATAAAAATGAAGGTGCAGGGCTGGCAGACGCCGCATGTCTCGTAACACAAAGGCTCCTGATCACCCTTCTGATCCTGGCTCCAGTATCCGCGAATCTTGATGGTCACCAAGGGCCATGGTGGTCTACGCATCTTAAAACGACTGGGAGGCGAGGTAGGCTTCCACCACATTGCTTTCTGTGGGCTGAGGCCTGAGCCTGAGTGGCTGTGGGTGCGGTGGCCACATGTGCAGTATAGCGACCCAGGGCTGCGCCTTCCCAGAAGTTTCTCCTGTCCCTACCAGTTCACTGCTGAAAATGCAAGTACCGTGGAGACTTTTCTAATATCTAAACGGCTACAGAACAAGTATTAACACGGGTTGTCTCTGAGTGGGTGGGATTATAGGCGTTTTTTTGGTTTTGTCTACATATCTTTATGTTCTCCCTTTTGCAACCAGTTAGGAAAAAAACCCCAAAAAGACATTTGGAAACAAACACACAAACAAACAAACTGGCTTTTATGTTACAAAGTAACATAAAGTAAAAAAGTAACAAAGTAAAAACATACTTGTTTATGTAAACAAGTAAACAACTTAATAACTCTAACCTGGAAATTCCTCTAGAGAAACAAGAGAAAACAAGGGTGTGTCATTCACTATTCAAATAGGAGTACAACATTCACCTCATCTGAGAAATTTTTGTTAAGAATTTCTATTAAAAAAGGATTTATGCGGTTTTTAAATTAAATAAATATTCTTAAATAAGAATGTACTGTAGCTACCTTTCCAAAATTTATACTAGTAATGTGACAATAATGAAGGAGCAAGTAAGAAATCAGAATCTAGTTACTGGGAGAAAAAAAAAAAAAAAAAAAGGCAAGAGGGACCCTGAGGGCGTAACGTATTGTGAAGCTGGTCTATAGACCAGATGGGAAAACTTGTTCTCTAATCTAATGACTTTCTTTTAATCACAAGCAGTAGTTTCCTTATTACCCAGAGTTTTAGAAATACATTATTCTTGAGATGACTTCCTAGGATTTCTTTTACTCATTTAAGACCACATCTTTGTATTTAATTCATCCTCATATTATCCCTGCAGGGCATATCCCTCTAATTATTCCCATCTAAACTGACAGGAAAATGGAATTATACTACTTGGAAAACAGACATCCTTTGGTATGTCTTGTCTCAGTGCCCCCTTGGCCACAGATGGTGAGCTGTCCTTGGAGGGCAAGGATGGTGCCCTCCCTGAACTTCCCTGGTGACTTCCCTGCCTTTGACTTCCCAGGGCCCAGTACACGCCTGGCAGAGAACGTACACAGTAAAAACAGGAATAAATGCATAAATAATGATAGGCGACACATAATACTTATCGTCTCTCAGGCCCCATTCTAGTGCCATTGTGCACAGTAACTCATTTAATCCTCCCAACCCTATAAAACAGGTACTATCATCATCCCTGTGTTACATATGAGAAAACTGAGGCGCAGAGGGTAAAGCAAGGTGACGCAGAGCCAGGATCAAAGCCCGTGAACTCTGGCTCTAGAGTCCAACCTCATCATCCCCACACCGCGCTGCACGCCCCCGCCCCCCAGCACCTGTGCTGAACAGGAGACTGTCCCCTTCCGAGAGAGGCATGGTTGCACTGTGCTCCCCTCTCTAAACCTTTCTGGGTTTCTGTCAGATGCAGCTACACCGTGTGGTTCCTTGGGAGACTTTGAAAGAGAAATAACTGGATGCAGGCACACACATGCAGAATAAACGAATCCCCAACCTTAACAATTGCTATGTTTGTGAGGCTGTTTCTCAGATACCTGTGGGGATTTGTGAGAGCGCCAGCTGTACTGGTGACTACGGAGACTCGCCAGCAGAATATTTTCATCGGTATCCACCTGGCCAAACCGCAGTGTCTCCTGTGTGTCATTACAGATCACAAAATGGCTGAAGACCAACTCCTCTACCTCAGGGCATTTGTTCTGAAAGAAAAAGAATACGAAAGCCAACGTGCATCAGATTAATTGCAAGATGTTTGGCAGCTGTCTGCCCGGTGGCGATTGTTACAACACAGAAACACTAAAAGATCTGTTGTCATTAGCTCTGGTATACAAAGTATTCTATACTTCCAGGATAAGCACAAAAAAATACCTTAAAGAGATCTTAAATGTTCCAAGAATATGTTTTGATTTATACTCCTGCAAAATAAATCATACACACAGAAGAGTAAAAGAACAATGAGATCCCTCAAACTTTTAACATTTTAAAACGAATTAACATGCTACAAAGAACGCTGCACCGAGTAGTGCACGTTTCTGAGCAGAGTACTGGAGGCTAGAATTACCATGTTCCTGGCCTTCTAAACTCGACAATCAAGACCAATTACCAAAGCCACAGTTTGTACCCTACAGAAAGCAAGGATCATTTAGGTAATACATCCCCCAGATCCCTTAAGGGGGAGGGTGGATGTGTGTGTGCAAATCTGCTCAGGGAGAGATGTAAATAAAACCATAACTTTCCTTCCATTGTTAAAAGGCTGAACACACAAAACAGAGCAACTCCAGAGTCCGTGTAAGCCAAGCTGCAGTTTTCAAGAGCTATCATGTTAGCTGAAAAACAGTTGTCGGTGTCTGTTTCAGCTAATAGTCATCAATCAGCTCATGTCTTCCATTAATCTGCTGGGGCTCAACAAATTAGTAATATGTTCCTGTGTTGACACCTCCCCTCTCAACTTAATGGGGTCTCCATAGGTTACTGTTCTATCAAAACACGGGCAGAGTGATGGAGCATTTCTGTGCTTATTCTTTTATCACTCTGGTTAGGTTATGGCTTAAAAAGCAATAAACATACTTTTGGTAAATGAAAAGAATAGTTAGATAGATGCTCAAGTTGAGAATTCAAGAAAAAAATCTTAATTAGCCAATCAATTTGCAGACAGTGGGAGGTACTGGTAACGGATGCTTCCCCAGTTGGCCTCTATTTCCTGGTTGTGGAGTTAAATGTCACAATGTCACACTTGGTCATTTGCCATTTTTCCAAGGGGAGTGAGAGTAAAAGGGGACACATTACTCACGAACGTAGTGATTTAAGTGAGTATGAGACCTAGCGCCCAGGGCTCTAAGGATGAAAGTAACTGGAATCCGGCCTTGACCAAGATGCCACCTAGAACCTCTTCAAGAACAGGTATGTTGGGAGGTAGAATCCACTCCCAGTCAACAAGGCCCTCTAAGTGGGTGGGCAGTGCTTTCTGGCGGCCATTGATGGAGAGGCCCTGACACACCTCATTCTTCCAAATACCCTTGAGGACGTCTCACTGTCATCCACCTATTCTCACCGATCTCCCTGTTCTGAAGGAGCGGGACCTTGCTTGATAGTCACATGAATCACAAGAATGAGTCTTGGGTTAAGAGAGACCAAAGCAATTACAACCCACAGTTATCTGTTGTCTACCATACTCTCTGCTGTGGCTTTAAATCATGAGCTATGATTTCAAAGCTTGGCTGCCAGTGGGGTTTAAACGTCTGCCTCATCTGGGCCCTGCTGCATTTTGAGAGACTCTCCACTTGCCTGCTACACTCCAGCCCTGTGAGTGCTTTCCAGCCCCTCCAACACTAGATTGGCCCCCTTTCAAGTTGTTCAACACATCAAACTCCTTCCTGCCTCAGTGCCTTTCCCTTGCTTAGACCCCTTTTCCTTTGCGCTTGACTACTTTCGACTCAGTTTTCAGGTTCCTGTTTTCAGGTTACCTCTAAGTAGTCTTCTGGGACACCCCCAGACCAGGTCACATCCATCTATTTTATGCTCACATAATACTCTACTGTTTCACTTTCCCTACTGGGACTAAGAAATAATTTGTTTGACTCTGGGTTCACTCTTGCCTCCATCACTAGAATCTATGCTCCATAAGGGCAGGAACGAGGTCCGTGTTATTTGCAATTTTTGTCTCCACTACTCAGCATAATGCTTGACACATAAGTACTCGATAAATACTTATGAAACACATGAGTAAATTAATTTTTAAAATTATAAATGAAGACATGTTCACAGTAGGAAAATCAGAAAATACAAAAAGTATGGATTTTTTTAAGTGTCTAATTTTACACTCAAATAACTGTTAATATTTTGGTGGATTTTCTTCTAGCAATTTTTCCTCTTCGGAGTGTCCTATTTCTATTCTAGTCACTACTATCTAATCCTATTTATATGCCTTACATATTTAAAGGTTTATAAACCTTTAATCAAACTGGAGTCATAGTGTATAATTATTTTGATGAGATTTTTCCATTGAGCATTATATAATCAACATAAACTGCTCTCCTTGTAAACATTTTTCTCTCCTTTAGGTCCAAGAGTACAAACATGAAGAAAGGGATATGACTCCAAACTCCCACTTAGATAGATATCCTGAGATTGAAAGTCAGTTTTCATAATGAATTGGGATCAATCCGCTGGTAACACAGAGGTTAAGTTACCAGATGGGACTTGAGTAGAAAAAAAAAATATTACTTTCCTCATCTCTAAAAACTGACCTTTAATAAATGATGAGTGTTTTAGAAAAATGTAAATGGAAGAACACAAGGGGGTTGTTTACATTTTTCTACGGAATACTCAAAGTCCTCAGGGAACTGTTTCTCTACTGTCCCTTCGTCTGTGGAGTTCGTTACAACCATAATAAGTTTTAAGTATTTCTTGGAGTGTCTTAAATTCTGGCATATTATAAAACAGTTCATACACATTTTATATGACATCATATTGTCTAAATCTCAGGATGCTCACTCAGATTTGAAATTAAAAGATGACTTATTTACATTTAAGATTTGTGCTGGAGTGTTGTACAGGCATTTGCAACTAAACAGAGACAGACATCATTCTGGTTTAAGATAAGACACATAAGCATGACCTTCATTTTAAAATAAAAACCCCTTTAAATGTTATTTTGTCCAATTGTGGAATATGGCATAGAAATATAAAGCTAACTGTAAGTGGCATTTTGGGTCCTTAATCTGGTTTCACAAAACATTAATCATTTACAAAAGAGAAAAAAAAAAAAAAACCTACAGTCTGAGAAATCAGACACTGAAGGCTTCTGTTAATCTTGAACTTGTGACCTAAAGGTGAAAGGCCAAATTGTTTCATGCTTCAACTGTCTGGTCTATCCACACTGGATACAAATGACTTGTCTCAGATAGGAATCTGATAAAAGTATGTGGTAAACTGAAATAACTCACGTTTCTTATTAAATTCCTATTTCTCGTTGGCAATAATTAGACGGTACATGTGCATTGTACACACAATAGAATCCAAGCTTGGGAAACTAAGCTTCCCCTCTAAGGGAATAAACCACATTCAGAATTTCCTAGAAACAATGAACTTAATAACCCTCTATAAACCCATTTCAATGTCAAATGTCCTATAATTTCAAAGTAGTGCATTTTTGTATTTACATTAGAATACACAGGGTTAGATGCCTACCACATTAAAACTTGGTGGCAAGTACCCTTGACATGGGAGGAAACAAGAAAATTACAGCAACAATTACAGAAGTATATCCTCTTGTGGCTCATGTTAACATTGCCAAATCCCTGTATAAATTAGAATCAACTATTCATAGAATGTACCTGTCAGCAATATGCTACGTGACATATGGCTCTACTTAATCAAATATACAATTCCATTTAAAAAAAAAAAAAACTCAGAATATTCCTTCAAGGCACTGTGTTAGCCAGTCAGTCATTCACACTCTGATGTGGTTTAAAACATTTAAATATTTATGCACCGTATTTTATTTATATGTATAGCTGTGTCTAAGAGAATATTTTTACCCTGGAAGGAAACTGATATTTCTGAAGGCCATTTTGCAGTAGTTGCTACACATGAGTCTTCTAATAATGGCCCTGATACCAAGACAAAAATATCCTGGGTTTAAATGCTCTATCAATGACTCTTTTATATTTTCTAGGTTTGTTTTTTATTAAATGCATTGTTCAAAATATGACAAAAAACAGAAATTGGAGCCACAGAGGTTTTTTTCACATCACTATTCGAACCAGCTGCAAAGATTTAGATCACACTAGCTCTTATTTTACGCATGTCCTCTGCAACAAGAAAACCATGGAATGCCCTTAAAAAAGAATTTTAAAATACAAAACAGATGTGTTATCTTCTTTCCCTTTGCTATTGTAGTGCCATGTTAGGTAATTAATTCCTTAGTCTTATATAGGTCTTCGTGCATATAAAGAAAAGAGTTTATTCCCATAAAAATTCTTAAGTTAGCGAACTCAAAGCCCCCACTCCCACCCCCTCTCCACATGAGGTCAGTGCAGGATGAAGGGCCATTTCTCCTGGGGAGTCGGCTATGCACAAATGCAGGTAGCATATACAAACTGTGGGGAAATGTCTCAGCTTAAACAGCAACACAAACTTTATGGAAATATAATATTATACTGACAATCAGCCAGGAAGCAGAAATGATTTGTTCTTATATTGCTGAGCACATTATTATCCCAACATTCTGTGAAATTATTTTCATGCTAGTGGCATGGACAGGTTCCTCATTTTAAATGTGCCATCCAGCAGAGACTTAGACTTCATCTCCCTTTTTTGATATGGCCACTTTCTGGCAAGAGATAAGAGAAAAAAAAATTATCGATCAAGAGTCTTTAACTGATTGAAAACGGCAGCAGGATAGTAGGGGAAAAGACCAAGACTATTTGGGCTCACGTATTTCTTCTCACTGCTTTTTCTCTTTGAAAAGATGAAATGCTTACTATCAGAAAGGCTCACACAGGTTCTTCATTTCTGCAATGGATGCTTAGACAATTTGATACATAACTAAGTTGAAGCTCTGGCAAAGTAAAGCCATAATACTTGGAAAAAATTTCTGGGAATATGTTACTTTCCACACAGATGTGGTACATTAGTCACAAAAATGTGGGCATGATCTCCTATGCATGTGTAGAGAACCCATACTCTCCAAAGCTTTGAAAATAACATGCATCACTTTGCCAAAATGGAGAAAACCCCAAGTATTATGGTGCCCATCAAATTCTTCATTCTCTCCCATTTTTGTTTGTGCTTAACTTACTATCAGAAGTGATAACATAGAGTGCCTAGTAAAAGATCACACGCAGACACACTGTAAAGCGTTCTGGGATGTGCATTACCTGCTGCCAAGCTTGTACTGCGGTGTTGAGAGAATGCACCACATGTTGCCCGAAGTTTACAAATATCGAGTCCACTATGACGGTGCAGTCAAGCAGCCTCTCTGCTGCATCGCGGGCGATAGCAATCTGCCCGAAGATGCTGAAGGGTTTCACCACGCTTTGCATCGTGACGTTTCTGCACTCTAGAAGTTTACAGTCTGCTTGTGCTGAGAACCGGATCTCCTGACAGACAGAATTATTGTTCCATTGTCGAAGATACAGGTGTGGCTCTTTGAAGGCAATAATCATGTATTCAAGTTCAGAGGGCACATTTTTATCAGAAATAAATGGCTGTAAGTATTGCGGTGGAGCTGTTGAGAAAACCAACAAGAAAAACAGCAACTGAGATGAGCCGATATTTTATGGAAACAAAGAGATGACATTTAAATTATGCACTTTTTGGTTACTGAAATCTTTATTTGCTGTTTAATAAATGCAAACATTCTCTTGAAGGCATTGCAATATTTGAGTTACCCTCTGATATTTGCAAACAAAATTGTTTTGTTCAATCAGCACGTTTCAAACATATTTACATTCATTTTCACAGAGAAAAATTTTATCACGGAAGACAACAAATAAAATGAGGAGGAGGTAAGTATCTAAGGAGAGTTTTATGAAATGCTCTGTATCTATCAACCAAATCTCAAAAACAAAAACATGACTCAAAGAGAGTTAGAAAAAACAGGTTAAATTCCTTTTTTTTTGCTGAAAAGGCAAGATGCTTAACAGCAGCTGTGTTTAGTTTTAATCTGATTTTTTAAATCTGATTCGTTTTCCTTTTCCATTACATGTAGGTTCAAAACCTGAATCAAAATGTTCTAACTAGGAATGGTCTGGTATGAACTTTTAGGCATAAGTATTCATGTAACACTAGTAAAGTTATAAAAGGCCACTTACAGTGTGTGGAAAAATTTAATCTTCCACCTTACCAACTTGTAAAATTGACAGTCCTTTCAATTACTGGAGAATTTGCCCATCTTTTGTAGAATGTATTCATGTTTTTGAAATCAGGTAATATCAATTACTTTTAGAATCTACCCATCATTAATGTAATGGCTCAGGACACAGAACAGAAACAGATGTATTTCATTCAAAAAGATCCTAATTGGAATAATAGTAAAGCCGGCAATTTTTGTAACTTCCTTGAAAATTCTCATTAGGAAGCATGCAAAATCATGTCAGTTAAATACTACTGGTAATCTATATAATAGGGCCATATGATGGTTCAACATCATATGAAGTAGGTAAGGGGTACACCTGTTATATGAAGTCAACATCAGAATAATTTTGCCAGTGTTGTGAGGGGAAATGAGTGCCTCTTCTAAAAATTTCCACCACCACGTGGGTGGCAGTCAGTAGGGAGGGAGGTTTGGGTAGCGGAAGTGATGAGCAATCACAGCACTCTGAAACATCACTAATACTGTGATTTACAGAATGAAAATCCATCCACGACTTTTTACTTCCTGAAAAGAAAATAAGTTATCGGGGTAAAAATTGATGAATGTGTCTTAAGAACACTCAAGAAAAACAGTAAGTATTAAATGGATGTTATTCTGATGCTCAAGTAAAAAGTACCTGTGCCTAGTTGATCAAGGTGATGACAAAGATGGAACTCCAGGTGAGCAAACTGGAAAGCAATGCAAAGAGACGGGACAAACCACGGGGTAAAACAGGAGTCGACTCTGGTACAGGCAGCTAGGGCTGTTGGAGTTACAAGCTGGTCGCAGGTGCTTTGAGAACCAGATTCACTTGCAGAGCTATGGGAAATAAGTAATAAAAGAAGATCAATAACTTAGATTTCCCAATACCATATATGTAAAATGTCTTTCTATAAGGGTTTCTAAAGCTAGCACTCACAATCTTATACTTAATATATTATCATCAAATCTTCTGTATTTACTCACATAACCTGGTTGTTTTTAAAAATTAATTTCATGCTATTGTCTATAAGTTATTATTAGAAAAATTTCAAAGGATTCTTCAAACTTCAGATCATGTTGGCCTACCTCCAACCCAATTTTCTTCCATCTACATCTCATATAGTTATAGACAACTTGGTCTTCTATTAGTTTAAGACCAACACAATCTGGAGCATGACTCTGATGTTAAAAAAGCAAACACTGTCTGTGTCACCATAAATGCTGCACTCTGTTTTACTTCTTGAGATTGTCCATATCCATATTGCCATGAGTTTGTCAATATGCTTTATTGAACACCCACTAAATAACTAGGAGATATAAAAGTGATGACCATGACCAGAAGAACCAAGGTCCCGTGGACAATTACACTGCATGGGTCCTCTCTTCACTTGTCCAATCCACCTAACACCGTTTTAAACAGGTAAAATCTCATTAAAAGAAACAGTGAAGGGATCTGTAGGAGGGAAGAGTTTGTACATGGTGGCTGCTGGTGTGCGTGGGAAACATGCCGCCTAGTTGCCTTGCCTCAGGGCTAGCAGAGGCATGAGACCTGGGGATTGGGATGGGGCAAGGTACGTTCTGGTAATTATGGATCACTGAATAGATGCTGCTGCATTCTCTCTCATCCTCCTTCACCTTCTTCTTTCCAAACCGGAAATTTGTTCTATAGCTATGGTAGCCTGGCTTCCAAGTCTATGAGGAGCCTAAAGGAGAAACACTGTGATTTACAGTATCCTAGGGAGAACTATGACAGGAAAACTAAGAAAATAAATCCTTGGTTTTCAAAGAAGTCACCGTCTAACTGGTGATATAAAATATGTAGACATTTAGAAACATTATCAAATAGAACCACCACCCAGGAACAGGAAAGTCAGAAGTGCTGCCAGAGCAGAAACACGAGAGGAACTCAGAATGGCATGAGGTACATCATGTGGGATTCTCAGGGTGTGAATCCTCAGCTAAGTGTTGAAAGAGGTTGTGAAAATGAAAGCTAGGAGCATCCCAACACATTTACTGAGTATTTAACTTTAAGGGGTTTATAGTTATGTGGTGGTATTTACTGCAATGTTAGTAAATCTCCAGGGCCTACAAAGAAAACACAGACTCTGAGGCAGTGTGTTACTGATTAAACGCTATGTCCAAGAAATGTATCTAAGTATATTCTGAAATTTCTATAAATGGGCATACTAATCCAAACCGCCTTCTAGGAATTTATTTGTGGCGTTACAAATAACAGATTTCATTCACTAGGTAAAATCAAAACTTGTATTTATTCCGAAAGAGCAAAGTGTATTAGCTGTACATGTGTTTTACACATTTGAACTACTTTCAGAAGTTGTTAGAAATAAGGTATAATGTTAGTCAAAATATTATTAAAATCCAGGCGAGAGTTCTATGAGATCAGTTTTAAAATAGTGAGTACACAATTTAAGGTGTTTATCTGAAACATTTTTCTTGCCAACTACAATTTTTGACACTTGAGATTTTCCAAGATTTATTTTCCTATCTTGAAAGTAGCAGATACTATATATAACATATTGAAAAAGGCTGCTAAAACATGAATATGCTACAATTATTAACAAATTGATTAATTCTTTACTTTTTTCTAAATTAAATGTACACATAAATTTTTAAAGAGATAAATTTTTTTAGGCTTATATAGTAACTCCTAACATACTCAAGTAGTTAGTAATATTCCTTCAATCTTAAAATCCTGACTAAAATGATTACTGAGCTAATCTATATTTAAAATTCAGACATACTGAAAAATTGGAGTCAAAATTAAAATTTCTTCAACATGAAATTAATATGTATATACAACCTGAATATACTTTAAATGTATTCTGAATCAGTAAAATTACAGTTTTTCCACTCTCAATTTGATCATCATCATTACATACTACAAAACTAGCATATATATGTCTACCTCTTACACAAGGATTAGAAAGATCTCAATAGTTGAGGCACCTGGGTGGGGGTCTGTTGGTTAAACGTCCAACTTCGGCTCAGGTCATGATCTTGCGGTTTCTGAGTTCAAGCCCCATGTAGGGCTCTGTGCTGACCGCTCAGAGCCTGTAGCTTGCTTTGGATTGTGGCTCCCTCTCTCTCTGCCCCTCCCCCACTCATTCTCTGACTCTCAAAAAATAAATAAATGTTAAAAAGATTTAAAAAAAAATCTCAACAGTCATATATGATAGTGATGACCCTCTTAGGGACACTAGGAGCAGCTGTATTTGTATAATTTCCTTAATTAGGTACAATGAACTTTGATTCAGATAACAAATGGAAAAACATAATTTATAAGATGTGTACTCAGCAGAAATAGAGAGGAAAGTCAAAATGACGATTTTTAGGAGTAACACCTCTTAAACAGTAATACGCAGAACTCAAGATTCAGTTATTAGTTGAAATATCTCTAAGATCCTAATGCAAACTCAAAATTTTAGAATAGTGCAAATATTCTAAAAACTGGAAAGTATGGCAGGAGGTTTACATGTCCACATCTTCGTTTTAGCCAAAAGGTTACTTATCAACTGTCCTCTAGATGGGTGACTTATGAGGGTAATACCTCTTTAAACAAGGAATGTTTTAGTAAGTCGGTGTCATGACTGATCCATAGGCACTGCTTGGACCAAGGCCTGGTCCTTAAAGATTCACCCCTGGATGCCATTCTGGGGTAAACTCGTATAGCAGTGCAGGTACCCAAAAATGATCTGACTTGGATGAAGGCTTGAGCTTTTCTCTGGATCCCTCTTTAGTAAGAAGGGTTTTATAATATAGCAAAATACAGCAGAGAGATTAAGCAGAGAATAACTGGGTGAGAGAACCTAGTGAAGATGCCTGCACTTCTGTCATTGATATTACAACCTTGGACAAGTTATAGCACCACCTGGCTAAATCTCAGTTTGTCTGTTTGTTAAATGGGTACAGTAATTGAATGACTGAATATTAAAGGAGATACTGCGTACGAACTGTTCAGTATAATATCTAACACTCCTCAACCGAAAAAAAGAATTCTATTTCTAGCTGGCAAACAGCGTACCATACTGGTTACTTCGTTTAACGTTAATTGTTGGTGATTCCTTTTAGCTCCCAAAAGCGGTCTTACAGTATCACACTGACATTCATCTCAATGTGGCAATGGTCTCTCAACACTCGTTCACCTAAACTCTCTCCTGCATCCTGCAAAAACATTGCTCTGTCCATTCTGGGAGAGAGCTGCATGGTTAAGAGAAGACAAGGGAGGATGTGTGTGTCTTTGTATCAAGTTCGTTCCACCCCGGAGAAGCATCATTTTAAAAATGTTTTAAATATCACCCAAAGTAAAGAATACACTTTTATTGTACTCTAGTATACACCTAACATGGGCAGGGGCAGTGGTAGGTTTATTAAAAATAAAAATATATATAACATAAATATACTATTATGTTTAAGAGAATATATATTATGACTATATATTATAAATATACTATTATATATAACACACATTTACTATTTTAACCAAGTGTACAGTTCAGTGGAATTAAGTACATTCACATTGTTGTGCAACTGTCAGTGCTATCCATCTTCTGAATTTGTTATCTTCCTAAACTCAAACTCTGTATCGCTTCAACAGTAACTCCCTATTCCCCTTTTCCCCAACCCCTGATGAACACCATTCTACTCTGTCTCTATAAATTTGCTACTCTTGGTACCTCATATAAATGGAATTACAGAATATTTGTCCTTTTCACACCCATATTTTTATTATATTAAAAAAATTTAGGCTGCAACCTGTTAAATTGATTTCATGACCCACTAAATGGGTTGTAATACATGGCTTAAAAAACAGATTTAAACAGGCCCTCAGGTAAAGGACTCCTTTGTATCTTATGTTAAAAAGAGAGAATCTTCCACAGTTCAGAGAATAAGCACCATGACGCAGAGACTTCTGTGTCATGTTAATATCATCAGCCTAGAAACTTTAGGTGAACACTGAATATTATGGGGAACGTGTAAGGGGAGAAGGATTACCTAGCAAAAGACCAACTCCCTGTTGTTACATAGAGTTCAATCACCAACTCAAAGGAAATAGTAAAAGGCTTCAAAAAGACACCTGGGGAAAAATACAAGCATCCCTTCCCCCAGGGGGAGAGAAGGCAAAACATAGGTTTAGCCCTCATAAAGAATATTCTGGTTTACACCTAGATGGTTTAGGAAAGTCAAAAGATTTTTTAAAATGGTACTCAACAATTTTAGGTATATCTAAAAGTGCACATCCAAGTAGCCAGATGAAAAGGAACAGAACCTGGAGGCCACAGTCATCTTCTGGCAGGAGAAAGTTCAACTGGTGGAGACCATCATGATGCTCTTTCTCTAAGTCCTTCACTGCCTATCTATGCAACAATCAAGGCTTTGGAAAATGAAGAGCATCTCCTATTCAACAACAACAACAACAAAAAAACCAAAACAAACTGCTGACCACTGTCTCAAAGATTACCAAATATGAGGAGACTGTGGCCTCTTTTATGAGAAATGTGGGAGTACGAGAAAATACTTTGTTTCGGCACAACCAAAGATGAAAGTACCCAAAAATCTCACCAGAGTTTCCATTTTGATTGCATGAAGAGACAGCCACACACCCGTAAACCACTTTTTTTCCTAAGATGCCTTCTTCCATTAACCAGCATTTTGGGGGTGGGGATAAAAAGTCCTTATAAGCAATCTGTTTTCACATCTTCTAATGTTGTGAGAAAATGACCATGCAATATGTATAACAAACGACCAAAGGCTTGGCACAGGTGAAGAGACTTTAGCACTATCATCCAACAACTGGTAATAAAGTTAACTGGGCATATATATCAACATCTACACACTTCTTACTGTACTACATAATCATTACCTGTAATTTGTGTGACTTGACATAGTCACATACTTCTGGAATTAGTCACGTGGAGTGAAGGTAAGAGGGGGAAACTAGTTAGACAATTGTTCTGGTCCATCAGAAGACATCTAATTGATTCCAAACCCAGGGAACCTAGCAGAGTGGCCCAAAGCGTGAGAACTGGGCCCACCATTCTGCTTCCCTTTTTTCCCTTCAAGGGACAGTCACTGGGTAAGAAACTGAAAATTCCAAATAGAGTGTGTAGTTACTGGCTACTTTCTGTTTGCTCTCTAGATCCACTTTCTACACCCTTCCTCCTCCTCTTCTCTGCCACTTGACTCTATCAACAAGCTGCTTTGTCCTCTGGCTTGTTCTTTGGCTCAGCCAGCAGGAGGTACCCAAAGGAGATTAGGAGGAGGAGAGAGTGGGCTGAGTCCCTTCAGGCCTAAGAACAGGATGATGCCCCAGAGTCCTTAGCCCCAGGGTGCTGTACCATCACTTAATCCTGCCCACACTTTTGAAGTTACTCTACTCCAAATGCTACCTTCAAAAAAGCAAAATCATTACCAATCATTCATTTTCATATGATCAGGAAAGCACTGGTTAAAGATGGTGGAATGTAATTATTACAAATCCACAGGCAATGAATTAAAGATAATCTACCTGTATGGGATAAACAGACAAAGGCTTAAGGGACTGGCTCTTTTGTCTCCAGTCCTTCGTAATGAAGGCTACCTGCCACCCTTTGGACTGGTTAGCTCCTATTCATTTCTTAAGGCCTCAACTCAGAAATCAGTTTCTCAAGGCCAAATACCTAGTTGGTGATGGATCCAGAACTTCAGTCCAGGTCTTCTAACTTGGAATTTCCTATTAAATAGTGCTTCTATTTGCATACATCCAGTGACACTCATTACCACTGAGCTGCCCTATACTGTTGTAACTGTATGCCAATTGTAGACAAGATTCTCTTTGCTTTTCCTCCTCCCCCTTCTCCTCTTCCTCCTTCTTTGTTTTTTTATTTTTTAAAGATTAAGCTCCATGGGACTTATTTTTATAAACTTTCTTCCTGGAATGTATAATAATCTGATGAATATCCTTCTCAAACCACTGAGAATATTAAGATAATCTCTAATCATAAAAGCATGAGGTTTTTGTGCAGTTCTAAATTTCTCATGACAGAATACACTGGAGCTAACTGTAACAGTTTTCTTTCTACATGAAATGTTGACATATTATTATAGCACTAATGTTTTCTTTCTAGAAATTGGATAAAATATATTTACTGTTCCTTTTGAAAAGTATCTTAGTAGGGTCTGATTATGTGGGCTTTTAAACCAACTCTTTAAATTTAATTTCATTAATATCAAATTCTATCTGAAAAATGGTTAATGTCAAACAAAGCAAGATCAATTGTGAAATATTAGGTAACTTGAAAAATCCCAGGTGAGGACAAAAGATCTGTGATTACACTGTCAAAACCTTGGTGAAAAATTGCCTGAATTTGATTGTCTGCATAAATTTCCATTCCCTAAAGGTTCCACATTTCTGTAGTGCCAAGCCTACCACAAAAGCAATTTTTATGAATGTTTCAGATTCAGGGGAATTAACCTTGTCTGAAATGCCTCTTTCAATGCTGAAAATGCTTCTTTCATGATTAGAATCAAGAAATGATTTCTAAAAAAAAAAAAAAAGATTTCTAATTTGATACTACTAATGAAACTCAGATTAAAAAAAAAACACAAGTTCATTACTTATAGCTTTATTTTCTGAGGTTTCCTGGTTTCTGACTAGGTAACCTACAACTTAGAATAGGCAATCTTCCTATTCACTTGCTAACTCTTCATAGGATGGGTGTTCTTTTCACTGTTGCATTATGCATATAGGTAAAATTAAGATCCCATTCCTTTAATATCTTTTTACTAGTTGTAATTACTAGGTAATAGAAAAGTAACTATTTTTAAAAAGCCCAAATGACCTAGAAATAGGATATATAAAGTGTAAAACATTATTATTAAGCATACAAAGTAATCAGAGTAAGGCTACTACTAAAATGTTAACATTTTAGCTATTAAAATTAACATGTTAACTATTAACATGATAACAGAGGTTATCAGTGTGATATGATTATGGGTGGTGGAAATTTCTTCATTTCCCAAATGCTCTTCAATGAACATATATCATTATTAATAAAAAAAAAGAGAAAGCATTCAAACTATTTATATAAAGTAGGAATAAGAATACAATATGATGTGCCATAATTATAACATTGTAAAGGCATACATTAATGGGCAAAAATAATGGTAACAGAAAAGAGAAAAGAGTTGCTTTGCAGGGTGTAACAAATGATGGATATTTTTTTCTCTGTGTTGGTATCAGAATGTTATTTGGGGAAAAAAAAGGAATTATATAAAAGGAGTAAGATAATGCTAACGCCAATTCATCAGGAGAACTGGAAGGTAGGACACTGGAAGTGATGGACAGCAAGATGGGCTGAGGCCCACAGTGCGCATACTCTCAGTTGACCCAAGAAAACTGTTCTACTGATTGTGATTTAGGATCCTTTTCTCATCTTTTATGGAAGCATGAACAGAGAAACTTAATTAACAGGGATATGTAAACTGGCAGAAGTGCTGAGGAATAGGTTACTGAAGCCAGTTTTTTTCTACTTTAAGTTAGCGGATGTATCAAACAGGCAAACACTGGAAACAGACAAGCTGGCCCTGTTTTGCCACTAAACAGATATCCTGTAGATGTGGAACAGGAAGGTGTGGGGAATACTTGAAGTCTACAGCTCTAGAGACTCATTATGGTCAGACAGAATCTAGAGCTATCTAGAAACCCTTTGGATATAAGTTATTTTGGTTAGGCAAATTTTTAAGGTCTAGAGGTCTGTCTTTTAAAGTTTGTTTTTAATTACTTAAGAAAGAAATATTTCCCAAGTTTATCTTTTTAGAAGGAGACAATTCATTTATTCTTTCTCCTAATGCCCCAGGGTTATCATTACACGTATTGTTTACTGTGTCATTCAGAGTCTGTTGAAGAATTAATGGCTCTTTCCTTTATATTTTTTGGTTCAGGATGACTAGATTTTTTTTTTTTTTTG
Source organism: Cryptoprocta ferox (assembly GCA_028646485.1). Classification (NCBI taxonomy): domain Eukaryota; kingdom Metazoa; phylum Chordata; class Mammalia; order Carnivora; family Eupleridae; genus Cryptoprocta; species Cryptoprocta ferox. The sequence continues at coordinate 34,973,226 of CM053569.1, read as the reverse complement.
GTAGTTTGTTTTTTGCACCTTCGGTTTTTATATTTAAGGAATGGGTTCTTAATGAGGGCTCACAAGGCCGTATTATGAATACAACTTAGGATTGTTAGTACACAAACTCGGAGATATCAGCTTCTATCTTAATTCCTAGTTCTCATCTAGCTCTCATCTCACAGACACAGCAGCTTGACAGGCAAGAGACCGCCAAGCGAGGGGTCACTAGAGAAGGTGACTTGATGACTGTTTCCTAGTAGAGTGTCACTATTTCATTTATCACTGAGTTACCTTTGGTCATCAGCACCATTTTGACTGCTGTTCAAGACAATTCTCCAAAGATCAGAGGATACCAGTTTCTTCTGGTCATTCACAAGATTGATATCCGGCAACTGCAGTTCACAAACTCTGCTTTCAGACAGACTAAATTCTTGAAATGCAACAAAAACCTTCTGGAGTTCATCCCAGTATTCCAAACTACAAGGAATCTATATTAAAAGAGAGAAGATTTTAGAAGTTGCAAACAGAAACTGTGATACAGTTCTAGATTTATTGAAATGCAAATTAAACCATAAAAGTTATAACAATGAGGCTTTTATAAAGGGATAAGGTTGTAAAAGACAGTTCAGAATTTCTTTTCATAGTTATATTCACCTTGTAAACCTACCTTAGTTTTACTATTTTTTAAAAGTTTATTTATTTTGAGAGAGTGCACACATGAGTGGAGGAGGAACAGAGAGAGAGGGAGAGAAAATCCCAAGTAAGCTCCATGCTCCGCACAGAGCCCAATGTGTGTCTCGATCTCACAAACCATGAGATCATGACCTGAGCTGAAACCAAGAGTCAGAGGCCTAACCAACTGAGCCACCCAGGTGCCACATCTACTTTATTTTAAAAGACCCATTCAAGAATAATATGTGTTGGGGTGCCTGGGTGGCTCAGTCAGTTAAGCGCCCGATTTCGGCCCAGGTCATGATCTCCCAGTTTGTGAGTTCGAGCCCCACGTCAGGCTCTGTGCTGACAGCTCAGAGCCTGGCGCCTCCTTCAGATTCTGTGTCTCCCCCTCTCTGCCCCTCCCATGCTCATGCCGTCTCTCTCTGTCTCTCAATAATAAATAAAAATATGAAAAAAAAAATAATATGTGAAAACAGCCAAGAAAGATTTTAAATAAAAGAGAACAGTGAGGAACAAATTCTACCAGATGTTAAGTATATGACAAAGCTATAGTAATTAAAAGATAAGGTTCGAGTAGTAACCTACAAATAGATTAGAAGTAACAGAACAAAAATAGTGTAAGATAAGTAAGAAGATACCATTTCAAACAAGGAGGGAAAAGACAAAAAATTAGGTTGCAAGAACTATCTAGCTATTTTTGTAAAACCAAACTGGGTCCCTGCATCATTCCTACATGAAAGTATATTCCCAAAGGATCAAAATGTTAAAGGCCAAAACTGAAAGCCTAAGAGAAAAAAAAATCAGTATTTTTATCTTGACAGGACAGCTTTCTTTTTATAGGTATGGCATGAAACCCATGCAAGAAAATCCCCCCACAAAACCACAGTGGATAAAATCAAATTAAAATAAAAAAAACAAACTAGGAGAAGATAGGTGATATTCAATGACAGATCTAGGAATAATTGTGTGAGAGCGGAGAATGCTTACAAATCAACGTAAAAATGATAAATAAGCATATAGAAAAATAAGAAAAGGAAGATGCTGGAAAAGGCAATCAGCCATGGGCCCTGACCTTCCCTGCATGTTACTGCTAGGTATGCAGAGGATCCAAGGCCCTGAAAGCTGTTAACTGGGGCTAGTTCTCAGGTTGTGTTTACAGAGAGCAGCTTTGAAGGATGAGGTAAAGTCTCTCTTTAGGACAAAGAGAAGACTGGCTTTAAAAGTGGTGGATTTGACAAGTTTCACGTCCCTCAGCTGTGCCACATACCTACTGCATGCAAACCATCCCCCTGAGGGCCCTTCTGCATTGCCCTTGTGGGACCGGGGGAAAAATACAAACATGATGCTCAAGTTGCTTGTCGTACTCTGAGATATAGTGCTGTTTGTTTCTAACCCATGAGTCTTAGGTCTTCTCCCAGCAGCCATGAAACGCTAACAGGCTACTTTATTAGCCTGCATACAGTACAGTCCTAGGCTCTGACAGTAATTAGTACACAGAAAAAGGAAAATAATTGGCTAGTCAACATGAAAAAATAGTCTACTTCTGGGGCACCTGGGTGGCTCAGTCCGTTAAGCATCCAATTCCTGATTTTGACTCATATCATGATCTCATGGTTGTGAAATTCAGCCCTGCACTGGGCTCTGCACCGGACATGGTGCCTGCCTTGGATTCTTTCTCTCTCTCTCTCTCTCTCTCCCCTTCCCCCCCATCTCTCTCCTGCTTGTGCACAAGCAAAAAAATAAATAAATACAAAGAGATAGTTGGGGTGCCTGGGTGGCTTAGGTGGTTAACCATCTGACTTCGGCTCAGGTCATGATCTCACTGCTCGTGAGTTTGAGCCCTGCCTTTGGGCTCTGTGCTGACAGCTTGGAGCCTGGAGTCTGCTTCAGATTCTGTGCCTCGCTCTCTCTCTGCCCCCTCCCCACTCTTGCTCTGTCTCTTTCAAAATAAATAAATAAGCTTAAAAAAAAAAGAGATAGTCAACTTCCCTAACAGTTAAAGAAATTCAAATTAATAATGTAATATTTTTAGTTTACTACTCTGGCAGTTTTAAGAAACCAACAGTTCCAATTTCTGTACAGATGTGGGAATAAGCATTTTCATCCACTATTTTTGGCAGGTAATTTAGCAAGATCTATTAAATCCTTGGAAGTATATGTCTAAGAATTTGTTTACAGAGATTCCAACATAAGTATGTATTCATTTCAGCACTGGGTGTATTCGTAAGAAATCAGAAACAACTCAAATATCCATTAAGGGATTAAATATACCAATGCAGATGGACAGAATGGATTACTATGCAACCATTAAAATGAAAAAGGAATATCTATATAAACTAACACAAGACATTCAAGATATGTTACTAAATTTAAAAAAAAAAGCTTTAAAATAGAACACGAAGGTTAATCCCATTTGTCTTTAAAAAAAAAAAAAAAGGACTGGGCTCAGATGTGTCTTCTTTTTTAGAAGCATTTCCTCTTCAAAGGTAGCTGATTGCTGCCTCTTTGGTGCCACTTCTATGTCTAATACACTCCTCTATCATAAAACTAATTACACTTTGCAATTCCCTGTTTACATGTTTGTCTCCTTTAGCTGACTCTGAGATTCTTTAGTTAAAAATGACACATTATTTAAAAAACTATTCCTATCATCTAAACACCATTTTGGGACATAAGAGGACGTAGCAAAAGCTTCGTGAATGAGTCGATTTCTCCTTAACTTTTCTTTCCTAAATAAGTGATCCTTAATCTTTCAATGGGAGTTATTTACCTCCACCCATAACAAAGCTTCTTTTCTTTAAAGGGGGACTTGAGCATTATGTATGGAGAGATGCTAAATGGGAGAAAGGGGAACCGAATGGACATGCATATGAGACTAACAGTGTAATGAAATAGAGGCGTATGTTCTGATTAATGATAAGTGACACATTCACAGTAATCCACTTTCCCCCACCATTTCTTGAAATTCTCTCCCTTCTTGCTTTCCATGACATACTTTTTTTCTAAACTTTCCCCTCTCTCAGTCTTCTGTTTCAATATTCTCTCTCAGCCTGAAATACCCATACACTCCTCGTTTCTCATTGTCTCATGTTTAAATCCTTCCCATCTATGAAGGTCCAAATGAAATACCACTTTTCCTTGAGCCTTTTTAACCTCCCCAGATGGAAAAATGCTCTCCCTTTTCTGGACTCCCATAGTATTTTTAAAAAGGGAATCTGTTTCATAGCTCTTATCACTGTATACCTCAGGTTATAGTTACTTCTATACATGACATCTTCTCTGGTAGGCACATTCCTTGAGCGAATGATTTCCATTTGGCTAAGCTCTGGATGTTCACAGCACTTGGCAAAGTGTACACAGTGAATGTTCAAAAAAAAAAAAAAGCTGTTGAATGAATGAATGAATAATTCATGAATGAATGAATGTATATACACATACTAGGTGATTGAGTCCATCTCTGGCACGTTAAAAATTCTCTGCAAAGAAGTATAGAAGATAAAAGCATGAACTTTGGAGACAGACCTAATGGAATGGGATTCAATTCCTAGCTCCATCAGCTATGAGTTCTTGGGCAAATTAATTTCTCCAACATTAGTAAAAGGAGATAATAACAGAACTGTCTCATGAACTGTGAGACTTAAAAGCGACAAAGCATGTCATCTAATACCACATAGTAAAAGCGTAAAAAACATTAGCTATGAATTATTTATCCTTCTCATGCTCAAAGAACACTTCTAAAGCTTGGGTATTCTTACCAGAATCAGCTAGGTTGTGATTAAGGGTCCTAGTTGCTAGATTTCTTAACAATGGGTTGGGCTTGTGAGAAGAAAGTATTCAGGAACACTGTAATCATAGTTGAATGCAGTTTTCTGCTATGTATCTATTAAAATGTGGCCCTCCATGTTGACTGTGACTTGAGAGATAAAGGAGTATGTCATAGCTTATCTCCTCTCTGGACTGCCAGTGACTGCCAATGAGTCAGTCCTTTGGTTTAGGACTATCATAACCAGAGGTGGATAAAATGTAGGAAGCAGGGGTAAGATATAGGAATCTCAGTGGAAGAGGGCAAATGAGTTTAGAAAAAGCATATTTAATAAGCCTATTGTTTTTTATAATGCAAATAATAGAACGTGAAGTTCAAAACTTCTCTTTTTGGTGGAGAGGTTACACAGAAAATAGAGTGAAAAGATTTGTTTCTGGTATTGTCTCCAGAAGTTCTCCATTAAAATTAATATATAATAGCTTATGAGAATTGGCTGTCACATTGGAAAGCAGAGTGGGGCTTTAAGGAAAAAAATCTAGTAAGTTTTGATGTGCAAGGCAAGGGTTGGAATAGGTCCATAATACAAGGCAACCCAAGCTGGGAACCATTGCGGGAAGCCATGAGGCAGTTTAAGGGCAATGAACGTGGACTGTACCAACACTGGCACTTAGGGGAGGAGAAGTTGTGAAGAGTTCAAAAAGAGATATTTGGAAGAAAGCCAAAGAAACACTTTATTTAGTTCACAGCTTTGTGTGAGGCTGGCTCCGTGGTTGCATACTTCAATTTGAACATTACAGACAACTCTGAAAACTCAGAAAACAATAGAAAACTACTAGAGAAATAAATCCCCAAATATGTCAGCTAAGTGGCTGTCAGGATTTTCCTTTGTACAACCCTATTTTCCTTGGTAAACAAAGGGGTATTAACAAATTCACTCCAAATACACTTCTGTTGAAATAATTGTAAACTGTATGTCTGGAAGTACATTTGCAAAAAAGGACATTTATTCCTTTTCCTCATTATAAGAATGTATTTGTCTTCAAAACTTCCAAAGAAAACTAATAATGATTACGATTAGTATTTTATTTTTATTTATTTTTTAAAGTCTATTTATTTTGAGAGAGAGAGAAAGCATGCATGGGGAGGAGCAGAGACAGAGAGGGAAAGAGAGAGAATCCCAAGCAGGCTCTAAGCACTGTCAGCGCAAAGCCTGATGTAGGGCTTGAACTCATGAACAGTGAGATTATGACCTGAGCCAAAATCATAAACCTAACCGACTGAGCCATCCAGGGGCTCCACAATTAGTATTTCAAACGTAATTTTAGTCAACTGTCCATTTAAACATATATTAAGCCATAAATTTATAAGCCATATAGATATAATCTTTATATTTTCTTAATTTTCCATCATAAAACATCTTTTTAGTATGACACTCCCATAGGATAAAATCCGGGCCCTGACACTTAAGTCACTGCTCTACAACTTGAGCAACGTATTTAAGGACTCTGGGCCTCAGTTCCCTCATTTATGAAATGTAAGTAAGAAAAACACATTGTTTTTAGGACATGTTAAGGATTTTTGACTTTACCTTCATATCGATGGCATATGAAGAGTTTTAAGCAAAGAAGTAATGCAGTCAAATTTATGTTTATTTTGAAAGCTTCTGGATACTGTGCAGAAAATGGATTAAAAGGAGGGCAAGCCTTCATGTGAAAGGGCCAGGCAGGGGGCGAGTGCAGCAGTCTACACTTAGTATAGCTGGTGGCAGCAGAGTGATGGCCGGGAGATTCTACGGACGTAAAAATTTGTTGACTGATTAGATATGAGGAAAGGGAGGTGTCAAGGAGGACTCCCAGGTTTCTGGCCTGAACAGCTGTGTGGATGCTGATGTCATTTACTCAGATGGGTGACTGATCTGTCCAACTGAGGAGTAGGTTGTGGTATATGTGGGGTAGGGGAGGGGAGGTTATGAGTTCATTTTTAGACAAGCTGAGTTAGAGGTACCAATAAACTATTCAAGTGGAAATCTGAGGTAAGAAGTTGGCTGTACTGAAGAGTGGAAGAGGGAGTTCATGTGTTGATACACAGCTATTTGTTTGTCCAGCCTTAGCCTTTTGTCAGGAGAGTGTAATGGAAAGACAGAGAGCAACAAAGTTCAGGGTATTTATTTGCAAAAGTGTGTTTTAATTGATGAATTAAGCATATAAACTGGTCACGGGGCTCATAGGTGGCTCAGCTGGTTGAGTGTCTGACTCCTGGTTTCAACTCAGATGATGATCTCATGGTTCCCAAATTTGATTGCCCTGTTGTCAGCTGTGCTGTCAGCACAGAACCTGCTTGGGATTCTCTTCTCTCCTTCTCTCTTTCTGCCCCTCCCATGCATTCTCTTTCTCTCAAGTTAAAAAAAAAAAAAAAAAACATTTGAAGAAATAAAATAAAAAAAATATAAACTGGTTAAAAGGGTATGAGAAAACAGAGCTAACTGATGGACAGGGAGAAAACAGGGATAGGTTTATAGAGGTGTATATACAGTTTAACAGATGACTATAGTAGGACTTGAGTGAGCAGGCTGGAGAGACAGACTGTAGGTGAGATGAGATGCTGGTATGATGATTTCAGAGGCAGAACAGTTTGGGATGATGACAAGGTCTGGGGCTTGTATGTGAGAGCAACTAGTTAGATGTTGTGGAGAAGATCACTAGAGTGAGATCAAGCTGAGGTGTTGGCTGGGTCATTTGCATGGATGTTGATGGCAGGGAAGGGTGGGGGGGGATGGGCTAAATGGGTGATGGGTATTGAGGAGGCCCTTGTGATGAGCACTGGGTGTTTTATGTAAGTGATGGATCACTAAATTCTACTCATGAAACTAATATTGCGTTATATGTTAACTAGAATTTAAATAAAAATTAAAAAAAAAAGAAGCAATGGACCAAAGACTGAGAATTAGGAAGAGTGACCAAAAAGTTAGTAGATGACAACAACAAAGAGGGGTGGGGATAACAAATAATTAGATGAGTCTCAAAGGAGCAGGGAGATTTTACAGGAGTAAAGGCAAGTGGCATTGGTGAGTAAGAACATCTCATCTTCTGACTCAGGTAGAAAGAGATGTGAGGGGATGAACAGGGGAGGGTTACAGAGGTACAGAGTCCCAGGGAACAGTAAGATTTTATCTAAGGTAAAGGGGCAGGGGAAATGCCCGATGAAAAGGTTGAGGTTTAGGGGAGTTCACCAATCATAAAGCAAGTGTTCCAGAGGGCTCAGTTCAAGGGTTTGGGGTGTGGAAGAGAGGAGATTGGTAAGAGTAGGAAAAAGGATGCAAATCTCTATCTGTACAAGAGGGGATAAATCTCCTAGGCTGGGTAGTGACTAGGAAAGAGGGAAGAGAGGCATGTGTTGGAAGTGAGTCCTGATTTAGGAGGGTTAGGGACAATGGTTGTGGTTCTAAATGTTAGCCTACTTCTCCTTCCTGAGGTCTGGCTTGTATTCTATGTGTTCTCTGAGAAGGATTCTTAAAGAAGTCGAGCTATTGCTCCAATGAATTAATAGCACAAAGTCTGATATGTGGTATATGCTTAACAAGGTTTTCAAAATGAAGATAGGTGCTGAAAAGGTAACACTTTTACCTTCTTCAACAGTCTTCTATTCTATAAAGATCTTGTTTTGTATACTGAGCCCTTCCATTTTATTTTGCAATCACACCTACTTTCAACAAACTTTGCATTAGCTCGCTTCCTTTGCCTTTCAGGTAGGAACTGACATGCCCACCTAATCTCTAGGTTAGTAGTAACACAATTAAACTAAAAACTGAACATAGTCAGATTGTGCTTCATATGGTAGCAATTAATTATTCTCAAGGAGCAACCCTGGGCTCTGTTTTGTGTGATCTATTTAAAACAACTTTATTATGTGCTTTTAGGTTTGAAAGAGATGATGTGAAGGATCTTTAGTTACATACCTATAACTGAGGATTTATTATTAATGCATGCACTGAATAACTTGAAGGAAAGAGGACTATTCCAAGGAAGCTTGGTTGCCAAAAAATCGTTTAGAAAGCTTGAATATCTAATACTGAGTCATGGGAAGTGGGAACAAGTAAATTGGTTTCACTGGAAAACATTCCACATGTAACACATGGTACATTTCAAATGACTGTCAAGATTATATATTTTTTTATAACATTTTGTTTTCCTATCCATTATTTGACAGAATCTAAAAAATTAGCCAGCCATACATAATAAACTGTACTCTAAGCATATGTGGTCTTTACATATGAATACATTTTAGGTTGTATATCTGCCAGTTGGTAAGAGCACATGTATTTTTGCATTTAAAATGTTATTCCACAATTTGTTTCCATTTGATGGCTAATTTGGGAAGATTTGCATGTGTGTTGGCTATTTAAAAATATTTCTGGTACAAAGAATATCTTGGCACTTAATTTGTTTTTATTACTTAATAGTGCTGCCAAGACTATTAGCAAGGTTGCAAATGCCCATGTGTCCTCATAGACAAATAGCTTTGATTTCTCTGTGCAGGGGCTGCTGAAGCTGGGCCATTGCCCCTTTGCCCACTCAGTCACACTAAGCAACCGAGGAAAAGGACACAGAGAAAGTGTCTTTCCTGTATTGATGTGCATAATAAAGAGCTGGTAGAGAGAGAGGAGATGTAGCAAGTGATGTAGTCTGTCTGCTTCAATCATCCTTTACTTTGTATTAGACATAAGAGAGGCAGAGTAGCTGTGTAGGGATGGTCAGTGAGTACAAAGCTAAAACTTCCACTCAGGACTAGGCTATTAAAGCCTGGTCACAGCAGAGGACACCATCTTTTTTACTCCTCCCACCACATTTCCAGATTTCCCAGGACACCAAGTCAACAGTGATTGTAGTACAGGAAGAACAGCTGCTTTCCCACCGTCACCAACGTTTTTGTAGTAATAACCCTGATGGCAGCTGTGGCAGAAGAAACTACCTTGTGAATAGCCCTTTGCAATTTACAGAAACTTTTCTTTAAAAAAATGTTTATTTATTTATTTTGAGAGAGACAGAGAGAGTGCGTGAGCATAAGAGGGGCAGAGAGAGGGAAAGAGAGACTCCTAAGCAGGCTCAGTGCTGTCAGCGCAGAGCCTGACACAGGCCTCGATCTTACCAAGGTGAGCTGAAATCAAGAGTCAGATGCTTTAACTGAATGAGCCACCCAGAC
>CM053569.1:34860511-34963107 GCA_028646485.1 Cryptoprocta ferox | reverse complement strand
TCACTTGTGGGGAAGAGCACTGGGTGTTATATGGAAACCAACCTGACAATAAACTATAAAGTTTAAAAAAAAATAAAATAAAATAAATAAATAAAAATAAAAATAAAAAATAAAATCACAAAGATGACAAAAAAAAAAAAAAAAGAAAAGCAGTCTTAGGGAGACAAGGAAATATTCTATGTTAGCAAAACTGCTTAAAGTGATAGATTTTTCAGGTGTTTGCCTCAACTATTATATGGCACATGGCATGCATGTTGAAGTTTGCTTAGAAGGTGCAAATGGAATTATACTTCCTTTCTAGAAAGCAATTTGATAAGAAGTAGACAAGGTGTTAAAATGGTCATAGCCCTCGACTCAGTAAATCCCCTACTAATAATCTACTCTCAGGAAATAATCCAAATTAAAACGAAGGCTTATGCACACACAAAAAAGTTTATCACAATTTTATTTATAGTATCAAAAAATTAAAAACCAGTATATTTACTTTTTGAGGCACTAGTTGAGTAAAAGCTAATATATTTGTATGATAAACAATTATGGGACCTTCACATTTTTACATAGAAATAGGAAGTGCTATCATATCCTATCAGTCAGAAAACACAATATAAAATTCTATATATATAGTACGATCTTAGCAATATAAGAACAAATGCATAGAAAATGCTGGAAGGAGATATGTCAAAATGTTGCCAGTGGTTGCATCTGACTGGTAGGTTAAGGTGATATTTTTTCACTTTATTACATTTTTTATATAGGTCTCAACTTCTAAAATAAGGGATAGGGGAGTCTGGGTGACGCACTTAAGCATCCAACTCTTGATTTCGACCTTCGGCAAGGTCACAATCTTGCAGTTTGTGAGATTGAGCCCTGTGTCGGCCTCCAATCTGACAGCATGGAGCCTGCCTGGGACTCTCTCTCTCTCTCTCTCTCTCTCTCTCTCTCTCTCTCTCTCTGTCTCTCTCTCTCTGTCTCTCTCTCTCTCTCTCTCTCTGCCCCTCCTCCCACTCACCTGTGCTCTCTCTCCCAAAATAATAGATGAACATAAAAAAATAATAAAATGAGGGATATAGATTATTAAAGAAGAAAGAAGTAAAAACCCTGAAAAAATTTATACACAGACTAAAAGGAATTTCAAACACTAATGGAAGAGTGACAAGTGCAAGGATTTATCAATAACAATTGTCTTTATTCTCATGTGAATGATTGTAATTTTCTCTCAAATATTCTCTTAATTATAGCTTAGCCTCTAATCTATCTTGCAGACTATATCTCAAGCATTCCTATATAATACTTTAATTATTATAATTTCCTGTCCAAAAATCTTTATACCCTCTCCATCATCTATTAAATATCCAAATTATCTGGCATCCAGAGCCTGACTTGGTCACTCACAAGCCCTCCTGTCTGCCATTATTTCTCTCTAGCTGCTGATTTAGTCTTCCTCCCTCCCATTCGTTTTTAATCAATAAATGTTAATTTATTGTGACCAATTGCACATAATTAAATATGTTTCTTTTTGTAAAGAACTTACTCTCTAATGAGGGAGTCAGAAAAGTAAACAAATTTTTATAGCCATGATCAGTATCTATCAAGATATTATTGAACTAGTTCAAGACAGGAAGAAATGATGGGTAAGTGAGTTAAAACAGTAACCATAAGGAAGAAAAAGTGAGGGATTCAGGAAGTACAGCCCATTGCTTCTGAATATGGACAAAGGTCTTCAAGGGAACTCAAGAAAATGTTTACAAATCTCACATGAGGATGAGAACCTGGTGGAAGGCATATTTATATTGAATTTTAATGTTGAAGTAAGAGTTAGCTAGGAGTGAAGTGAGGGCGGTGGTCGTGTTCCAGATCAAGGACTCAACATGTGTGAAAGCCGCAGCGGCGTGACACAACATGGCACGGAAGGACAACCGGGCTGACTTGACCGCAGTGTAGTATACGTGTGAGACTGCAATACAGCCCCATGAGGGCCGGGGGGTGCTGTGCTAACCAGCTTTGATGCTGTCTTGAGGCAGTGGTGACACAAAGGCAGGGGAAACTACGTACTGGAAGAGGCAAAAGTTGGCTTTCCTCCGAGGCTGGGTTTGAAAGGATGAATAGAAGTTGGCCTGATGAACAATAATGGGGAAGCACATAAAGCAGAACCAGGGAGATAGGTACGTGTATATATAGGGAGAGATAGGTATGTATATGTAACTAGCGCGTCATGTTCCAGGGAATTCAGCTTTTGTTCAAAAGAACTCAGGCATGGAAAGTGCGTGCCCCACTGAAGAGATGTGTGTTGGTAAACTGGCTCTTTGATGCTGATGGGGAAGCCCTGATATGTAGGGCTGGCTAATCTGAATGATGTGAATTTTCCCGCCATAGCTGATCTCAAGCTATCGGTGATGAAACAAACAGCTCACAAAATTCCTGAATGTTTAGCAATTCTTTTTTACAAATGAGTATGAGCCAGCTGCAGCACACCACCATTTGGAGGAATTATGTTCCAAAGAGCCTGGCAATCCATTTTGAGGAGATACACCTGTATGTGATGGGCAACTTTTGCCTACTAGAGGGCTTTAAGTAGAGGGATCACAGGATCACAGTTGCATCTTGGAAAGATCCCTGTGGTGTAGTTGAAAAGACAGCCTGGAAGAGATTGAGAATGCAAACAGGGAGTACTGTGGACTTTGCTGCAGAGCCCAGGAGTGACAGAGGTGATAGGAACTGAGCCAAGACAGAGTAGAAGTCATAGCTTGGTGTGATTGTTTAGCAAACTCATCCTTCTGTGAGTAATAGCTATAAATTCTGAGCAAAACACAATACTACCTCTGGAAACTGAACAAAGACAGACAGATTTTGGAGAGGAATCAAAACTTGAGCAAGTGATCTGCAGACTGAATTCCCTATTTTTTTTGTGGCTTTGCCTTGATGGCAACTGCAGTTGGTTCATTACAGGAGTAGCCCATCATCTTCCTGGCCCAACGTACCAGGGGAAAGAGCCCAGGCCAGCAAGGCTGCTAGAGAGTGAGGAGGAAACCTTGGAAAGGGAAAAGCCAGAAAGCGGGAAAATAATTTGGCTCAACTGACTGCTGAACCACACGTGCATGGGGAGAACTGAAAGTAGCCCGTACCCAGAGCTTAAAGACCTGGACTGATCTGAGCTGCCACTCACCCTGGTGTGACAGTTTTCAGATTGAGCCTAAATAAATTGATTACTTATTAAATCAAAAACCTTAAGACTCTGGAGCAATTATAAGAAAATGCAGTCTCCACCACAAAACATTTACAGTGTCCATAATATAAACCAAAATTATTTAACAGATCTCAGGAATCTCAAAAAGAAAGAAAGAAAGAAAGAAAGAAAAGAAAGAAAATATAGTTCAATATCAAGAGAAAAAGAGTTTACAAATGCCAACGCTATGATGACCTAGAGGTTAGAATTACCAGACATATACTTTAAAGCAACTATAGCAAAGGTGAAGTTATTTTACAGATGTAATTAAGGTCCCAAATTAGTTGATTTTTCATTAATCAAAAGGAAGAATTTTGTGTGGATATAATTTAATCCGATGAAAGCCCTAAAATGGGGACTGGACCCTTTTGTGGAGAGAGAGACACACACATACGCTCCTGCAGGCCTTGAAAGAAGCAAACTGTCGTGTCATCCCTGCCTTTGAGGAGGCTGTGGGGCAGGGAGCTGTGGGAACCCTCCAGGACCTGCAGGTGGCTGCCATTCCCAGTCATTAGTAAGTCAGAGCCCTCATCCCGTTATCACACGGGAATAGAGTCTGCCAACAACCTGAGTGTGCTTGGAAGCGAATCCTTCTCTGCCTGGACTCCTGACCCACAGACCGAGTGATGGTAAATGTATGTTCTTCTAAGCTGCTAAATTTGTGGCAATTTGTCATTCAGTGATAGAAATATAATACAACAGGACAGAAGAAAAAAGTCAGTAAACTTGAAGATAGATCAGTAGAAATCATCCAGCCTGAAAGAGAGAGAGAGAAAAAAAGTCTCAAACAAAATGAGCAGAACTGCAGGGACTTGTTTCAAAAGTCTAACACATGAGTAACTGCAATCCAAGGATGCAAGGAGGGTGAGAGCATGGGGCCACAAAAAGAAAAAAAAATATATCAAAAAATGTCCTAAGTTTCCTGAGAGATAGAAATTTGCAGACTGGAGAAGCTCGGAAAACTCCAGACATTTCAAAGAAACTCACACTCATGCACCTCATAAAGAAACTACTAAAAACCAAAGAGAAAGAGAAAATCTTGAGGATTAGCTGGAGGAGAACTGTAGGGGAAACAGTAACAGTGGACCTGTCTTTAGATATCACGGAGGCTAGAAGACAATGGAGCAAAATCTTTAAAGTGCTAGGAGAAAGTTCACAGGGGAAGTGATCTGTTTGGAAGCCATTTGGGAGTTACAGTCACCAGGATTTGGTTATTGGTCATGAAAGAGAAAGCCCAAGTTTGACTCTGAGGCTTCAGACTTAGGGGACAAGTTGGTAGTATTGCTGTTGGCCCAAGACAGGGAACTGAGTAGAAAGACAGAAGACAGGAACTGAGGATTCAGAGGATAGAATAGGGTATGAGAGCACAACAGGTGATTCTAAAATCCATTTTGGACGCAGTGAGTTTTGAATTTCTTGGAAGGGCAGAAATGGTGATATATTAGAAAAAACACAGATTTGAAGTCATAAATGCCTGGATTTCACTCCTAAGGTTTGTTAGCTGTATCAGATTAGAAATGTTTCTTAAATCCTTGGAGCCTCAGCTTCCTCTTCTGCAAAATCAAGAGATTTTTGTATACATCCCATGAAATAACATTTATAGAGTGTCTAGTAAATTATGAACTCAGTTCTCTATAACCAAAGGTTCCTTTCCTTCCCTTTCCCCTTTCTAACAAGACATCCGAGTGGCCATGTAGAGTAGGCAAATTGAATATAAGGGTCAGTATATCAAAAGAATAAGCTGGCCTGGAGGTAAAAACTGGGTGTATCATCAGTGCCTAGGTCACAGTGGGAATAGATAAACGTGCCCAGGCAGGCAGTGCTAACAGAAGAGGACTTTGATAGTTACCTCTTGCGCTAGAACAACGTACAGCAGTGGTATGGGCACAGGGTGACTACTATAGATGCTCCTATTCATAAAAGAAGAAAAAGGGAGTCACATCAAAGTTACTGGTCCATAGAAATTCTAATATCCAACCAGTAAATGTCAGAAGTTTCTCTGTTAGTAATCACTCATACTCCTGCTCCGGAATAATTGCCCATGGCTCATGGCTTTGGACTCTTGGCTCAAACCTCTGAGTCATCCATCCCTTTCATGAAAAGTGTCCTTTGTTTGCACTTCACAGTTTTCTCAGCCTGCTTCCTATCAGTAGAATTGTGAAGAATCCCAGGCCTCTTTACCATTTTGTACTGTCTTCATCTCTTTCAGTCTAAATTGGCAGTGTTTCTTCCAATACAATTCTGTAAAACAACTTTGTGGGTCTCTTGTTAATCTTACTGAGGTTTGCTACAGTAGACAAAAATCATCTATCTCCTAAAGATAATTCCTTCTCTGCTTTGGGATTTACTGACACTGCTAAGGTACATCACCTTTAAGTGTCTTAGAAGCCCTATTGTTTGAATAGTTTGCTGAAACACCAATTTAGATTTTTCTGAGATCCTAACAAAGGATTTTATAGCCACATCCTTAGCTTCATCCCTAAACGCAGCTTTCCCAGTCATGACCTGGATTTGATCTTTGCCTAGAAACCATTTCTTGATTTTAGCATCATTTGCCTTGTTCAAAACAAGCCAGTTGTGGCTCCTGTTTATCTAACAGTTCTTCCTTCAGCTTCTGTCAGTCCTCTCAGACTTTAATATAAGCAACAGATAGAAGCTAGAAGGTACTTCAACGCCAGAAATCTCCTTAGCTAAATTATATAGTTGATTAGGTACATTTCTTTTTGTTTTCTTTTCTTTTTTTTCCTTTTTTTTTTGTTTCCTTTTTTTTTCTTTTCTTTTTGAAAGAGAATACCAAGAAGGCTCCGTGCTGTCAGAGCAGAGCCTAACGCAGGGCTTGATGTCACAAACCATGAGATCATGACCTGAACCAAAGTCTAGAGTCAGATGCTTAACCGACTGAGCTACCCCGGGTGTCTGATTGGGCACATTTCTACTTTCCCTGTCACTGCAGGTTGTAGTGTTGCTAAACTCTGCCACTACATAACAAAGAGCCCCTTTCCTCCAGCATCTAACAACATTTTCCTCACGTCCTCACTAACAGCCTTCTCTACAGCCATGAAGTAACTATTAAAAATATATTTGATGGGGTGTCTGGGTGGCTCAGTTGGTTGAGTGTCCGACTTTAGCCCAGGTCATGATCTAATGGTTGTGAGTTCGAGCCCCACATGAGGCTCTGTGCTGACAGCTCTGAGCCTGGAGCCTGCTTCGAATTCTGTGTCTCTCTCTCTCTCTCTGCCCCTGTCATGCTCAGTCTCTCTCTCTCTCTCTCTCTCTCTCTCTCTCTCTCTCTCTCTCTCTCTCTCTCTCTCAAAGTAAATAAACATTTAAAGAATATATCTTTGAAGCACCTTAGATATTCATCAACACTCTTCTCAAGTCCTTCCAGTTTCTGCCCAATTGCCTCTCCAAAAACCCTTGCATTTTTTAGGCTTTTGTTAGAATAGCACTCTACTTGGAGATACCAAAATCTATATTAGTTGCATTTTGCTGTTTAATAAATTACCCCCAAAACTTGAGTAGATAAAACAACAAACATTTTTTTAACCTCCATTTCATTATCCAAGAATTTTGGGAGTGGTAGTTGTAGCTAAGAGTCTCTGAGAAGGCTGTAGTCAAGACATCAGCTGGAATCATCTAAAGGCCTGACTGGGCTCGAGGATCCATTTCTAAAATGGCTCACTCTCATGGCTCTTGTCAAGAAGACTTGGCTCTTTGTTATAAGGATTTCTGCATAGACTTAGTTGAATATTATCATGACATAGCCACTGGCTTTTCCCAGATCAAGTGATCCAAGGTAGAACAAGACAGACACCATAGTGTCTTTTATGACCTAGGCTTAGAAGTCATTCATTGTCATTTCTGTGGTATCCTAGTGGTTACACAGACCAGCCCTATTTAGTGTAGGAGGAAACTACACAAAGGCACAAGAAACAGGGGACAAGGATCAATGGAGCCATCTTGGAGGTGGGCTGCCATAAGGAATAATAGTAGAATTTGGAGGTTAGGCTGAGGAATGGAATCCATTGAAAAAGAGTAAGAGGTATGAGGAAAACTAAGACATAACAGGAAAACTAGAACATATGGTGTTCTAAAAGCCAAGAAAGAAGAATATCTAGAGGTACAGAATTATCAGATGCCTTATGGAAATTGAATGAGACAAGAACTGAAGAGACCATTGTATTTGGCAATTGAGAGGTCATTGATGACTCAAGGAAAGCATTTTCATGGCAAAATAGGGATTGAAGCCAAGTTGAAGTGGGTTGAAAATGAACAGGGGTGAGGAAATGGAGAGAATCGGCATACAAAAAAAGTTTTTTAAATCTTGATTGGGTGTTAGTTAGAGAAAGCTGCTGGAGAAATCCAAATATGGATCTTAAATGGAAGAAACTTAAACATGCTATATATGAGAAGAAATAAATAGAAGAGAGCAATATGCAGAAGAGGAAAAATGATTAATGACATACAAGCTTAGAATGGGTGAAGAGGAAGGAATCCTCTGGATGAGAGGAGGTTTATATCCGATATCTATTGCTGCTTAACAAAGCACCCCAAGACTTAGTAGCTGAAAAAAAAACTTAGTAGCTCACGAGTCTGTTGGCCAGACATCTAGATGTACTCAGGAGATAACTCTGCCCGTGTCTTCAGGGCTCACTTGTGAGGCTGTCATCAGCTGGTAGGCCAGCTGGGGCCTGCTGGTCCAAGATGGCCTCACCTACATGTGTGGTAGTTGGCAGACTGTTGGCCAGGGTAACAGACTCTTCCACGTGACCGCCCCAGTAGTCTCGCCCAGACAGGAAAGCAAGGGCAGAAGCTACCAAGCCATTTGAGCCTAAGCTCAGAGCTCATGCACAATCTCCTGCCACATTGTTAGAGCAAGTCAGAGGTTTAGGCCAGGCCCAGAGAATGAGGACCTAGGTTTTACCTCTTACTGAGAGTTGCTGAGAGAATTTGCGGCCACATACGGCTTACCAGAAAAGCCTCCTTTTATTTTGAGACAGGAGAGAGAGAATGAGGATGAGTGTGAATGTAGATAAGGTTTTGCTGAAAGTAAAAAGAGAAAAAAAGAGTAGGAGGCTTTAAAAAAGCAATTTTCCACAGTATCTAATCCTGTATCCTGCTCATATTAAGCATTTGGTAAACATTCACTGAATAGGGTTTTTATTTACTAACAATGTTTCCAACATTTCTCAAGAACATATCTTTAAAAGCTTAACTATTTTAACAATATGAAATTACTGAACTAGAAAATAGGAACACACTGTAAGTAGTGTTTTTTTTGCATCAGATTGGATATTTTGTGTATACTGTACAGGCACACAGAAAGAGGTCTGTGTGCCTCCAATCTCAAAATGTATGCTTCTATATACTGTCAGTGAAGTTGGACATTCAATTACAAGTAGTCCTGGTGTCCCACACCTCCTCCCCTGTGACCTCGCCCTAGCCTCTACTGAAAATTCTGACAACTAGGAGAGCCCTGCAGGAGGGGATTCACCATATACTCCAAATGAGAGCACCTTTCAGGTCCACATGCATGTCCAACTCTTCCCAATTTTTTTAAATTTTTTTTTTAATTTTAAGCAAACTCTACACCACACATGGGGCTCGAACTCCTAACCCTGAGATGAAGAGTTGCATGATTTACCAACTGAGCCAGCCAAGTGCCCCCAACTCTTCTCGGCTTAACTGTGAGAAGTTCTTAACTGGTTTGTCATAAACCAAAAGCATATTGTATGTTACCAAATTTACCTATTTAAAGTAAATCGCTTCAAGTCAGCTGTGCCACGCATTATCTCCTCCTCTAGCCATGGAAGTAGATTCCCAGAAACCCACAGTATCACCCCTGTTGGGTAGGGCACAGCTGTCTGCAACTAGCAATTCCACGTGGGGAGGAAGGATTGTATGCCTTTGCTCCCCAGTGGCAGTAACAAGCTTCTTTTTACTGTTGCTGACATTAAGATAGCTAAAGTCAACAGTGAGATAAACACTTCTTGGGACCATCTGGCAAGGATTTTAATCCAAAATTTTCTGTAAACACTGACTCCATTTGAGTACCCAGAACCTACTGTCCAGTCACCATTGACTGCATTTTTATTTCAGTTTTAAGCAGTAATTGAAACAGCAAAGAAGTAGACTATAGACTCTGTCCCTTTACCTTTGTCTCTTAAAATATTTCAGTTTCATGAGAAATTCCAGGAGACTTACATTCTCTAAGGAAGCTTAGAGGGCCTTGTGAGGTCACCAGTAGAGGTAAATGGGGCCCTAACAGTTTTGGTTGTTAAGTATCTAGTAGCTGGAGCATATTTCGAATTTCTCCATTTTCTATTGGGAAATGCATTTACTCTAAATGAGAGGAAGAAGTTTGGGACTGAATTCTTATCCCTGTATATTTCAAAGCTTCTTTGTAAAAATCATTTGCAATATGACCTAGTTAAGACTTTTAAGGTCTTTCACCAGAAATGGCAAAGATAGGATTGTGATAGAGCACTTTATTCAGTCCCAGGGCTGATTTCTGGAGTTTTCTATAAGCCTGCATGAAAGAGAACAACTGGGGATTATTTCAGCTGTGAAGCACCCAGAGGAATGACTGCTGGTGCTGCTAATGGTCTCTCTGTCCCTCCTCTGGCAATAAATTTTAGATATTGAAATATAGCTTTGGAGAAAAAATGTACTGAAGATTCCTTAAGCTTTTTACAAGACACTCCAAGGCTTTTCACAAGCCTGTGCTCTGGAAATGTGAATTCTTGATGTCTAAACATAAAGGTCCTTTCCTTGAACTAATTTTAAATGTGACTTTTAATACAGAGTACTTGGCGAAAGGGAATGCAGCTGGACCATTAAAGCATGGTATTTTGCCATTTTTAAGTAATGGGAAATACTGATTAAGCATGTTATAAAGACTTCAGCATACATAATGTGATTGTGTCTAATCATTAACCTATTAGCACAAGTCTGTACCAAAAGCATTAACTCTATTAAAGACAATGGCATACCTATTATACTGTGGCACTTTTTAATTATTTCCATACTGAACAGGATATTGAAGAGCTTATTATCTAAAGGTCAGAATAATGCCCAAGACATGGCCAAGCCCAATGAGTGTCAGATGCATGGAATGTTGGATGACTTCATAGTTATGAAATTATTTCATTTCTCATGATAATTCCTGACTTGCCAAGTTAGTGAATTTTAAGAACTCTGAGAGCAGATTTTAAGATAAATGTGAAATAATCCATACTTTTGGAGTCAGGGACTTCCCTTCAGGCATTAGTTCATATTTGACTTGCTTGACTTACACTTGGGGATAAAATGAGTTAGGACAAGGTCTTAGATACCACATTCCCTTACTGGGAAAGAAAACCAACTTGCACAACTTTGGCTCATGTTTCTTGTTACACAGGCACTGAGAAGCAGCGGTTGCCATGAAATACTTTATTTAACCTTTACAAAAATGTTTTCTTAGTATGGCAAGGCAGTTTAGTTAAATGAAAATAAATAACTATAAAAACTTTGGATTTCTTTTACATCCATCTGTTGACTTTTTTTCCTAATTAAAAATTAGGGATAACAATTATAATTGTATAAATTGCCATAATGACTAAAAATGGAGATTTTATAAAACTGTTTTATCTTTTCTTAGGACACATGTTGACATGTCTTCTATTTTACATTAATGTAAATTTTGCTGAATGATGAATATGCCACATTTGAGAACAATTTAAAAGAAACTTTTTATTCAAACATTGGTTAGGTTTCTCTATTGTTTGTATTTGTATTTAATCAAAATTGATTTTCAAATAAACAAAACTGTTTGACTCACAGACCCAAAATATTTCTCCAAACCTGAATGACTGTTAAACAGTATCTCTAGTGTCTTGTCTCATTGGCTTCCATTTCTCAGCTCACCTAAATTATTCTTTATTATTTCTCTCCAACTTACTCTTTTCTCTTCCACTGAAGAGTTGGGTCCAACCAAGAACATGGCGACCATCAACTTCATTCTGTCGAAGCAGTGTGTCTACATAGCACCAAAATCTCCTGGCTGTTGGTGCAACTCAATTAAGCAATTAAAGGTTTTATTTATTTTATTGAATTATTTTAAAAGAAAATATGAATTTCATAGTTTATGAACAAAGCATCCTTTTCTGTACTCACATATACACATACATATCACATTTTTCTGAATTTTTACTTTTCACCCCTTGGTAGTAGTGTCAGGGGTAAACAGTCTCAAAGACTGTCACACAATCTCAAACACAAGGCAGCCATTGGTCTCATGTTGTTTTCAGTCACATATCATTTAAATATCAGAAAGTCCACACCCTTTAGAAACACGAAAACAATTAACATTACATGTATGTGTAATGCTGAAATGACCTCTTTTTTTTTTTAAGTTTGTTTATTTTGAGAGAGACAGAGACAGCACACGTGGGGGAAGGGCAGAGAGAAAGGGAGAGAGAGAATCCCAAGCAGGCTCTGTGCTGCCAGCACAGAGCCCGACCCAGGGCTCAAGCGTACGAAACCATGAGATCGTGACCAGAGCTGAACGCAAGAGTCGGATGATTAACTGACTGAGCCACCCAGGCACCCCTGAAATGACCTCTTCAAAACAAGCCTCTGTATCATTTTATATTTCTTTTACTGTACATATTTATATCTGATTTCATCACTATGTCCCCATAATTTATGCATAAATTACATTTGTAATATATGAGAGAATTTGCTCATGAAATCTTTTTGCAAAAATTTTTGAAGTATATTATTTACACTAATTTGTTTTTTTAATTTTTTAATGTTTATTTTTGAGAGAAAGCGAGCAAGCGAGCGAGCATCAGTGGGGGGCGGGTGCAAAGAGCAAGGGAGACACAGAATCCGAAGCAGGCTCCAGGCTCTGAGCTGTCAGCACAGAGGCCGATGTGGGGCTCAAACCCACAAAACATGAGATCATGACCTGTACTGAAGTCGGACGCTTAATTGAGCCACCCAGGCACCCCTAGATTTAGATCATTTTTTACCAGAGAGTACACATTAAGCATCCCATTGTTTTCTAGACAATGAATCTAGACAATGAATACGTCAAAAGTATCACAATTATTTATCCCACTCTTGCTTCTTTTTAACTTATTTTTCTCTAAGTATATAATTTTTAGCCAGAGATTGAACAGAGACTGATGCACGTACAGCAAAAAACTGTAAATAAATGTTTGAATTTAGATTGCTGTGTATAGATACTTAGAAAATATAAATCTTTTTTAATTTTAGTAAGATTCTGTGACTTGATTACAAATTTGTTGAAACATGGATTAACCCTTAATGTTTGCTAGAGATGTGTGACCCTTGACATCCTGTTTTACCCGTGGAAACTCAAACTGTATGATAGAAGGACACAATGTACTGTTTTAAAGCTATGAAGACTTATCAATACAATATATGATGGACTTATGTCTTTTTTATATTAATTAGGTATATTTTGTTATTCTTTCATACCTGTGACATTTTCTCTCCTATTTCTTTATATATTTGTTCTTTTTGTTCTTTTGCTTTGTATGTAATCATAAAGGTTTTCAATTTTTTCTACCATAGTAGTCATTTATATTTGCTCTACTTCCATCAGTATAGATCATTACTCTATAAATGCAGTTTTTGGTTTCCTTGCATTTATTGTTTTTTCTAATTTCCTTTTTTTTATATCATCTATTCATTTTAACCTCATACCAGACTGTTCTTTCCTCTCAGTGGTTTTCTACAGTTTTCCAGAAATCATGTATTTTTTCACAGTTTAAAGAAAACCAAGAACTTTCCCAATTTTTTTTTCCTAAATTCTGCAACAGGGTGTTTATGGTAATTAGTGTCTTCTTCCCCTCACTTTTTAAGATGATATTCTCTTTCCTTTGCTTTGTAGTATTTTTTCGGAGGTCTCATGGCTTATTTTCACTGTTTGTTGGTGATTACAGTATGTGGATTTTCCTTGGATAGACTGTGTTATCACTCGAGGAATGGCAAACTTTCTCTTCTCACTTCCAGCAACAGGCTAGAGTGATAAAGTCTATTCCTGTCTCACTTCCCATTGTCTAGCTGGCATGTCCTAATGTTTCTCAGCTCTACAGAGGTGATAGCTTCTCCTGCATCTTTTCATGCTTCTCTGATAGTTCTAATTGTCAAAAGTTATGAAAAACTACAATTTCCCCTGTTCACAGCAGTTTTTGTTGTTTGTTTTTCCCGACTCTTTGTTCCATAATGGTTGTCTTGTGATGACCTCTCCTAAAATACAGTGGAGTATTGCTACAACCTGTTTTTCCCTGGGAGCTCCTATCTCTGTACACAGATACAGAAAGACTAGGGAGACAGTGACTAGCATGACATGAAAACAGCCCAAGAAACTGTCAGTTACTTTCTATCAGTGTCTCTGTTGCTTTAGTCCCTGCTGTTGACTGATGACTGATGCCCTGAGGAAAAGTGGCAGTTACTGACCTAACAGTTCACTGCCTCTTCAGCCTCCCTATCTGTGCCACTCTCGCATGGGCAGGACTTCCTAACCCTCATGTCTCCTCATCCTTCACAACCTGCACACATGCCTCCTGGCTGCACGAGAGCAAGATCTGGCCTCCTAAACCAGTGATTGTTATTCTCACAGGACTCTTTCCTTTCCAGGATCAAAACTCAGTGGTTCTATTCGCATTAAGATCAAAGCTATTAGAGGAATGTAAGCTGATGAGTTCATACTGTAAAGTTAATTTTCCAAATGACATTGACAAGAATATGACAAGAAGTTGTTTGCACAAATGGTTTGAAGCTCTAGCTTTCTACTTTTATGACTTGTCCTTGTTTGTCATGCACTGTGCCTTGTAGACATGAATTTTGTACAGAAAGAACCACTCCAAATGAGGCTGTCGCCTGCTTTTGTTTATCAGAAACAACAGTCCTGTATATCTTTTATTTACTCTACTTCAGCATGTCTTTTTTCATGCTATTTCTTTGGGTAACTAAATATGTCCTCCGGTCAATCTTTTAACTCTCCAGCAGAATACCCCTGGAGTCCTACAACAACTTTTCCTTCCTCTCATAAAATTTTGCAGCATAATTTTTCTTGTTACGTATCTGTTTCTTCCACTATATTGTGAGAATTTTCAGTGCACGTAATGTGTCTCCTTCCTCTCTATAGCCACCATGTGTAGTACGTTGGCTTATGGTACACATTTAATAGATGTAGATCCTAAAAATATTTGCTAAATTGAAAAAGAAAAAAACCTACTGCCCTAGGAACAAAAGTTCAAATAATTACATTAAACTGCTCCAAGGATCATCTGAATAAGTAACAGAGCAAACCAGACCCTATGGGAGGAGCTCTGAGGCTACAAGAGATGAACTGACCATCGTGTCATCCTTTTAGCAAAGTGCCAGCAGTGCCAATGGGAAAGCTGTGATACCGCCTAGGACAGACAGGGAGATTTCACGCAGGAAGCTGAATTTGCGTTGTTAAAATAGAAACATGTCATTTCGTATTTCTTAAAATGCAGGCTCTGTATGCTTTCTATTAGACATTTTTCTTTTTAATAACATTAATGTTTATCTGATTGCAAAATAGTACATATTTATAGTATGAAATTTGGAAATTACATAAAAGCACACTAAATACACAAAGGAAAACTTAAAACACATAATCCCACAACCCCAAGATAACACAGTTAGCATTCTGGCATATGTCTAGCCATTTTCTCCCCTAGAAATAGGCTTATATACTTTTTCTTCATTTTACAAAAATGGCATGTATGTTGCATGTATCTTTTTGTAATGTGCTTTTTTCCGTTAATCTATCCCTAAGTAATACTGTTACTGTTTTTGCATGCTGTGATTTTTTTTTCTTCAACAGCTTGAGAAGATTCTCCAATACAAATATGGTTAAGCACACCTTACTCTGAGTAAGCGTACCTCAGTTCAAATCTCATCCTTTGCCCTCCCCAACACTGTGGCCCTGAGCAGCTCACTCAGCCTCTTTGCACCTCAGTTTGCTTTTTCATCTGTAAAATGAAACAGAAGTATCTACTTTGTAAGATTGTTTTAAGGAGTAAGTGAGCAAATCTATAAAAAGCACTTAGCCCAGTGCCTGGCACATAGTATGTGTCTAACAAATGATAGCTTTTATTGTTTTTACAATATTTTATTTGATCAGTTTCCTAGTAATGCATAATTTTCATTATTAAAACACTACTGGAATAAGCTTATATCTAGGGAAATCTTTGCACATATGTATAATTACTACCTTATGATAAACTCCTATGTAGAATTGATGAGTCCATATTTAAAAACTAAGATTTTTGACACGGATTTCCCTCCCACTACAGTCTATATTCTAATGGACATTTTGTGAGTATGCCAGGTTTCCTTTTTTGTAAGGGCCTGTTTTAGCCTGACCGCGCAGTGTTTGTGGCTTTCGTTGAATTCATTCATGAGGGAAAACCTACAAGCACTCCTATTTTATGGAAGAGCAAACTCCCCAACAAACGCTTCTGCGATGACAGTGGAGCCTCCATTGTATCACCTCCTGGAGTATTGATTTGGAAAGCTTTCTTTTTCGTTTTCCTTTTTCTTCCAAAATACACTGCATCAAAGAGTCCAATTTACCCATTGGAAAATAAATCCACTTTCCTCATTCCTTACTTGTGAGATTGTGTTCTATAAATAAATGTAAACGAGTGTATAGGGCCCTGAGATTTCCAGTATTGAATCAGGGTGACACCAAGCATTAGCCATTATCTAGAAATGTTTCCAATTGGTTTTTTAGCATTATGTCAGATACTCTGAACATCCCGAAATTTAACTGCCTTAAAGAAACAATCGTGAGCAACATATTTCATTTTATTTTTCTGTTAATTTATTGGTGTGAAATTACTGATAGTAATCAGTTCTACTTGCACATTTCAAACAGGCAATTAAACTTGGATCTATTATGTTATTTCATCTGTCGCTTTCCAGATACTATTTTTTTTTAATTTTGTTTTTAATGTTTATTTATTTTTGAGAAGCAGACAGAGACAGAGCACAAGCAAGGGAGGAGCAGAGAGAGAGGGAGACACAGAATCAGAAGCAGGCTCCAGGCTCTGAGCTGTCAGCACAGAGCCCGATGCGGGGCTCGAACCCACAGACCGTGAGATCATGACCTGAGCTGAAGTCAGACACTCAACCGACTGGGCCACCCAGGTGCCCCTCCAGATACTGTTTTAGATAAACAAGAATTTTTTTTAATATTTTAACTTAATTTTCACTCATAATGCTCAACTGCTATATCATTTGAGATCTTCTTTATGCTTTAATATCAATAGTACAGTGTCTGAATTATGGATCTGAGAGATTACATTGATTTGTAGTTTCATCTAGTATCATTATCCACATGAGGCAAATCTCCTGTGTTGAAAGGAAAAATAGGAAGTTTTTAAGAGTACATTTAGCTTGATGAGCACCAAGTAATACATAGAATTGTTGAATCACTATATTGTATACCTGAAACAAATATAACACTGTATGTTAACTACACTGGAATTAAAATTTTTAAAAAGATATAGATGAAAGGAAAAATTTTTAAATAGGAATTATTTCTAAACATTTTGATTTAATACTCAATTTTATATTATTTTTTACATAAATATCACCACTAAAAATTTTTAATGTCTACTTTGGGTTATTTTTCAATAATCCTCACTCATTTATTAATTAAATATCTATTGAATGCCTACTATGCACTAGGCTCTTGGGATAT
Organism: Cryptoprocta ferox; assembly: GCA_028646485.1. Taxonomy (NCBI): domain Eukaryota; kingdom Metazoa; phylum Chordata; class Mammalia; order Carnivora; family Eupleridae; genus Cryptoprocta; species Cryptoprocta ferox. Next base: position 34,946,131 of record CM053569.1, on the reverse strand, counting down.
AGTGGTAAGTTTAGAAGTTTAAAAATATACATGATGCCTAAGCTTTAATACATATGTTAGTATATACATATAGGCAATAGTTTATTTTACTTGGATTGAATGTTTTTTTTAGAACTCCTAAATTTCCACAAAGAATATAATGGATTGGGAAAATTTTTGAGGTTATTTAGATTTTCAGTTTCTTTTTAGAATATTACATATTACTATACAGTAAATTAGTGTAAAATGCAAAAAAAAGTAAGTGAATCTGAAGACAAATTTTTTATTTGTGTTAGGTAGAGATTATCCTGATTAACAGTTTTAAAAGAATAGTGAGGGGTACCTGCATGGCCCATTTGGTTGAGCATCCGATTCTTGATTTCGGCTCAGGTCATGATCCCAGGGTCATGGGATTGAGCCCCACATCGGGCTCCACACTGAGCATGGAACCTATTTAAAATTCTCTTTCACTCTCCCTCTGCCCCTCTCTCCCGCTTGATCTCTTTCACTCTCACATAAATAAATAAAAATTAAATTAAAATAAAATAATAAAGTGAATAGTGAAATAAGTTCACAGACAAGTATCCAGTACCCTCATTTATATTTAAAATATAATTTTCAAAATCTGGTTTTCTCCTTCTCTTTCTCTTCCTTGGTGTATGTACCCTATATTCCTAGATTTCATCCTGTTTTTCTTTCCTCTGTAACTGATTCAGGAATTCTTCCTTTGGAGGTGACTGTGGGTGGTCCTGAGAGCTGACCCCAAACCCCTCATCAGTAATTCAGTTTTAATTTTTATTTTCTATTGAAAAAAAAAAACTGAACAGAAAGCTGTATATGCTCCCATTTGAGGTCTTCAGTGGAAAAACGACGAATTTAGTCTGGCTGCCAGTGCAGCCCTGCGGGAGAGAGGGTGCAGGGTCTGCTGGAAAAAAGGAAATGTAGTCTCCTGGGACCTTCCAACAAGTGTGGCCACTGTACAACCTGACTTATTGCTTAGTTTCAGTTCCCATTGAGAAGTTCAAACAAGAACTGTTCCTGTTTTGACTTTTCTTCCCTAATGGAAAGTATTAGACACTAGCTAAGTAGGCCAAAAAGAATGAAAAGCCTGAATAGAAAAGATGGTAGAGGAAGTGAGTCAGTAAGAGAAACTTAATAGGAAAGAGGGGAAAGAAAATTTCCAAATTGATAAAGAACATAAAAATACCATGGGCTCCAGGCAATAAACGATAGTGATTTTTTGTTAAGACTATTGCTTCATCTTCCTCATGTTTTCATGTTTCTGGCCCACCTTTCCTCTCCTCCTGACTAGTGCCCTCCAACCTCCACACTCCACTCTTACCCTTCTTTCAACACCCTGCTCCCCTATACAGAAGGCTTCCGTGACTACCCACTAATTCTTCAATAAAACACAAATTCCTCACTTAGTAAATCAGTGCTGGCCACAATCTACCTCTCCCTGTCTGACCTTATCCCTCACTCCTGTTTTTCATGTTCCCTTTTCTCTAGCCAGTCAACTTATTAACTTAGCCCCCAAGCATACCTTCTGACTTTCACATCCCACATTGTCTTTTGGCCCAGAAAGGAACTGTCATCTTTGCCAGTTGAAATCCTGTGGTAACTCTGAGACCCAGCTGCTCCATGAAGCTCTCCTAATCATAGCAGCCTAGAGCAAGCCCTCCTTTCTCTAGACTCCTGTACCATTTTGTACCTCTCCCAGTGCCTCTTGTCATTTGTTTGTGCATGCTTTATTTTCCCTTTGCAGGACAAAGAACACAGCTCTTCCTCCTTATTTCCTCCATAGTGGCTAGCACATCACTTCCTTATAGTAACTGAGTAAAAAAAAAAAAAAAAAAAATACATTGGATGAATGATAAAAAGAAATCTTATTAGGATCAAGTAGTCAAAAACAAATTTCAAATTTTTATGCCTGATTTATTGTTCCTTCAGTATAGAAATAAAACTAGACCTATGAGTATTTGTTATTAAATGGAGATTTTGGTACCTATAGCAGTGAAATTTAATCATTTGGGCCAATAAGAACAGAACTTGCCACGCTCACTTGATGTCCATGAGTATCAGCACTGCTGTCTAGTATCTGGATCAGTCACTCATGGGTAGGAAGACCAAAGTAGTCCGGTCCTTCTCAGTTCTTTTTTGTAGATTTTCTCTCTTAGGAATGTAATTCCTTTTCTTAATAAATCATATATATATATATATAATAGTTATATGTATATGTATATAATATATATAATTGTGTGTGTGTGTGTGTGTATATATATATAGTTCCTTAGATGCTTTTAACAGTAGAGCAAACGTTACAAATACTGATGATGCATGTGGGGAGAAGTGTTATGTGTTTCTCCCACCTAACTTTTCTGTGTGAACTAAATCCAAACGTATCTGGATTTTCATAACTCAAAGAAAATATCTGCACCAAATTTTGAGAACAAATAGCTGCGAAGCGAAACCTGACAGCATATTCCTTAGTGACAGTCAGTAAAAGCTGTGTACACAGAGTGAGTGGCTACCTAAAACTGAGCTCATATGCAAATGTGAACACTCTCCAATTAAAATTACATTGTGTACATTAAGTCTTTCTTCAGAGGCTGTGGAATTTTCAGGAAAAATATAGCCGAGCGTGACCTTAAGTACCTTGCCTCATTATTTTTTTGTCATTTCCAGCTACTAGTCTCTCCAAAGAAAACAACTTTCTTGTTTCTTTTAGTTTTGTATGTGCCCTGAGCTTTTATTCCCAACTGGTGCTACAAAAAACTGAAATGGTTCCAAACACCACTATTGTTTTTCTTTTTTTTTTTTTCCCCTGTAACTAATATTTAAAGATCAAAGATAACTCTGGTACTTTTATGTTGTAGAGTATATATAAGACCAAATTTTCCCTAAAGGTATTTGCTGTCCAGGGTTTTTTTTTCTTTTCTTTTCTTTTTTTTTTCTTTTTCTTTCCTTCTTTTCTTTCTCTCTTTTTTTCAGCTGTTAGCTTTCTTCTTTAGAAATCATCTGAATGGTAGCTTCTTGATTTCACAGGGTCACTGGCAGTTGTATGGAGGAAGAACTGGAGTGGAACCATATTAAAAGCAGGGAGATGAGTTAGGAGGTTTTTAAAAAATATTTCAGTAAGGTATTTAAAAACCAAAAAGAAAAAACCTTCCCTTAACTTTCCACCAAAATCATATTGTGATGATCAGTACCTTGGGAAATTTTTTAATTTAAGTACTTTCTAAAGGCTCCTTCTAATGCTAAAACTAAAAGATAATCTTTCTATCAAAAGACTTTTTTTATTATAACAATTCCCATGTAAATTCTTAATGTATTCATTTTAAGGGCCTATTATGATAGCTTTTATACAATATTTTTAAAGTTTTATTCTTTCTATTAATTGGGACAATGTTTCATATGATTAGCCTTGGGTTCATTCTTTTAAAGAATTATGTATCTTGGGGTACCTGGGTGGCTCAGTTGGTTAAGGGTCCAACCAACTTCAGCTGAGGTCATGATCTCATGACTCGCAAGTTCGAGCCCCACATCGGGCTGTGTGCTGACAGCTCAGAGCCTGGAGCCTGCTTCAGTTTCTGTGTCTCCCTCCTCTCTCTGCCGCTCCACTGCTCATACTCTGTCTCTCTCTCTCTCTCTCAAAAATAAATAAAACATTTAAAAAATTTTAATAAAATTTATGTATGATATTAAAGAAAATAGTAAGTTTGTGTATCATATAACTATTTTTCCTAAAATGTCAGTTTTATTTTCTTATTCTTAGTAATTGTATAGAACACTGTTTATCTTCATTGTATCCTAAAGCAGCAGTAATTATTACATTGTTTTGGAATACTTGTTCAGTTAAACTGATTTTCTTAGCTGCATTTAGTAAGTAGGAGTAGAAATACAAAATACTTGATGATCCTGAAAGAAATCTAAATATTACCAAAAGTGGCAGTACTGTATGAATAAATATGAATGTGAATCAGGAGACTGATTTGGTAAAACTGACAGCAAATACATGCTAGAAAAAAAAATAGAACAAAGACATTTTCTCATACTTTCAAAATGTTGAAGGTAGTTCTAATTTGATATATGTGATCTCATAAAAACAGTATATTGAATGAACTGCTTCCTCAAATTGCTATTTCATTCTTCATCAAAAGCAAAAATAAAGAATGGCAATTTAGGGTCAAAAATAATGCCACAAATGAAATTTTGCTTTAATTACTGTCTAGCCATAAGAAGGAATAAACTATCAGCCACAACCAATGTTCTTTGATCTCACATTTCAACCTTCTTGTCCTCCAGATGATTGAAATGGTCTTTTCGCAAATGTTCAACAGGCCTTTTACCATTTGATAGGACAATTATTTTTAAGAAGGTTTAAAATGTGATCTGGAAAACCACATTGACTCTCTGTGGCATATTTGCTATTCTTAGCCTGGTCGAATAAGCTGGAAGTGGATGAATAATGCAGGTTAGAAAGAAAACAGATGCTAAATATTACAAATAGGAAGGTTTTCCAGCAATGAGACTTTCATTTTAGGACTAGATTTTTGTTGGCACTTTTGGCATTATGATGATGATTGTTTTTCTCTCCAGCTGTTACACATCTGTATTGAAGGTTGGGGCAATTGGCGCTGGTCAGAGCCCTTCAGTGTGGACCATGCTGGGACTTTTATTAGAACTATTCAGTACAAGGGTCGAACTGCTTCACTCATCATCAAGGTTCAGCAACTCAATGGAGTGCAAAAACAGGTAAGTTCCTTGTGTTCATGACCCAGGCAGCTCTTAATTATTTGATGTAATTAGTGGGAGGGAAACTTGAAGAAATGAAAATAATTAATAATAATTTTTAAAAAATCCCAGTGGTATGCCTAGTTCTGCCTACTACCACCATGCAAAAGCTTGGTGATGATCCTGACGATGATGATGGCCGCAAACCCTTTGTCTCACATCTTTTACAAGAGCTGCTAACGAGCAGTAAAATTTACTGATTTTAGTTTCACCTCTTCTCCCTGTCACCACCTACCTTCTGGTAGAGGTGCTAATGAGCTGTGAAATGGCCAAAAGGCCTTCATTAAGAAGGAAGAGAAGCACAGGATGTTGGGGACTGTGGATAATCCAAAGGTGGATAACCAGGATTGGTTCTCATACATGTAAGAATGATCTTGAGAGAATGTTGTGATACCTCCCATGACAGAGTGGGCCAGGGTCTCCAGCAAGCTTTCTTTTTCTAGGAGTTAATATTAACTGCAGTAAAAATTCACTACAGTCTAACTCTTGGCATATAAAACCTCAGCTCTCAGCACATATTTTTACGTATTTTATAAAACTTCCTTTTGGCTGTTTTTGAAGTTCTAAGACTGCAAAGGGGAAAAAAAGTATCTGACACTTTTTTTGTGTTCTTAAGATGTGAAAATGTGGTTTTTAAAAGATGTTTTTCAAGCATGGCGCATATGACGAGTAGAAAGGAAAAAAAAGGAAGTATTAAAATCTGAAAACTGGCTTCACTGCACACATAATAACTGGATTTGTCATAAGAGTTTTAACATATACATCAGCATCTGGATTGTAACAGTCTACCCAGAGCTTATGTGAACGGAGGACATGATAGAAACAGCCCCCCGGTCTCTGGACAAGGAAAAGGGAAGCTTTCCTTAGCAGGCAACACGGGCTACTCCACTGCCCATACTTGGCAGACAGGAAGCAACTAGCGAGGTGAACAGTAGGACCTGAACCATATACGTCCTTGGTCTACACGTAATCAGGGAGCTGGACTTCATGTTCTCATTATTGTGGGCAAAAGGAGTGAATATAATATAGCAGAAGAGTTTTCCTGATGAACTGACCATTCTTCAAGTAGTTGGTGATTGCCTGAAGTGAACAGGGTAAAGAGAAAGACACTGTGTGACACAATTTCACTCTTAATTTGCAAGTTTATATAAACCCAACAATGTACACAACTGACAGTAAGTGTGAAGGACACTTAAAGGTTTCACTAAGAAGATATGATGCGAGGTGGGCCAGGGAAAACATGTAGAATTTGGATTAAGAGAGGGCAATCCAATTAGGCAGTTAACATAAAGGTAGGAATATGGGACAGATGGGTCTTCCTGGGGCTCATGATGGAAGCAGCCTAGCTAGTGTGAGCTTTGAGCTAGAAAGTCCTAAGAACAATACGTGTCTCTGACTTTCATCTGCCTTCAGGACTCTCTTACTTGGATATGCTCTCAACAAATATCTGCCCAATGAATACATTCTGCTTTTCTGATTTTGTCATTCATGGTCTTTCAAGAATGCCTTATCCACCTTCCCATTCACCAGCATGCCTAAGAAACAGTCACTCAGCATCCGTTTGAACACTCCACGTGATTAGAGGCTCATTATCTCACATGGCAGCCCTTTCCATAGTTGGTTACCTCCAGCTATACATGAAGCTCTTTCCCAGTTTTGAGCCAAAATCTCTCACCATTTGGCCAGTTTATACCATTCATCAGAACTTGTGAGGGGTACACAAGTTGTGGTGATGGCGCTGTAGGTTGTCTCTCCCTTGTATTACAGCCCTTCAGAAACATAAGGGAAGCTAGGATGTTTCCCCTTGGCTGCCTCTTCTTTAGGCTAGTGGTTCTCAAACTTTCACATACATCAGAATCACCCAGAAGGCTTGTTAAAACGTAGATGCTGGGTCCCAGCCTCAGAGTTCCAGATTCAGTAGGTCTCGGGTGTGATAATTTGTTTCTCCGACAAATTCTGATGATACTGGTACAGGGCTCACACTTTGATGGCCATTGTTCTGGTCTAAGCTTTCTCAATTCATTCAGCTCTTTTGCATATGGTTGCTAGAACAGTTACCAATTAGTGGAACGGCGGGGTCACTCCATGGAGAAATGGTTCTCATGGTATATCCTGGTGGTTAACATCATAGCCAGTCTGGCTGTATCCCCTTGCTGCCTGTGTGATCTTCAGCAAGTTATTTAACCTCTTTGATCAATTTCCTGATCTGTGAAATGGGGATAGTGACTGTGCCTTTGTCACAGAGTTAGTGGGAAGATTAAATGAGTCTGTATGTGTGACGCGTGCTTACAGTAGTGCCTGGCCCACTATCATAACTCAGTAAATTTTAGGTACAAATATGAAATATTCCAGGCATGAGTAATAGTAAATGGACTTTGTTAACAATAGTGCCTCTTTCTTGCATAGATACTATGTATCTTTAAGGAATAATACTAAATTTCAGGGATAAATTAACACACATTGCAACAGTATACCCTAAGTCAAAAAAGTTGGCCATGAAAAGCACCTTTTTTGAAAATTTTCACAAAATCTTACCTACCTTGTTTTCCCAGATAATAAAAGATTTCTCAGCCTTACTACTTATTACCTGATATCTTAGGCAAATTTCTTAACCTTTCTGTGCTTCCATATGCCCTTTGTAAAAGAAAGCATCCAATAAATACTAGTTCTTTGTGGTTATTTTTATGTTGACTGTTTTTAAATGTGTTTCAGGAAACACAGAAAAGTCTAAAGTAGAAAAGAAAAACTACCCATATTTCTGCCACCCAAAGGTAAATACTTTGGTGTGTCTTTTTCTATGCAGATATTTTTTAGCCAACTTGAGATCTGATTATTATTAGTTTTTCGACTTGTTTTTTCCACTTAACATTATATAATGCTTATCTTCTCATGTTATCTGAAATTCCTGAACTATATTTTTGATGATTGCATAGTAATTTGCCATATGGTTGAAACGCATTTAGACATCCATCCCCTTGTTGCTGCACTTTTAGATAATTGCCAACTTGTTGCCTTAATAAATCCCTAAATAAATATCTTTGTGTATAATATGTATGTCCAAGTGTCTGTGTCTGTCCTTAAAATAATTTGCTTAAAATTTAATTACCTTAGCAAAGGATGTGAATGTTTTTGGGGTGCTTGATATATCTTCCCAGACTGAAAAGATATACTTTATTCTTTAACCCAAATTCATTGTTTTGTGTCACCAGATTCTTGTTAGAGCCACATTAGTCCTTCAAATAACTAAGTATATATATTCATCCCAATCTTCTGCTGCTGATTTTCTGAGTTTTTCAAACTATCAGCATTTCTTAAAAATCTTAATGCAAAGAGGGGTTCAAGTCAGACTAACAAAAAGTTTCCATACATTAGAAGTTTAAGGAATCCTTTTCATCATTCTTTCTGTTAATATCAAATATACAGATTTTTAAGGCATCTGGTGCCAAATCACATTTCAGGATTTCCATATGGTATTTGTACCATTGAATGTTTTAGAATTATTTTCTGTAGGACTCCCTCTCATACTTTTCTCTGCTTGTATTCTATTATAATAGATGCTGTTATATATATATAAAAAAAAAAAAAAAAGATCTAGCCAAACAGGAATGGACTATTTGGAAAACAATAATGAAAGCATGAGCCACCCTCCTGCTGCATGTACCTTTTTGAAAGAAGTGTCATCTTGTCCCACAGGATCTGGAGGTCCATTTTCTATTCCCATTGTCATGGAAGGCACATACACACATAATTTATATTTTGAGTTTTAGAATGTATTGTCATAGCCAGTTGAGACTGGGCTGTAAATTAGGGCCATTTTAAAAACTTACCAAAATAATGAAAAGTGGAACACAGAAAGAGCAGTTTGTTCAACCTAGAATGAAGCAAATGGAAAATGGTTTGTACTGAACCCAGGTAATGCTGAAAGGTTCAGCAGGCCACCAACTTCAAAACAACTGCTACATATATCAAAGTTGTAAAAAGTCTGTCTAGTCTTCAGTTGGATTTAATTTTTTATTGTCAGGGTAGTTTAATTGAAATTCAGATTTGCTCCAGTTAAAGTACATCAGAGACACAGGATTTCCTCAATTAGCCAGGTTGGGAAGGATGATAGGAATCAAGGTTTCAGAAGAGCTTCGGCAGATTCCTTCCTCTCTCACATATTGGCCTCTTTCCTTCTTACCCCACCTGGGCTGGGAAATTTGCAATAAACTGCAGCTGCCTAATTACAAAGCTCCATTTGGGGAGGTGAGTGTGTGCAGCTCCCTGATGTACCTTAACTGCATTAACATGCCCCTGGATGATGGAGAATTGGCTAGTGTGCATCTCAACGATGCCGTTTGGTTATCCGTACCCTGCCTTTCTTACACACGTCTCATTTCTCCAGTTGAATGAAAACTGAGCACATACAAAATCTCAAGAACTTTGTACATTGTGCAGCTACCCCTGTACACATACTGGCTTCCACGGTTCCCATCCCCTCATTGAGGAAAGCTTTACCAATCTAAAAACTTAAGTGTACATATGTGTGTATGTATATATATTTGTATCTTTATACATACACTTTTAATCATGGCTAAGATATCATTTTCCCGTGCATCTGGTGTTCTGGAGTTATTCTTTAATATCACTATTCTTCTTGGCACTGATCTAATAAGAGTTCTGAAACCTGCTAAGTAAAATCACATGTGGAAATCTTCAATACACATCTTTGTGGCTTTGGGGAAAGAGGAGAATTAGTGCGAAACCTGGAAACGTGTATTAAAGAGAAACCCTACATTAAAAAAAATTAAGTAGCTGTCTTCAACTGATAAATTAATCTTGAAATTCTAACCATAATTTTCAAAATAAAGGCATCGTAAGTGTTGCCACTTTGAAGAAAAGCAGACATGGCTCGCACTGAACCCTGCGTGGAGGCAGCCGTGGAGAACACCACTCTGAGGGGTAGCCATTTTGGATTTTCCTTCATCTAAGTAGCCTTCTCTCCCTGGCCACTTTTAAGGGTTTTCTTTTTATCAGATTTGAAAGCCTATTTAACAGGCTTTATAGTTGAAAATGAAACTATAAAACCCCACCAAGAGGGTCTCTGTCTTTGGACAAAGTGAGTCCCAGATGGTTGCAGAGATTCTGTGGTTTCTGGGAGAGACAGCAACATTCTCTTCTAAATCTCATGGGGGCCCAAAGGTTCTGAAGCAAGAGCAGTGTGCATACATCGCCAGGCCTGGGCACACCAAGAGTAAGAACAGAATTAAATACTGCCTCAGAGCTTTCACGTGTTTATTTAAAGTTAGGCGACGCTAAGGGCTCATAAGACTTAACCATGAATGTCTGGTCACCCCTAGCATATGCTAAAGAAAAGCTTGCCTGCTAACTTAGGACTCGTGGTCCAGTTAAACCTCTGTGTTTGTTACTGAGAAAACATTGTTTTAAAAGAGTATTATGGCAGACTACCTAGGAGTAATGTGCTAATGCCATTTGAAACAACAATGACATTTTATTTTCGGTCTATCAGTCCAGCAGGTTTGTTTTGGGTAAATAGCTCATTCATAAATAATCATTCATATTTACTTGTATAAATAATAGTTTACTTACAAAGATGTTTACAAAGTACTCTTAATCACATAGGAAAATGTATCCGTTAGGATGTTTTCAGTTTGAAGTAACAAAAATAGGCTTTTTAATCTTCCTAGTAAGTTAATGAGGCAGAGACTATTCCTCTTTTACATTGATTATCTCACAGAATAAGAATGATGAAGGCGAGTTAGGTGTTGATTAATTAAGCAACTCAGTGCTGTATCTGTTACTCTGCTATCCTGTTGGATTTGCCTTTTTTAAAAATTTTTTAATATAGCTTATTTATTTTTGAGACAGCCGGAGCACGAGTTGGGGAGGGGCAGAGAGAGAGGGAGACACAGAATCTGAAACAGGCTCCAGGCTCTGAGCTGTCAGCACAGAACCCAACGTGGGGCTCGAACCCACGAACCACAAGATCATGACCTGAGCTGAAGTCGGACGCTCAACTGACTGAGCCACCCAGGTGCCCCTTGCCTTTTTTTCTTAAGATGGCTATGAATATATATCGTCTCATAACATCTTTCATGACAGACAAGAAGCAGGGCTTTCTCTTCTCAAATTGTCTTCCTTATCAAGGAGTCAAATGTTTCCCAGAGCCTTTAAACAGTCTTCCCTTTTCATATTATTAGCCAGAGAACATCCCATGTTCACCTCTAGAGTAATCATTGGCAAAAGGAGAATAGAATTACCAGGATTAGTTTGTACCAATTATAATAGATTCTGGGGTTTGTGGAGGTGTCCACCTTCCCCCAGGGACTTTGCTGCTTTTTGAGACATAAACCAAATGAGGAAAGGGGAGGGGGAAAGGGGAAAGGAAAGGGGAAAGGAGGGACCACCTATTTAGAATGGAACCAGTGGGATCTACCACATTTACATTATGATGGGCAGTTTTTATTCTATAGTTTCTACGTTTTCTTAATTAGTAGGTATTAATTTTATAAAGGACAGACTTTCAGAGTGATTATCAGCACAGACTCTAGACCAGAGAGTCTAGGTAACATCAGGCAAGTTATCCATCATCGCTGTGCCTCTGTTTTCCGTTGTTAAGATCACGAGTCATAGTAGCACCTATTTTATATGGTTGCTGTGAGAATAAAAGAATTAATTTGTGAAAGTGAGTATATACACATACATATATATGCAGGTGGACATCTGTATGCAGAGAAAGGGAGGGAGAGATTTATTTTAAATTGGCTCACACAGTTATGGAGGCTGAAACCCAGAAGAGCTGATGTGTAGTTCCAGCCAGAAATCCAACAGGCTAAAAAGACCCAGGAAGAGCTGATGTTTTTTGGTCTGTGTCCAAAGGCCAGGAAAGACCAAAGTCTCAGCTCAGTTGGAAGAATCCCTCTTAGGCAGGCTCTTTGATCTAGTCAGGTCTTCAGTTGACAGCATGAGGCCCACCCACATTAGGGCACTCTTCTGTACTCAGTTTACCGATAACGCCGTGAACCTCACCCAGAAACACCTTCACAGGCACACTCAGAATAATGCTTGATCAAATGTCTGTGCAGCCTGTGGCCCATTCAAGTCAGCACATAAAATTAACCATCACATCCTTAGACCTATAAGTAAGCCACATATCTGTGGGTAGGTGGGTGTGTGTGTGTGTGTGTGTGTGTGAGAGAGAGAAAGAGAGAGAGAGAGAGAGATTAAGATTGAGATTAGTATTTTTACAAATCTGGAAAAAATATTACAAATAAGAAAATCCATGTGAAAGTCCTTTATTTTCCAATCATGGTGAATATTTGTGTTACGGAAGGATTCACTGCATAGGAATAAATTTTGCATTATCTTTTCAATTTCAACCAATTTCAGAGACATTTCTTTTTTTAATTTTTTTTAATTTTTTTAATGGTTTATTTATTTTTGAGAGAGAGAGAGAGACAGCGTGAGCAGGGGAGGATCAGAGAGAGAGGGAGATACAGAATCTGAAGACAGGCTCAAGGCTCTGAGCTAGCTGTCAGCACAGAGCCTGATGCGGGGCTCGAACCCACAAACCGCGAGATCATGACCTGAGCCAAAGTCGGACGCTCAACCGACTGAGCCACCCAGGCGCCCCTCAGAGACATTTCTTAATGCCTATTGTGAACTATACTCTTAGCTGACTGACAAATTGGGTAATCCATGAGTTTAATGGATAATTCTGTGTGTTTTACAAAGATACATGCTTCTACTCTATGGGGGAAACCTGAAAAAAATAAAATATAATTAGGCATCTGAGTTAAAAGTTGTTGTTTTTATTATCAGTTTCTAAAGTGTTCTCTTATTGCATAAGACTGCAAGAAACCCTTGGAAACCTTGGGAATAGATAAATCACCAATTGGTCTCTCAGCCACCAGAGCCAAAGTCTTGTTTTCAACCCCTATCCTTTTTGACTGTCACATTATGTGACACCACTGACTGCCACATCCTGGTCAATCTCTGCTCTTGGAGCTGCAGCAGCACCACTTCTCCTGTTCACCTCCATCCCCCTTTGCCTCTTCTTCTCCAGCTTGCCCCTGAATCTGCCCCTAAACTGTTCTGTTGGTCAGTTGCTAGTTTAAGCGTCCACCTCTTTTCCAGGTCAACTATCTTTTTATCTGTGCATATTTGCAAGGCTTTCATTCCATAGGTCTTTTATCTCCAGCCCCGCCTCACTCTCAAGCACACAACCAGTATTTCTAGCTGGATGTGGACCCTGCCTATGCCTGTCCTTTGAGTGCTGTAAACTCAACATGACCAAAGCAAACATGACCACACCTGTCTTTTTGTGTGCTGTAAATAAGGTAATGACTTCATTTTCTTTCTGTTAAAACCAACAAGTTTACTGTCAGAACAGTTACATATTTCTAATTCATGAAATCTGAATTGATGAAGCTTTATTTATTTATTTGTTTATTATCTTTTAGATTATCATCTGTGGAAGACAGATCATCTGTAGTTACTTGTCTCAAAGTATAGAACTAAAAGTCGTACAGCATTACATTGGTCAAGATGGACAAGCTGTGATTCGAGAACATTTTGACTGCCTCACAGCCAAGCAGAAATTACCTTCATACATACTAGAAAACAGTGAACTGACAGAGTTGTGTGTAAAGGCCAAAGGAGATGAAGATTGGTCAAGAGACGTGTGCTTGGAATCTAAGTCCCCTGAGTATAGCATTGTCATTCAGGTATAAGAAGTAGTACAATCTGGAAGAGCAGCTTTAAAATTAGAATTTCTCATTATTCTCTTTATTCAATATAGCACTCTATTTAAAAACTGACCTGTACAAAAGAGGGAAATCTGAAATAATATAAAAAGACTTTGAATATTGCTTCTCAAAGCGTTCCCTCCCATCCCACAACCACACAGTTGTATCAGCTCCAGGAGTTCTTAGAGCCAATACGCTACTCCTTTCAGGTAGAAGCAACTTCTATCTTGAGAAAGATCCTGATGCACCAGGGCTTGAGGTGGGGTTGTCGGGGAGGGGGAGAAGGGATGGTGTCCTCCCGACTTGAGAATCTTTGCAGTGGACCCTTAATTTCTTATCTCTTCCTTGCCCTCCGCCATCATCACTTTCATTCCCATGAGGGACAAGTCTTCTCAGCCGTTCTTTCACCCAGTCTTGTATCAATCTCTCCTCATGCCAAATCCCTTTGTCTTCAAGAAAGCATTGGCTTCATTGACTCACTGCACATTCACTTTATGCCATGATGAAATCTGTTTTTGCTTAGTTATTCTTTGTTTTTAGTGACTTTTTTCTATAACTTTAAACTTTTTAATCCTCAAAACTGACATTATATCTGTGCCTCATTTTGATTAATTAATTAGTGTTTAATAGAAGCCTTTTCTACCTCATATGCAGGTGCCATCTTCAAACAGTTCCATTTTTTACGTCTGGTGCACAGTTTTGACATTAGAACCCAACTCTCAAGTGCAACAGCGAATGGTGAGTGCTTTCTAATCCTAAAATATGGTATATGACTCTGACCTCTTCTGTTCTGAAATAAATTAAGGTCAGAGTGACCCAGGGAAGAGATTTATTACAAGTTTGTTTCAGCATCAAACAGCTGGAATACTGCAACAAAGCAAATATGAAAGTTGTTCTGTCCTTTTATTTTTATAGATTGTGTTCAGCCCTCTTTTTATCATGAGAAGTCATCTTCCAGACCCCATTATCATACATTTGGAGAAAAGGAGTCTTGGATTGAGTGAAACACAAATTATTCCAGGAAAAGGACAGGAAAAACCACTGCAAAACATAGAACCTGACCTTGTACATCACCTAACATTTCAAGCAAGGTACTGGAAAAGTCCTTACATTTTCCTAAGAGAGATTCAGTGGAAAAGCAACTTAGTACTGTTGAGGGGAAGAAGGAAGATAGAATTTTTTGTAGGGTTCCTCATGAGAATGTTAGTTTAAAATTGCCCTGCCTGGTGTTCTCTTACCCTCTTCAGTAGTTTTGGATAAAATTCAGCCTCATTCATTAAACTTAGAAATAAACAAGAGGGATCGGAAAATTTAATTGACACATAATTTCTCTAGTGGAAGAAGAGATGAATAGAGCTCTCACCCAAGCACGTGGGGAGCGAGGGCAGGGAGAAGGGGCCAGGGCCCATATCATCCAAAAACGGTGTTACCAATCCCTAAATCACCAAAGATTGCCTCAACCTCACAAAAAAGTATTGGTCTATACATCTATATAGTTAGATTTTTTTCAATAAATTGTAGACCACTTTAGAAATCTGATATTTACTCATGTTTTTTCCTCTCCATTGCCTAGAGAAGAATACGATCCCTCACACTGTGCTGTCCCCATCTCCACATCCCTCATTAAGCAGATAGCCACTAAGATACACCCTGGAGGCACAGTGGATCAGATCCTTGATGAATTCTATGGGCCGGAAAAGTCCCTTCAACCCATGTGGCCCTATAATAAAAAGGATTCTGACAGGTAATGTTCTCTTTTGCTGCAGTCTTTTTCTACAAACATCTCTCAATATTAATAAATAAATGACCATTCACCAAAATGTTAGATACCATAAAAGGTGTTTTGAAAAAGAAGAGATTTGCACGCTTCTGTCCCATTCTGACCTTTTATTGTCTGGGTGGATGTATTTTGTAGACTGCTTTACTCATAATCTAGAACATAATTGCATGAAAAGTTTCTTTTCTCCTGGATGCAAATTCAGCATTGGATGAGTCTAGTGTGAAGAGGTGTCATACAAGCGCGTTGTGTGTCTGGAATCCTTAAACATATTTCATGAATACTGAAGTCATCATATTTCATTGAGTCTCTTGGATGTGGTATTTGGAACAGGAATGAACAGCTGAGTCAGTGGGATAGCCCAATGCGGGTGAAGCTGTCAGTCTGGAAGCCATATGTTAGAACCTTGTTGATAGAACTTCTACCCTGGGCCCTGCTTATCAATCAATCCAAGTGGGACCTCTGGTTGTTTGAAGGAGAGAAGATTGTTCTACAGGTTCCTGCTGGCAAAATTATTATCCCTCCTAATTTTCAGGTACCATAACTTTTGTTTTAGCTAATATGAATTCTTTTCTTTCAACAGCTAGCCTTTGTTCTGAGGTTGCATTTATGTTCTTAACAGAATCAGTTGTAGAAAATTGTCATCTTAGATGCATGTGTAAGGGGTATGGAATGTTCTTTGATATTCAAAGACATTTCAGATGTCTTTTTTCCCCCCATCAGCAGTATTCACGCTTGAGTTATCATTAAATTTGATAACTTCTACTAGTTACATTTTCATTTTCATTGTGTACAGGATATTTGACAAGCATTAGGATTGGCCTGCCCAGGGTATGTTAAGGATATAGAGTCGTATTCTGTGTTAACCCACTCCCTAGACAGATTTGTGGTTCTTACAGAAATTCTCTGGGATCTGCAAGATGGGTAAGAATTGAGGATTTCTGAACAACTATTTTTGTCAGGGCCCCTTTTCCTTTATAAGTGGACTTGGATATCCATAATCATAGATGTCCCATCACCCAGTTGTTGATAATAACAATATGGAGTCATTGCTGGCACAGGGGGAAACCCTAATGTAAAACAGAATTTCACAGCAAGACTGTACTCCATCACAAGAGAACTTTCTTGATAAGGCTAGCCCATTTCAAGAAAGTACATAAATCTATAAGAAAACAGAGTACAAGCAACTCCTAAATAAAATGTTTTCCTGGTGGGGAACAATTGAAGAGTACTTTTTTTGAGCTGTAGTTCATGAACATCTTTATTCAATTGCATTTTCCTGGGGTTTTTTTTCTTTCCTTTTTTTTTTTTTTTTTTAATAATCAGATGATGTTACCTTATGGAATTGGAATGCTGACCTACATGTACCTAAAGTTGCATGTTATTCTTTTGTCAAATGAAATGAAAGTCTTAGTTTTTAAGTCTTTGTTATTTATAGGGGAGCCACAATTTGGGGTGGGTTTTTCCCCCTTCCATAAATACGAATTCCATTGTGAATCAAAGAAAACATTGGGAACTACAATAAAATGTATGTTGCCGTTACAAAAACAAAAACAAAACTCATAAAGGGATTTGGTTGCCTAAGTAGACCTATTATATAATATAAAAAATTCCTGTGAATTGAGGTAAAAATCTCAAAGTTAAGAAAAATACTTTATAATGGAGGCATTATTTTTCCAGGAGGCTTTTCAAATTGGAATATACTGGGCAAATACAAACACTGTGCATAAGTCGGTGGCAATTAAACTGGTCCATAACCTGACATCTCCAAAGTGGAAAGATGGAGGTAATGGTGAAGTTGTGTCATTGGACGAAGAAGGCTTTGTGGATGCTGAAATAAGACTCGGTGCTTTCCCAGGACATCAGAAGGTAGGATCAAAGTCTGCATGGCTCAGGGGAAATAGCATGCCTACCCCTCAACCTGTTTAAAATGAGTCTACCCGTTTCTTTTTCATCTCTTTTTGGTATGACTTGCTCTAGACAATTTATAACAGCGAAACATGTGATTTCTTAGACCTCTCTCTTATACAGGGGTTTTTTTTTTCCTTTAGCAGTGATAAAAGCCTTGTCACATAATTTATCCAATAACCACTCTATTTCAGAACACTCAGCAGTCATTTGATTGATGGTATGTGGGGGGAAAATGAACTTATTCCAAAAAATCCACAAATTGCACTTGGCCTCCTTTTCTTAGAGCGGGAAGTACAGTTGCTAACATTCTGAGCACTGAGTGAGAGGACAAACCTCCTGTAGCAAAGGTTACATTCCTGGAATGGGCATCCTGAGCAAAATCCACTCATTCTCCCACAGAGCCAAATGTCATGAGGGAGTTATAGTCCTAAACAGAGGACTGGTACCCATGTCTTTAATGATATGAATACAGAAAACATACTTAATCAGTTATTTAACTAAATACAAATGGTGCATGATCTTCAGCATCAAACTTTTCTAAAGTCTAGGAAAACCAATTAGGTTGAATAATAATATAGTAACAAATCACAGTAACCTGTAGGTATGAAAGCACAGTATCCTAGTGTACCATGTCAAGGTCTCATGCTGTACTTGATAATATCTTCATTATTTTAGCCCTCCCAAATCACAAGAAGAAGGGCTACTTCATCATACTAGTGTGATTTAGAATGACCTTTCTCTGGGGAGAAGTTAGATTTTGACAGGCATCTTTGAAGAGCCTCTTGAAAAAAGTTAGGGTCATTTGGTGACTTTTTAAAAATAAATTTCTCTATACAAAGAAGTTGGTTTCTCTTCAGTATTCAAGGCTGGTATCCATTTCCTCAGAGTTGTCTGGGCAACACATGTTTATGTTCTGCCGGCCAAAATACTGTAACATGTAAATGGCAAAGAGCTGTAAGCGTGAATCACCCAAAGCTGAATAGTTGTAAGTTGAGAACGACCATCAAAACCTGGAAAAAAATGTCACGCCGTACAGTCCAACACCCAATACCTCCAGCACCTCACAAAGTGGCCACAGCAAATGCGGAATCAATGTGTATGAATGAATGGACTGTTGGAAAATGTATTATTACATATATTTATATCATTATTCTTTCCTAGTGATTCTCAAACTTTTTAGTCTCAGGACCCCTTTACTCTCTTAAAAACGTGTAGCCTCTTAAAAATTATTGCAGACCTCCAAAACCCTTTTGTTCATGTGGGCTATAGCTATTGATAGCCAACAAATGAGAAATTAAAGCAAAAACTTTAGACCCCAAGAATACACAAACATATATTCCGTATGTATGCCGTGACAGTGATGACATCATAGGTCATATAACCCCTGGAAAACTCCACTGTATACTCATGAGGGAATTCAAACGGAAAAGACAGTAGTGTCTTGGTATTATTGTATAAAAATAGTTCTGATCTTTGGACACCCTGAAAGGATCTCAAAGACCTCCCCCCCTCCACACACACACACACACACACACACACACACAAGTGTCCCAGGCCACACTTTGAGAACTGCTGTCCTGACATTACCATTTACTAAGTGGGTATCTTCTCTGAGCACCAGTCTGTCATACAATGTGGAAAGGTTATGAGATGATACACGCAGAGGTTAAGAGCTGCACCATAGGACCAGAGTGCTTGGTTTTCAATCCCAATGAGACCCTCTCTGTCTTTTTGACCTTGGGCAGGTTTACATAACCTCTTTGAGCCTCATTTCCCTCTTCTGTAAAATGGAAACAATAGTAGCTGCCCCATGTGAGGATTCTGTGAGTCGGCAAGCATAAATACCTACATACAACAAGCAGAGCACAGGAAAGCAGAATTCGAGGGCCACTCGGTGTTGTTCTTAGGGCTCCTGTCTGTCCCTCCCAGGCCTTCAGTGAGGTAGCTGCTGGGACGAGCATGAGGAAGAGGAGAAGGGGTGCTCAATTGCGTGTTGAAAACATGAGTGACATCCCTTTATGTTCCTACATAAATACTTTGTGAGGGAATTGGCTCAATAACGTGGAAACACCAGAAATAACCGGTGTGCTAGGACACCTGTTGTAAATCGTGGCTCCTTTGGGGGACTAGGATGTCTGTGAGACTGAAAGGAGACTCTGATAAATATGCTGGAACAAAAGGTATAATTGCTACTGTCATGGGCAAACCAAGAAGTAAAATGACCCTTTAAAAAGGAGACATTTTGGGGCACCTGGGTGGCTCAGTTGGTTGAGCGACCGACTTCGGCTCAGGTCATGATCTCACGGTTCGTGGATTTGAGCCCCGCATCAGGCTCTGTGCTGACAGCTCAGAGCCTGGAGCCTGCTTCGGATTCTGTGTCTCCCTCTCTCTCTGCCCCTCCCCCATTCGTGCTCTGTCTCTCTCTCTGTCTCTCAATAATAAATAAATGTAAAAAATTTTTTTTCTTTAAAGGAAACATTTTTAGATGCCTTATAATATTTTGAAAATGGCTCTTTTCCTCACTTGTCTTGCAGTTATGTCAGTTCTGCATCTCCTCCATGGTTCAGCAGGGTATCCAGATCCTTCAGATTGAAGACAAGACCATGATAATCAATAATATGCCATATCAGATATTTTATAAACCGCAGTTATCTGTCTCCAAACCCCACTCTGGGATGGAGGTAAGCAATTCATAGCATTATCGGTTTGTCTTCAGTTTTGATAAATGAGCAGTAAGTAAGATTAACTTTTTAGGCTAGAAAAAAGAAGGAAACCAACACTGAAAATAGGTCAATCAAGAGAAATGTATTTTTTATCGAATTAAAACCACAGATGTCATGGTTAGCACTTCACAGGTGATGAATAAGCAGGAACCCTACAAAGCAGCAGGTCCGCACGCACTGCCGGATTCGTGCTGCCTGTGTCCCAGCTGCCCGGAGGGCAGAGGCCACTGCGCACTTGGCCAGCACACTCTCTAAAGCCAAGCCCCACCAGCGGGGCAGCGGGCCTGAGGCCTGGCTCCTGGGTCTCATGGAAAAGGGCATCTGCCTCACAGGCGGCGGTGCCGGGAGGGGCCGAGTGGGCACAGGGCTGGGCCCCCGCCGAGCCATGCATGTGGGGGCCCTGCCTTCTCTGCCCATGAGGAGAGTAAGTATGAAAAGGCACCAGCTCACTTCTGTGAGCATCCCACTGGCAGGATATGCAGAAAATAAATCCGAGAAAGATTTCAGAGTCTCTCCTCTTTATACAATTAAAATGAACGCTTCTATTTTGAGAGAGTAAGGAGATATTTTAAAAGGACTTAAGAACATGATCTGCTAAGTGGTAAGCTGCTGTTTTATGCTATTGAAACAATCACACAGGAAAGTATTTTCTTTCTTTACCTCTGTCTGCATTTATATTTATCCCTTTCAGCTCCTAAAAATTACATTAGAACAGCAAACTAGGTTGAAAGTCTTACTCTTCTAAGCTTACAGTGTGTTATAGTATTTACAAATATGTCCAAATAATAGAATTCCAGTTTGGTTCTTCGAAGTATCAGTAGAATAACTGTGTGACCAGAAGTACCCGGTTGGGAAATCGAGGTCAACAATGTTTCCATTTTAGGTGAGGATTTGACAAGAGAACCAGCATGTGTGCAGATAGTTCTCCTGCTCTTCCCCACCCTGGGGATTCCACGCTGCTGACATCGGGTCAGGGCTTTCCACGCTGACATTTCCTCATCTGAAAATAGGCATAATTTGGCATTCCTTACAGGTTTTTGGTGACAATTAAATGAGCTAATATGAGTAAAAAGGCCAGGCACTCAGGAAATGGTAGTAGCTGGCAACAACCACAACACCAGCCTCCCAGTGAACTCCTGATTTGCCTCAGCTCCCTGGAGAAGAGGGGAGGGCCCACGTACTTGCGGGCAGCTGAAGAGTGTCCCCTTTTTCAACCCTACCTTGCTTCAGGCAGGTGTAGGAATTATTTCTCAAGACACGATATCCCTAGCCTCTCAGGGAGACGTGTGGAAGAGTGGGAAAACCACCAAACGGGAAGCAGGAAGCCCGGCTCCAGCTGGGCTTTGCCACTCACTGTCTTTGTGATGTTGGACAAGTCAGCAGCTCTCTGGAAAGCAGCTTCCTCAGATGTGAAAGAGGAGTTTTAAATAAAGTATCTCTAAAGGTCCTTTTTAAGTCAAACTTCTGAGACTCTCTAAGGTGCCAGAAACCCTGTGGAATTTCAACTGAAGGTTGGGATCAGAGTTCTCTCCTCCCTCAGGATGAGCCTTAAACAGAGTTTGTCTTCTGAGCTCCCAGTTCACCGTTCTGTGTGTCATTCAGCTCTCTTCTTCCCAAGGCCCCTCAGAGCGCAGCCTTTCAGTTCGGTCATACCCATCCAAGCATGCGGCTTGTCTACCCTTACGACATCTGGGTTTTGGCAGTCCCTGGGGGACACTGGGAACTTTGCATCACCGTCTAAATCACTCCGACCTTATCATGTTTCATTATGCCTGGAGAAGCAGACCCTGCTCCCACTGCTTGTAACGGTCTCCTTAGGGCTTTCTCATGGGAAGGGGATTCTAACCTGCCCTTGTCCCCTACCTGGCCACCTCCTGAGACTACATGCTTATGGTTTCTCAGAAGCTGTGCTTTCAAAAGCTTCCCTTCTCTCTGTTGGTGCAGTAACTGTGCTCTCTCAGCATTGTCTTTTCTTCTTTCAGTATTTTCACGTTCCAGACAGTACCACTTTCAGCATCTGCCCAGGTGGAGAGCAGCCTGCTGTGAAATCCAGCTCCCTTCCTTGTTGGGACCTTATGCCTGACATCAGCCAGTCACCACTGGATGCGTCCCTGCTGCAGAAACAGATCTTGCTGGCCTTTTCTCCCGCCTCGGGGGCCAGCGGCTCACAGTGCTGGAGTCTGCCGGCTATAGTTAGACACGAGTTTCCCAGACAGAGTGTAGCTGTGCCCTGTGGAAGCTGTGGGGAAGACGGATTCAGCACCAGGTATTTTACCTCTGTGTGAACGCCCTTCTTAGCTTGTTGCCATAGCTCTTCATCAAGGCTCCAGGAGAGACAGGAGAATGGCTGCAGTCTCACCACATGTAAAACTAGGTGTTACTTTTATTTTTTTTATTTCTAATATTTATTTTTGAGAGAGACAGAGCACACGAGCAGGGGAGGGGCAGAGAGAGAGGGAGACACAGAATCTGAAGCAGGCTCCAGGCTCTGAGCTGTCAGCACAGAGCTCGATGCAGGGCTTGAACTTACGAACCCAGAGATCGTGACCTGAGCCGATGTCAGACACTTAACTGACTGAGCCACCCAGGCGCCCCAGGTTTTACTTTTCCTTTATGGCTTCTAGACATTGTACACAACTGGACAAACATTGTGATCACATATGGGTTGCCACAGTGTTCTACTGATGACATTTTTCCCTTATGCAGCTTCTACTGGGGGAAATGATGGTGTTTGTTGCGTAGAAGAGCTGCAGTTCATCAAACTGAAAAGATAGCCTTCTATAATGATTTCTTAGCCTCTGTCAAGGGTTAAAACATGAGAAAGTCAAGTTGGAAAACCTTTTTCCTTTCCCATATTTTACGTCTACTTCAAAATGGAATTTTTCTTTAAAAGTCATTAGCAGAGATAACTTAGATAAACACAAGTCACAGAAGACTCTGTTCTGTGGTTGTTCCTGCACGCAAGTTACTCCAATTACCGATTACCAATTATGCAAATAACAACCACAGAATCAAGCCGGAGACATGTAATGGTTTGTTCATACTGGACTTTTATTTTGTGGTTGTTTCTCATGCAATGCGTCCTTTCTGTAGCTGTCAGGAACAACTTATTTATGGTATATGTAAAAAGTACAAAAGAAAACATATTGTGCTCTTACTAGAGGCACCTTTTCCCCATGATTGTGAATTTACAGACTTCAGTTGAGATTTGAGCTGTTCTAACTTTTTGATGTCGACAGAGATTTCTAGTAGTGAGATTTTAAAAGATAACTTCCTAACTCACGTTATCCATAATAGTAAGGCCCTGTTCCCTACACATATTCCTTCTTCTTTCACAACATTCAGAAACATCCTGATTTTATAAACACTTTTCATCCCCGATTCTGGAGAGGAGTGGTTATATTTATATTCTGGCTGGAGAAGTTAAGCGTGGTGAGTTTAAGGAAGTATTTTTGAAAGTGATGTGAACCTATGTTGAGAAAACAAAATTTATTTTTAAAACGGAAAGACAAAATTTAAAATAAAGTTGCATTTGGAAATGATGCTTAAAATTCTCAGAATTCTAAGACACACTTTTATTAATATAACTTAATCTTATCTATAAATTCTAAAGTAGATATTAGATTGAAAATACCATATGTTAGTCCTGGCCCCCAGCTTTCTTGGCTAGCAAGAAGAAATTCTCTGAGGTTGGCTTGCCCCAGCTCTTTCAAAATTAGGCTGGGAAAAGAGCTTTGGTATGAATCCAAGGACTGTAGTCTGCAAGTGAAGTTGCTTCCTACAGCCCCATCCCCTCCACTCTCTCCTCCCCTCAGTCCTCCAGTGCACTTTTGATGGTGTTATAAATGTGATTTCCCCAAAAGCTATTGGAAGATTTCACTCTGGGATTTCAGGCAAATACTATGGGAAGGACTCACCCTGGTGAACAGGATAAATGGCAGTTGGGAAGTTCTTTAATGCATTATCAACCCCTTTTAATCCGTATAAACTGAGGGCTACATTTGGCAAATATCGATTTCTTTGATTAATTTGTCAGTCCTTGTAATTTAAAGCTCAGAGAGGATTTCTTTTTCCTGTTTTGATATGAAATATTGTCTGGTAGTCTGCGGTATAAACTGGAAGAGTTTTGTCTCTCCATTGCAGAGGACAGCCTGTGCCCACACAGCAGGTTTTCTAATGCCGATTAATACAGCTTTGCTCTTGGTACGCAAAGTGGAGGTCATATAAAGTATGATGATGTGAAAACTGACAGCAGGCATTATGAGCCTACCTACCTTTAAAATATAAAAAGGGCAAGTACCCACGTTCTCTAGCAGTCTTTCTAAAAGCACATTAGCTCCTCTGATACCAAAATTTACCAAGCACTTTTGAGGAAGAAGGCACTCCATGTGAAGAGTTGAAGGCACATTTGCACAAAGGAGAGCAGAGCAGGAGGAGGAAGTTAGCACAGGGTTGGCCAGAATTCGCTCCAAGTGGTAGAAGTTATGTTTTTCCCCTTTTGAATAATTTTTTACGTCTTTGAATATTTTTATATATTATGAGAAAAAGTTGGTAAAGCTGTAATTAGTATATGACAGTTAATAGATGAGAGGATGGCCTCCTTTTCTCTGGAAAACATTTCTTCTGATTGATAAAAGAGATGGTGTCACGGAGTTGTGAATATTACAAATCAAAATAAACATGGACCAGGAGAGAAAGCGTTCATTTTTTTCTAAACCGCTTCTGTCATTTGATTTGATTTCATTCCAGGGCAGTCGCACTGACATATCAAGAACACTTTGGAGTGACTTATTTAACCCTCTCAGAAGACCCTAGTCCTCGGATAATTTTCCACAACAGATGTCCAGTAACAATCCTTGTAAAGGAGAATATGAAAGGTATCTATTATAGCATTGAATTTAAATAACATAAAACCTATAATCTTTCTGGAGGTTTTTAATTTAGTAGCTACCTGTGATCCTGTGAAGAACTTTTAAATAAAAGTATCATTCCTCCTTCTTCGAGACGTTTCTCTGCCACATTATGTCTTCATCTTCGTCTTCAAGACCTGAGTCTGCATATGCCTTTTTTTTTTTTTTTAGATATTCCAAAGTTTGAGGTTTATTGCAGAAGAATTCCTTCTGAGTGCTCAATTCATCATGAACTATATCATCAGATTTCTAGTTATCCAGACTGCAAGACCAAAGACTTACTTCCTAGCCTCTTTTTGAGAGTAGAATCTCTGGAGGACACAACAACTGAGTGGAGCGATGCCATCGACATCAACAGTCAGGGGACACAGGTCAGTGAGCCATGTTTGTTCCCGGCAAGGCCCAAAGACACATTCCCTTTTTTAAGGTTTCCGTGCTTGTTTGCTTTTAAACGGCGTTTTCTCATTGCTGAACTTCTTATCTCCAGATGTGGATGTGCGTGTATCCATTTTTACATCCCCGTTATGTTATAAATTCTCAAATACAAAATGTATTTCCACAATGTCCTATACAACTGTTTACCAGAGAGGAGCACTTGGTAAAGGCAAGCACGTTGGGTCTGATCCAAGGTCAAAAATGAAAATTGTTAGACTCCTCTATACAGAAGATAGTCCTACTGTCCAGATTTTAGGACAGTCATTATGCCAACCTTAGATTCATCCCCTCTTTGAAAGCTTTAGAATTTAATTTAAAAATATACATATTTTTCTTAGAAGTACATAACATTCTGCAAATGCAAGGCTAGTTTAAAAATCCTGAACAGATAAAATGTCCTGATTTGTCTCTGTCTTACTCTCAGTGCTAGTGGTGTTTTATTTTTGTTAAAAATGGCATATGAACCTAACATTTCATTTCTGCTGTACTTAAAAATTTCCCATTCTTAGGTGTATAATTCACTGGCAGTAAAAACATTCACAATGTTGTACAACTGTCACCACTCTCTGTTCCGTCCTCCCAAACAGAAACGCTGCACACGGTAGGCAGTCCCTCTCCATCCTCCCTCCACTCAACCCCTAGTAGTCCCCGGTCATACCGTGTGTCTGGAATTGTCAGGTTCTAGGTGCCGCGTGTTAAGTGGAATCACACAGTATTTGTCTTGCTGTGCTTTGTGTAGTATTTTCAGGGTTCATTCATCCATGTTGCAGCGTGTGTCAGAACTTCATTCCATTTTATGGCCAAGTGATATTGTGCTATCCTTTGTCACAGTTCTTTCATACCTATTAACTCATTCGACCTTCCCAACAAGTCTGTGAAGTAGGTCCCTTTGTCATGGTTTCAGGATACATATTAAAGTCATAAATATGTTTACTGTAATAATGACTCTCACTTCATAATCGCTTACTCTGTGCCGGGCATCATGCTGAGCACTTTACATCCATTCCCATCTAACCTTTCCAGCAGCCGCACAAGATGGGACTGTCGTCCCCACATTACAGAAGTGAGAACTGAGGCCTCCAGCAGTAACATGACTTAGTTCCCACGTGTTACAAGAGAAGGGACTGGGCTTTTATCCTGACCTGCCAGACTCCAAAACACTGCTCCAAACCACCATGTTGGAAATGCTACTTCCCTACCTGGGGTTCCTGACCTGCCCTCTGCCCCAGCTGGCACACTCCTTCTCATCTCCCAGGAGATTCTCTGTCTTCACTCCCGTGAAATCTCCTCCCTACCACCACCCCCTCTCCATGTTCACTGAACATTTGTAACATGAAATTGCATTTATTTCTGTAAATGATCTCCTACCAACTTAGGATTCCTGGCAGTCAGATACCTGCCTTATTCATCCTCAGGCTACAGCAGTGTGCCTGTCAACACAGGAAGATCTTAGTAAACATCACATCAGTACGTGAATGGCTGTGTGAATGAGAAGATGAGGTTAAGCAAGAGAGATCCTGTAAAGGAGGAGAAGAGAGCCCCCAGCCCTAACCCTGGGAAATGCCAGCATGTCAGTGCAGAGCAACAAAAGAGACTGAGAGGGAACAAGCAGGGTGGCAGGAGGAGAAACAGAAAGCCCCTGACGGACCAAGTGTACAGGCCATAAAATGGTGGAGAGAGAGAAGCAAGGTAGCAATTGGAAATGACAGGTTCGGAGGTACAGGGAGGGAGGGCATGGAGGAACGTGTGAGAATTGTGTTTTCCAGGAGTGAGGCCATGAAACAAAGGAGGTCAGAGAGGTGGAAGCTCTTTCTGTACTGCAGTGATGGAGTCGGGTCAGGGAGACACTGAGGAGCTGCCCAGAGCGACAAGTCCCAGGCATGGGGCGGGGGCAGTACCCCTTGATCAGAAGGACCGTGTCCTCTTCCCGGGCTGTAGAAAAGCAGTGGGGACGGGCACAGGGAGGGAAGTTGAACTGATGCACAGTGGCCTTAAGTTTATTGTGAAGTTTGGAGTAAATCGTCTCTTAGAGAGAGAAAGGGCTGGGGGCCTGGGGAGAGAAGCAGCCCGCAGAAATAGGTGGAGGCTGTGGCCAGGGACAGGGACGGGTGCAAGAATGGATGAGCAGCCTGGGGACCACCCTCACCTTGGAGACCTGCAGGTGTACTGGCTCCACGTTACCCAGGGGTGTGGCTTCTTCTTTCCGCAGCACCCGTGAGATGAACCCTGAAAATCTGTTAGATCCGTGCAGCCTCAGGAGACATTCTGGTCTCATTAACATACAAAACAAATCCTGCAAGCTTCTCGAGCGTTCCTGAACTCCTCTGCATTGGTTTGAAGATTTTCAGAACTTTGCTTACTTCTCTCTGTCGAGGGAATTCTTTACAATAGGCACTCTGCCTGCCAAACCTTATTTCAGGGCTTCCCATTCGCTCTAAATTTCCCCCAAACCTTTGTAGTCACAGATACTTCAAAGCTAGGAGGAGGTACTCTTTCCAACGCCCTTATCATCCCTGGTCCAAGGACCCAGCAAAGGCTCATGTTCCCATTAATCTTTGAGGAGCTGGGTGCCATATGTCCTGCAGATCGTGGTTCACTTCCTACTCTGCAGGAAGATTTGTTTCAGACCCTCACCGACATCTCCTCAGTAATACACCAGGGCATATAAATCACTGGGGAGCGAAGGGAGCTGCGTCCTCTGATGAAAGGAAGCAGTTCTTCTGTAGGAGTGAGTTCATCTTCCAGGAGCCTTTCCTCAGCCCTTGGTCTGAGGCATGTGATGCGAATTTCCAAGCTGACCTTAAAAAGCAGGATTAAAACACTGTAAAATACCCCAGTATTGCCTCCAGGAAGAAAACTCCTTTAGCTTTTGCCAGAGATAGGCCCCTCGCCTCAGTTTTGGAAACAGGACAGTGTCGTGTTGCACAATTTTGAAATGGAATATGATAGGGAAACGTGCAGAAAATAAGTTTATAATCACACCAAGAAGTGTTCTTTGGATCAGGAGTTATTGGGAAGACCTGATAGCATGTTAGGCCACAAAATTCGGACTGTATCTGGTGTGCAGTTTCCAGGGTTGTGTTCCCAGCTCACCCCTGGCTAGAAGACATCTCCCGGTTGTTCAGACAGAGCTCCTAATGCAGCAACTGGTGCTCTTATCCATAACTTTTCAGGGGGTAGTAGCCTGACTGACTCTAGGGGGAAACATTTTTAGATTCCAAATAAATAACTAAAGACGTAAAAAAAAAATGAGCTTTGACATTGACCATGTTAAGTCACGAGTTTGATCCTATCAGGAAAATAGGTTAAAACCTTGCATAGTTCATGGGATTTCAGTTTCTATTAATCAGAAGCCTTATGGTTGTCAGCGCTAGACAATGTTTTTTGAATAAAAAGGTACAAAGAAAACGTAGTTACCATTTAACTGACATAAACACTAAGAGGCATGCTTCAGTCATCAATCAACAAATAATTATTGAGTTTCTAATATGTGCCAGACATTATAACTTAGTACTGGGACTACAAGAAGTATAATGAGCTAAAGGGAACACCGCCCGTGCCTCCCAGGAGATGACACGTGGAGGAGACAATAAGCAAGTGATCACCTAGGTGGTTGTATTTTGAAGTCCAGTAAGAACTCTGAAGGGAAGGTACAGTTATCCTGTTAGGATGACCAGCAGACTAGTTTGAGAGGCCAAGGAGTATCTCTGGTAAGAGACCTGGCATCTCTGGCTTCAACTTGAACAGGCATTAAGTAGACAAAAAAGTGGGAGACTTTTCTGGGTGGAAAGAGCAACATGTTTGAAGGTCTGGTGCTCAGAGCAGGAGCCTGGTCTTTTCAGGAATCTAAATGCCAGTGTGGCCGTAGTGCCAAATGAAGAAAAAAGGGGGTGGGAGAAGGGTTTAGTGAGACAATTCAAGACCAAACCCAGCAAGATTCTGTATCTGCACCCAAGGATTTGGGTTTTTATCCAAATTACCCAAGAGCCTTGGGAAGTTTCTGAGACATTGAAACTGCAAAGAAGGATGAGCAATGTGATCCCCAGACAGTTTGCAGGTGAGTTTTCTTCTAAAAAGATTCAGTGAATTCTCATGATCTTTGAGCAGAAGTCTTTAGTGGAGTCAGTGTCACCAGTGTTTTCTTCTCAGTGTGTGGAAGATGGGGAATGAGAGTCCTTCACGCGTATATAGCTCTGTACCATTTACAAAGTGCTCTCACATCCGCGGTCTCAATTCTTTTGGTCATTTATTCAGGAAACTTTTATTGAGGAACTATCAAGGGCCAAACCTTTGCCCTAAATAAGGCATTCCTCCTGCTTCAGGAACCTGAATGTAAGTAAATAAATGCAGTCAAGTGGAGTAAGTCCTTAAGACAGAGCCTTTGATCATGGCAAAAATTCTAGGATCGTTAGGGCAATAATTTTATGTTTATTTTCCTGATGAGAGGATTGAGGCTTAAAGAGTAATCAGCTAGGTGGTATATAACTAAGCAGGATCAGGCTGGAACCTGGGTCTGCCCACATGTGGCCCAGTCCTGCTTTTCCTGCGCCAAACTGAGGATCACTGTCTATCCTTTGGAGTCCAGCCCTGGCTACCAATATCGCTGCCTGAAGGTTCATGAAAGCACAGGTTAGAAGAGGTTTTCTAATCTCCACTTTACCTAGGGCAAGAGTCCCTTCTATGACATCTGCCCTCAGTGTCCTAACTGTGGCTTATTACCGCAGCGACTACAGGAAAGTTTCTGCTTGTAGCAAGCTGAAAACTATCCCTCTGTGGCACCCGCTCATTCATCTTTGTTTTACCCTCTGGGGCATCACAGATTATTTACTTCCCCCTCTAATATAGCAACACTACAATTATTTGAAGGCAGCTTCAACATCTTCTCTAAATGTTCCCTTATCCAGGCCAAACATTTCTGGTTCCTTGAATCATTCCTTCAGTAAATGTGATTTCCAGACCCATCACCACAGTTACCCTTGTCTGAATACACTAGTGTGTTATGTTCCCTTTTAAAAATCTGGCAGCCAGAATTACACATAGTATTCCAAATGTGGTCTAACCAACTATTACCTCCCTGCGCTTCCATTAATAAAGTAGAAGATTGAGTTAGCTTTTTATTAACAAGTTCAGACTGTTTGTTATTATTGAACTTGTGGTCAACCACATCCCCCAGGTCTTTATCATATGACTTGCTGTACAGTTGACTTTTTGAACCCAATGACAGGACTTTACATTTATCCCCAATAAATTAAATCTTGTTGCTATTGGCCTAGTCCAGCCTGTTGAAATCACTTACAAAAAAATTTGTGATGCTGTCATCCAACAGATTAAGTATCCTTGGTAGCTCTAATGTCATCTATAGATGTGGTAAGCATACATTCTACATCTTCATCCAAGTCATTAATAAATATGTTGAACAGGACAAGTCCAAGGTCTACATGCAATGGTGAATCACTAGATGCTTCCCTAATGCGTGCATTCAGTCAGCCACGAACACACCAAACTGTACTTACTGTCACCTAGCCCACATGTCTTAAATAAGAAAATGCATCTAAAAGCACTTTTTAAACCATACTATATAAGATGTTTCTTACCTTGCTTACAAGGTTATCATGAGACACTTTGGTAAGGGCCTTGATGAACCAGGACTCAGGTGTGTAATCAGCCCATTTGGTGCAGATCAGACTGAGGTAATCCTGAGCGCTAATGCTTACAGAGCATGTAGTCATTTTCTGAGATACCTTTAGCCACCATCCAGGAGTTTTTACACAGAAAAAAGTTACCAATCCAAGTGAGTATCTGATTTATAAAATGCACAGTATAGATATTTTAGCTTCTTGCTTACTTCACTTGCCTTCCCATACATCCCATATCAGGGCCAGAAGGGGTATCAGCAAGTTGGTACCCACTTCTGAACAACTGTCAGGTGCCCTGGTCTAGAGTCTTCTGTGTTTTTACAGTTTGTTCCAGCTGAGTCACAGTGCTTTTAAAGATGCTTGAAGTAGAGATTTTCCTAAATATTTTTCAGTAATTATACAGAGGGAAGAATTATACCCAGAATAACGCTGTTTTGTTTTCATGCTTATCCACCCTTTTCTCATTTTAGAAATTGATCCTTTTAGAAATTCATTTCCCTTCTTTTCCTCCCTGAGAGATCTCATCTCATTGCTTTAGCTACCAACTATCATCCAGTCACTCTCAGATCTCTCTCTGGCCCCTGCATCCCTCCTAAGCTCCAAGTCTGTGTTCTTAGCCACCCACCAGACATCTCCACCTGAAGCTCACAAGCACCTCACACCCAACATGTCTGAAACCAAAGTGACCGTCTTCCATTGCCCAAGCCAGCTTCTCCTAGGGTTGTCACTTCAGTGATTGTTATCACCATTTTCCCAGTGTAAAAACCTTCAGTAATATTTATGTAAACTTGCTTTGAATTCCTGTCTTATGTCAAGCACTCTACACGTACCATTAGTCCCTGCCACATCCCTTAAATGTAGATGCTACCTGGAGCTCAGAGAAGTCAACTTGCACAAAGCAAGTGGACCTGGGATCCAAACCCAGACTGTCAGGCTTCTAAACCTATATATTTTCCTACTGCAGCCCAGTGCCTTCCTTTCCCTCTCTTCCCTCTCCACAGGGAAGGAGCTGCCAGGTGCTGGCAGAAATTCCTCAGAAATGTCTCTGGTTCTGCCCCTTTCTCTCTGTGACCAAGATCCACTCCAGGCCTTTTATCCATCATCCCTCTCCCAAATTTTAGCAATAGCCCCTTTAAAGGTCTCTCTGTTGTCAGCCTCTTCACCTTCAAGTCTGTCTCCACAAGTACCACCAAAGTGATTACTAAAACACGAGAGTCCAACCCAGATAAGACTCTCCAGGCCTTAAACTCCAGGCCTTAAACTGCTTAAAACAGACCACTACCTGAGACCAGGCAGGCTATTATTCTCTCTACAGACTAGGAATCAGTCCCATAGCACACATGCAAATCTCTTCTTCCCTTCAAAGCCTAAGCCTTGACTTCTTCCATATCATGGTTTTCTTTCTTAAGATATTTTTGTACAAGGCACTTCATCTAGAGAAATAAGTAGTAACTTTTCAATTTATTCCTTCCCAAAATAGTAAAATTTTTTATGAAAGAGGAGTTGTAGCCAAAGGTCAGAACAAATAACATGGCTGATTGATTTATCTGCAGATCTACCCATGGAGGCTGAGTATCTGTCATCTGCAAGCTAGAGACCCAGAGAAACCATAGCGTAATTCAGCCTGGGCCCAAAGGCATGAGAACCAAGGGATTTGATGGCATAAATTCACCAGGAGAAGATGAAACGAGATGTCCTAGCTCAACAGTGAGGCAGGAGAAAAGGGGGCAGGCCCTCGACGGACTGAATGATCCCCCCCACACTGGAGAAGGCAGTCTACTGAGTCCACTGATTCAAATGCTAATCCATCCAGAAACACCCTCACAGACACATCCAGAAACAGTGCTTAACCTGGGCACCCTGTGGCCAGTCAGGATGACACAAAATCACCCATCACAGAAAAGAAGTGAAAATCTGAGGTGGGGGCAACATGAGTCAGGTAGAAGAAAGAGAATTAGAAAGGGAGGAAGCCCAGTAAGATGTATCCTATGGATATTGGAGCCCAGTTGAAGAGGAAATCAGTAAAATATTGGAGGAGGGGAGTGCGGAAGGAGTTTTAATAACAGTTCTACCTATTATTTGAGTCTACCTCAGCTGCAGTGCTGGGACGCTTTTTAGCTCCCTCTGGATTATCCTTGGATTGTCACATATGGCCTATGGGGGAAAAGATAGAGGAAGGAAGAGAGACTTAAAGAATTCATTATTTTATTTCTTGTGTCCCCTTGTAACTTACTTAGTTATTTTTTTTTTTAAGAGAAATAGTCTCTTAAATCTCATGGATTTAAGAGAGTAGAGGGAGGGAGAATTTAGGCAGGCGCCATGCCCAGCACCGGGGCCCGACATGGGGCTCCATCTCATGACCTTTGAGATTATGAACTGAGCCAAAACCAAGAGTTGGATACCTAAGCAACTTAGCCACCCAGGCACCCCCTGTAACCTATTAACTTAGTAAAATAAATTGGTATAATTCCTTAAAATATCATTTGCTATATATAAATGTAAAAAGCAATCATTTTAATGCTCAGTTGAGCATCAGACTCTTGATTTTGGTTCAGGTCATGGTCTCACAGTTTGTGAGACCGAGCCCCGCGTCCAGCTTGGGATTCTCTCTCCCCTTCTCTCCCTGTCCCTCCCCTGCTCGCTCTTTCAAAATAAATAAATAAACTTAAAAAAAGAGAACTGTAGAAAAGCACAAGTTTTGTTGAAGTGTTTCTTATTTGTAATTGTAGTAAAAGACAATGTGCTAAGTGGAGGGCAGGACATAGGCCTGGAGTGGTGTTCTCATACCCGTATGTGTGAGAGAAAGTCTTACTGATCCAAGTGCTCCGACAGATAGAAAGAGTATCCTCTCAAGTGTTTCGTGGTCAGAGCAGCAAGTCTCCCACTGTATGTTGCCCATAGCATCCCCCACACCACCAGTGTGAAGGTGAAGAAAGAAAAAACACCTAAGTGATGGCATTGATCAGGACTGGCTAACTTATTCTGCAATAATGAACTCAGCAACAACAACAGAAATCTCCTTGGTCATCACTCATTTAATTCATCCCTTCTCCCACACATACAACAAACACATTGCCTCCCCAGGGTTCTGACAAGTCACCACATCCCACTGAAACTCCAGTACTTCTGAGTGATGCTCTCTTAGTCCGGACGTGACTCTTTTCACCTGGAGACCTGTGAGCTCATGCCATCTTCCCCTGGCCCTCATTTTACAAGACAGGATAACCATTTTAACCCTTCCAAATTGGAAAGGGGAAGGATGAGACATAGGAGCAGACTCTCATCTGTGACAAGTCTGAAAAGTTTCTGAACACATTACTGTGGAACATACCTTGAAACAAGGACTGGTCTTGGAGCCCTGTTTCTGCTCTTGGAACTGTGCTTTCAAGCCATTTTTCTTCCAGCCCCTGGACCCTCTCTCAGAGATCATCTGAAGCTCAAGTAGCCTCAGTCTTTTGTAGTCCAGGCTCGTGAGTGTATTCATCAGCAGTCATTTCTCAAACACTATTTGATTCCAGAGAATTCATGTACTGATAACCACATCCGTGGTCCTTTTCAAGGCATATTCCTGTGCTATCTTGCTTCCCTGCCTCTAGATTTAAGAGAGCTGTGGCAAAGTTTTACTTTTAGTCTAAACCTTTTTCTGAATCACTTTAACAATTAAGAGGTTCTAACAGTGAGTATGATGCCTATACCTAGCCCTAAGCTGAGTCTTAATCTGCCCTCCTATTCAAACACTAAACTTTGGTCTCTTGCTCTTTGAGGTCAAAAGCATTCCTAGATTTGCAAGGCCCTGAATTTCTGGAATCTCTCTCTACTGTCTTTCATTTTTATTTGCAAACTGGAAAATTCTTTCCTGAGCTCATCTCTTCTTCAGAATGCATTTCCAGAGACGGCCAATAGTAGCCAACACACACCACTAATGTTTTGTTTTCAACCCTCATCTTCTGGAGGTACAAATGGATTAGGTTTATAATCTGCCTCCCAGGTAATCTCAGGCAACAGTTTTACTAAATGTCTTGCTACTTCATAATGAATTGCCATTTTAATCCCTTTCAATATCAGTTTCTACTGCCTGACCATTAAGCCAAGGACTCATACATTAGGTTTCTGCTGGAAGCTTACTTCTGTTACCAATATCTATATAAGTGGGTATAGGCTAAGTTATACTGCCTGTCAGAACCCTAGAACTTGCTTCTTGCTCATGCTTTGTGCCCAGGGAGCTCAGTTCCCCATGGTCAGTCAGGGAGGCAGGGTGATGGAGTTTCCATCACTTTCTATCTGCCCCATGGTAACAAACCGCCCCAAAACCTAGAGGCTTGACAATGATTAACTTCTAAGGAGTCTGAAGGTGTGGCTGAGTGATTTTTCTGCAGGATGAGCCTGGGATCGCTCATGCAGCTGCATTCAGTTGGAAGTTGGCTGAGGGATGAGTTCAGCTGGAAAGTCTGCGCATCTCTCTCACCATGTGGTCTCCTCTTGAGGGAGGCTTAGACCAGGCTTCCTCACATGGTTGACAGGAGGGCAGATCCCAGGAAGCAAACTTTATCAAGCTTCTTGCCTCTTGTTTGCTGAGATCCCATAGGCTGATGACAGCCGCATAGCCAAGCTCTGTACCTGTAGGGGAGTGGACTGGACCTGGGTGCTGGGTGTGTGGCTGCCACAACCAGCTAGACCAGGAGTCAGCAAGCTTTTTCTTCAAAAAGTGTCTTCTTCACTAAGTACTTTAGGCTTTGCAGGCCAAACCATCAGACCCAAACAAGGACTTATTTTAAAACCTCAGAGGGAACCTAGGTACAGGTGCCTAATTTCTCTGGTAGATCGATACCCAACTTCCTAATCCCTAGAGCTGCCACTGTACAAAATGCTTGGCATTGTGAGCGGTTTCTCTACCTGGGGAAAGAGACAGGGATAGGCTCCAAGAATTAAAGTATTAAAGTCCATGTTTCTTCCATTCTAGTGGTGAGTAAAAAGGGCACCCAGCAAAATTTTTCTCCAGAGTCCAGATTTTTGACCTGAAGAAGCACCTTAAAGGTTTAGGTTCATTTGCCTGCTTCAGAGTCCCCTGGGCAGCTAACAGAAACCATCAGCTTGCCTTATCTTCACTCTCTTAGAAGGTACAAGTGTCCTCATTTCCTGAGGCCTAAAGATGACTGTGAGGAGGCCTAAAGATGACTGTGAGAATGAGCAGAACAGTAAATATTTCCCTTGTTGGTCTCTCCCTCCCTCCTTTGAGGGGTGGTAGTTCTCTGCTAAAACCCTGGGACATGCACTGAAGTTATGGGGAGTCACTGAGAGAGGGAAATATAGGTGGGGCCTCGGAAAGGTCACATGTTTGTGCCAGAGGAATAATCCCACGTCTATAAGCCTCGGAAAAAAGCAGCTGACTTCCTGTGTATATCATACAAAATAATAAATGTGAGTGTTTCTCAACTAATACCTGTTTTGTTTTAGATCCATGAGCTGAGCCATTTTTAAGTTGGCTGCATTCCAGATTTTAGCACAGTCAAATTCAGCTTTTACCATAGAACAGATAAGGCAAATTCAGGATGCAGGGTCTTTTGAAACAGATATTTTTGCAAAACAATCCATTTGGGAAACCTGTCCATAGAGAACACACTGACTCCACTCCTGCCCCCGAGAAGCTGACAGTCTAGCAGCTGAGTCAGGTGTATAAATAGGCGCCTGTACTACAAACAATACAGGTTTGTGGTGAAATAGAAATATGGCTGGAGTACCTCCGGAATGCCGGAGTTAGTTTCAAGCTGAGGAAAGGAATAGGAAAACCAGAGAGTACCTTCAGGGGAAGAGGTATCCTTAAGGGTTTGGAAAGGACCTGTGTGCAGGAAGGCGTCTTCTGGGCACACAGAGTGCTGAGTGGCAGACAAGGGCCTAGGCTAAAGCAGCAGCCGTAGGATGAAAAAGAAGGTGCTAGGGGAGGAGCCTGCAGAGCAGGGGCATCTGAGGACTGCTGTGCTCCAGCAGATGAGAGGGAGGAGGCAGAGGTGATGCCCAGGTGCCCTGGATGCTGCACATGGTCAGGATTTCTGAAGGGGGAGCCACTGTGCAGGAAAGAAACTCAGCGACATTGAAGTCACTTCCCAGTTCGAGTCTGTGACTGTCCCCTGTGGCTCTGTGCACACTCTTTCTGGGACCTCTTCATTTGGTCAGAATTCCAATACGTTCATTACGTGTCAGGCAGGCACCTAGCTTTATTCCATCATCCGGATAGTTGCCGTCTTTTATTTGCTGCCCTAACAGTAATAAAGGGCCCAGACATGGACTGAACTGATACTGCAAATTATCAGAATCAACATTCCCACACATAAGGAGGTTCTTGCCCTTACTCTCAGGTAATGCTGGCTGTGAACATGATGTTCTTGGAGTTGTTTTTCAAATAGTTCTGTTCTGTTTTCAAATATTTATCCCTTTAAGCAACCTCGGTATTTAATGCTGAAAGGACATCTGTTCTGCTGGCCTGGCACCTGGCTTCTGAGATAGAACTTTATTTAGGTCTTAGTCCACCTTCCCATAGAAGAAAAATTAATTTTGACTCCAAGCAAATGAAGTTATCTCACACTATTGTTACAAGTTACATGAGGGACTGAGGGACCTTGAGGGGATTATGACATGTTGACATTTGTTGGTAGGTTTTCTGGTACATTTCTGGGTCCCCAGGATACAAAGACGTCCTCATGGTAGTAAGTCTACACTCAAGAACCTGAAAGTTTTGGGGGCGCCTGGGCAGCTCAGTCGGTTAAGCATCTGACTTCGGCTCAGGTCATGATCTCGCAGTTTGTGGGTTCGAGCCCCACGTCGGGCTCTGTGCTGACAGCTCAGAGCCTGGAGCCTGCTTCAGATTCTGTGTCTCCCTCTCTCTCTGCCCCTCCCCTGCTCACACTCTGTCTCTCTCTGTCTCTCTCTGTCTCAAAAATAAATAAACATTAAAAAATAAAAGAACCTGAAAGTTTTTTGCATGTTTCATTTCAAGTCCTGAGTTTCAGGGTTTGTTTGCTTTTTCCACAGAGGTTGATATGCACACGTAAAGCTGGCCCATGGCTGGGCTCCAGCCCATACAGAGCTATTTGCCAATTCCAAAGAAGCAGAGAAGGAAGACACTCATGCCCCGTCATCCATCATTGTTTTTTTTTCTATGAACCTTACAGCTGGATATTGAAAAATCTGGATTTGATCTTTCTTTCTTGTTTTTTTTCTTCATTTCAAGTCAACTGTATAGCCTGTACACATAGCTATAAAGAAATATAACCAGGAAGTGTTTGTGGTATTGAATCAGAACTTAAGGCATTTGAAAGCAGCCATTTCAGGTGTGTTTATTTCTTTTTAATCAGATTCCGAATATTCTTTTCACAGGTTGTGTTCCTTACTGGCTTTGGCTATGTATATGTGGACATTGTCCTTCAGTGTGGCACAGTCTTCATCACTGTGGCCCCAGAAGGAAAAATGGGACCTATTTTAACCACTACCAACAGGTAGGATTAATTATTATCCCAGTCACAGTATGGTAAGCTTGCCCATTAAAAAGTTGTAAACCTGGGGCGCCTGTAGCTCAGTCAGTTAAGCGTCCATCTCTTGATTTCAGCTCAGGTCATGATCTATGTCATGGTTGTGAACTTGAGTCCCGCATGGGGCTCTGTGCTAAGAATGGAGCCTGCTTAAGACTCTTTATCTTCTTCTTCCTCTGCCCCTCCCATGCTCGCATGTGTACCCATTCTCTCTCTCTCTCTCAGAAAGGAAGGAAGGGAGGGAGGAGGGAGGGAGGGAGGAAGGAAGGAAGGAGAAAGAGAAGAGAACAGAGCAAATAGAATATAAAATTGAATATATAGCTATGATTAATCATGTATCGTAGGTAGGTAGTGTGTGTATATATATATATACACACACATACGCACATATAGGTCTGTGTGTATATATACACACACACACATACACATAAAACTCTGTTCACACATTCTCACACACACATGCCCAGAAAACATCCCTAGAACTAAGATTCAAAAGAAAGAATCAAGAGGCGCCTGGGTGGCTCAGTTGGTTAAGTGTCTGACTTCAGCTCAGGTCACGATCTCGCTGTTCATAAGTTCAAGCCCCACATTGGGCTCTGTGCTGAGAGTGCAGATCCTGGAGCCCGCTTTTGATTCTGTGTCTCCTTCTCTCTGTCTCTCCCCCCACTCACAGTTGGTCGGTCTCTCTCTCTCTCTCAAAAATAAACAAACATTAAAAAAATTTTTTTAAAGAATCAAAATTGTTAGTAGATGTGGAAGTTATAAGTGATTAATAATTTTCTACATTTTAATTTTCTACAAAAAGCTTATTTTATAATAAAAAATTTATTTTTAAAATTTTATTTAAAATATAAAATAACAATACTAAGTTCCATACATTTGTTTAAGCTTTTTTAAAAAAATTTCCTTGCTTTTCATATATGGTTAAGAACTTACTAATTTGGACCTGCCAAATTATTATTAATTTGAATTCACAATATTTCAAACAAGGTTGGGTAGAATGATGTTTTCTTTGCCCAGAATTGTTTGTAAAAAGTGAATAGCATAACAAAACTGGAGACTAAATATAAAATTACATAACACAACATTTCAAGCCTGCACAACAGTTTCAGAAACATTTGTCTAGGGCATTAATAGGGCATTAATCATAGTAGCAACAAATTATACATTGAGTGGTAGAAATAGAAAAGGCACAAATATTTACTCGTATTTGTTGAATAAATGAATGAAGGAAATATTACACCCCTTTCTTTGAAGTGCTTACTGGATGCCAGGTGCTATTCTAGGGATGGGGATACAGCAGTGACTAAGAAGACCAAAATCTCTACTCTCGAAAAGATGATCACATTTTCCTAGAATGGAAGAATGTAAGACAGAGAATAAACATAATTAAAAACAGACATTTTATGGGACAGTAAAAGGCTGGCTTTCTGCAGGGATAAAAACAGCCGGGTAAGAAAGACCAGGAGTGCCAGGGCATAAGGACAGAGAGGACATAATTTTTAAAAACCAGTGTAGGTAAGCCTTCCCATGAAGTTGACATTTGACCAAAGACTCAAAACCTGCAAGGGGGTTAGTAATGTGGGTATCTGGTGCAGAGCTTTCCAGACGGAGGGCACAGCTGGTTCAAAGGTCTGAAGCAGCGGGCCTGGCATATTGGAGGCTCAGGGAAGAGGCCGGTGTGGGCCAAACAGAGTGGATAGAAGTGGAAATAGTATCGGAGGCCAGAGCGGTAAGGGCAGGGAGAGGGGGACATTGTGTACGACTTAGCTTTATTTCTGAATGAAATGGAAAATGCCTCGGAGCATTTTGAGTGGAGAAGTGACATAATCTGACCTAAATTTTTAGAAATAAATTTATTTGTTTGTTTGTTTGTTTATTTATTTATTTCATTGAAGTAGACTGTATAGAAACGAGAGTGGAAGCAGTGAAACCAGTTAGGAGATTGTCACAGTTACTCACACGAGAGACGCTGATGGCTTACACTACAGTGGGATCAGTGGAAGTGGGAAGGAATGGTCAGATTCTGGATGTACCTTCTAAGAAAAAACCATTGGGTTTTCCCTGATGCACTGGATAGGGGTTAAAAATAGAGACATCAAGGAGGACTCCTAAACTTGGGCTCTAAGCAAGTAATAGAATGTGGTTGCCATTAACTGAGATGGGAAAGCCCATATGTAGATTGGGATGGGGGATATGACCTAGAGTTTGATTATAGACGTGACAAGTTGAGATGTTTTTTAACATAGAAGTGACTACGTGGAGAGGCAGTTAAGATATAGAAGACAGGCACTTGGGTAGTCCTGGGCCAACTGTGTGACTCTGGGAGCCATGAGCACACAGACAGCATGTCAGGACCATGGGACTGGGTGAGATCTCCCAGTGGGGGAGGCCTGGACACAGGAACAGAAGAGGGCAAGGGCTGAGCCTTGGGCACCTTAATTTTCAGTGATCAGAGAGAAGAGGAGGGGGTTGCACAGTGACTGAGAAGTAGAAAAGAAGACGTATAAAGGAAGTGTTTCCAGAGGAAAGGAGTTATCGATAAAGTGAAATGCCATTGTAGGTCAAGTGAGCCACAGACTGAAAGGCCATCATTCGATTTAGCCACACAGATGTCATTTGGTGAGAGTTGCTTTGGTGGACTGTGTGGGCAGAAGCCTGCTCGGACCAAGGTGAAGAGAGAATGGAAGTCATCTAGCAGACAATGTGTGTAGAAGTTTGTATGTAAGGGGGAGTAGAAAACTGAGTAGTAGCTAGAGGAGGAAGTGGAGTTACAAGAGGGATTTTGAAGACAGGAGAAATAGCATCATTTTTCTAAGCTGCTGGTAATGAAATAAACAATAGAG
Source organism: Cryptoprocta ferox (assembly GCA_028646485.1). Classification (NCBI taxonomy): domain Eukaryota; kingdom Metazoa; phylum Chordata; class Mammalia; order Carnivora; family Eupleridae; genus Cryptoprocta; species Cryptoprocta ferox. The sequence goes on along the minus strand of CM053569.1, from coordinate 34,904,850 downwards.
GATGGAGGAACAGGTGGGTGGCTAAAGTGATGCTCTTCAGGAGGTGAGAGCAGAAAGATTTTGTGCATTTCTTCTCTTTGCTTTACTTCAAGGTGAGGAGTCTTGGTGATTTGATTTACCTTTCTGCCTTGAGATGATCGTGATAGAGAATTGGTGCACAAACACTAGAAGAATTTTGGAGTACAAATCTGGTGTTGACAAGGGAAGCATGTACAGAACATGACAAGAATTCGTACTAGTCCCATAGGGGACATTCCCCAGTACTGTTCGGAATGTGGCCGGTTCTGTCCAGACATCCCAATCTGAAAGTTGAATTCTTATTGTTTCTTAGGAGAATCTGATGGAATATCAGGAAGGGTGTAATAAGGCCCTATTGAAAGGAATGGATGGTGGAACGGAAGGAAGGAGAGAAGAAGGGAAGGGAAAAAGGAGGGAGGAAGGAAGGAAGGAGAAAGGAAGGGAGGGAGGGAGGGAGGAGAGAGGCAGAGGGAGACTAATGTTCTTTTCTCTTTCTCCTCTAGAACTCTGGAGAAGATTGTGACATTTAAAATGTTCATCACTCAGTTGAGCTTGGTGGTGTTTGATGACCTCACCCACCACAGAGTATCATCTGAACTTCTGAGACTCACGCTGGACAATGTTTTCCTCCAAATGGCCCCCATGACTGGCCACCTCCCTGGGGAGGAGGCCACCACAGCACCCCTGCAGCCTCACTGTGTGGAAGTCTACTGTGGGGACCTGCAGCTGGACAACCAGCTGTATAACAAGTCCAATTTCCACTTCGCTGTCTTAGTCTGCCAGGGGGAAAAAACAGAACCCATGCCGTGTCCCAAAATGCAAAGCCTCCTCGTATCCAGCAGAGAGCTGGAAGAATACAAGAAAAATTGTTTTATCAAACTTTGCCTCACCTTAACCGAGGGCAAGAGCTGCTTCTTTGATGATATTAACGAGTGCAGTTTTGAACTGAAACCTGCCCGGCTGTATGTGGAAGACACATTTGTGTACTACATCCGAACTTTGTTCCAGACCTACCTTCCGGACAGCACCCTGGCCAGTCACCCCGAGGTGCTCGCAGGTGGTAAGCAGGTGTTGCCCGTGCAAGTCCGACAGCACGCCAGGGCCTTGGTGAATCCTGTGAAGTTACGGAAACTGGTGATACAGCCAGTGAATCTCCTCGTCAGCGTCCACGCCTCCCTCAAGCTGTACATAGCCTCCGACCACACGCCACTCTCCTTCTCAGTGTTTGAAAGAGGCCCTGTCTTCACCACAGCCAGGCAGCTCGTCCACGCCCTGGCGATGCACTATGCCGCAGGGGCTCTTTTCAGAGCAGGTGAGGTCACACGCTGAGGGTCCTTGATGAGCTAGAGCCTGGGCCAAAAGGAATTGCCCCAGGGAGTGCCTCATCAACTTCGAGAACTAGGGAGGGACTGCTGTGAGACGGAAAGCGAATGGGCTTTTGCAGTTAGTCAGCCCTGGATTTTTTTGAAGTGGGCTCCACACTGAAAGTGCAGGGCTTGAACTCAGCCCTGACATCAACACCTGAGATCAAGAGTCAGAAACTTAACTGACTGATCCACCCAGGCATCCAAGTCAGACCTGGATTTAAATCCACACTCTGCCACTGCCTGAGGCCTTGGGCAAGTTATTGAACCTCCCCAAGTCTTAGTTTCCTCATCTCTAAAATGGGTTTTGAGATTTCTGAGAGGATAAAATGAAAGCACTTGGCACTTAATAAACACTCAACCAGTAGTAGCTTTTATATTTGCTATGATGCAACTTACACTGTTAATTCCATTTAGCAGACACTTTTTAGCTTCCTGCTGGTCCAAGGCTCTGTATAGGCAAACCAGTGCAGTCTGGAAAACTAGCCCCAGCCCTCAGCCCCTGGGCCTAAAAGAAATTCAGTTGTAGCTTGTTCGCTTCCTTCATTAAGGTCCATGAATAGCTGTAGGTGAGACATTCAGAGGATTTGTGTGCTTGTAAGATGCATAAAGAGCCCTCTACCTACCCAGTGTGGCCCTGCCTGTCTAGACCACAAAAAGAAAGTGGTTGGTGTCTCAGCTTCTCCACAGACCTCAGATGGAAAAGTCTGCGGGGGTGGTTTGAATTATGAATATGAATATGCATGTCATATGCTGGGTACTGGGTACTAAAGGTTGAGTGTAGGGGACAGAGTGGTCTCAAAATATTCTATGGTAATTGGCAACAAAACACACGTTCCTGGCCTAAATTCACTCCAGCACGGTTTCAGTTTGATTACCCAACTGCTTATGTTCCCATGGATTCAGGCAACAAATACCAACCAATGTTGGTCCTTTCTAACAAAGAATATGGCAGCCTTCCTTTCTGACAGCAACAAAGGAGAGTGTTTATAACATTGTACTTGGTGAAAGCATTCCCATAGAAGCTTAACGTTGTAACAGTAAATGACCCATGTTGTTTGTTGCCAGACTGGTGAGATTACATTTTCTCCATAATGAAATTCATAGAGTCAATAAGGTTACCCAGAAGTCTTAACTGAAAATGACAAGATCAGGGGAGGGCCTTGCCTGCACTATTGTTTTGATAGCTTGCACAACAATGAAGAAAATATTTCTCTCTTGCTAAGAAATCATTAAAAAATAAGCAGTTAACATTTCACATTTAATAGATGGGTATATTTATAAACAATTCCAGAAACTTAACATTTGAGGCAGTGTTTGCTTTTAACATGAGAAGCAAGCACATAAGTTATTGGGCTCTGATGTGGGGCCCGGGCAGGACTAAGCCTCCTACCGGGCCACCACGTACTGCTGAGGTGTGGGGGGAAAACTGTGTAGGTAATGAGCTGGCAGAGGCACTCCCAACTGTGGCACCAAGGAGCCATGTCCCTGCAGCCTGTGTGCTAAAAATGTTTTGTTTTTTGTTTTTAATGAGATTTCACAAGAACATTCTGTTTGGATTTTTTGTAATCCACCTAAAAATCCTCTAAGCTCTTGTCCCAACCTCATTATATGCTGGGACAAGAAATTCTGTTATAGAGGGCCAAGTTTTTAGAGCCTGTTGGGAATTCTATCACTAAAAACCTACAGGCAAAATGGGAAGATGGTAGCAGGTTACCAGCACCCAGGTAGAAGAGGCTTCGAGAGAATGTACTAGCATTCACGTAGAGAATGAGGGGGGAGGGGGAGGGCTGACCTGGGAGCGAACAAGTTGCGTCTGTATCTCACGTGGGTCACGATTCACCCACTGAACTTGAATAGAAGGTTCTTGACTAGGATGGTTGAAATACCCTGACCTCATTTCTAGGGAAGTTTGTGGATTCACCTTGAGGAGGTTTTAAAAGTAAACAGTCAAGTAATTAGACATGAGTAGCCCTGTTTGAAGGAAAGAACGTGGGCTAATTTCCTGGGGTCCCTCTACACCCAAGTCTCAATTTGATGGGAAATCAGACAAACACTCTTTTCCAACAGAATTTCCAAACATATAGGCAAAAGATACATTTGCTTCTGGAGGAAACTAAAGGAGGAGTGTCCTCGGATACTTTCTGCCCTTTTCTAGGTAGCTCCCATGCCGCTGAGAAGTGGCTCTGGTCCACACATGGCTGTCCCGTCAGACAGTGCTCCTCGTCCCGGAGACCATACCCGCCTTCTGGTGGCTGAGGGAGCCAGATGGGGAGGCTGGGTGGCATCCCCACTCTGCTGACTCCCAAGGGCCCATTGTAGATGGTCTGTGCTTGGCAGTATCTCACTCTCCTTTCTTTATCTGTGTGTGAAATCTGTGGAGAGAAGGAGAATTAGATGTTTCTAGAACAACGTGCTGCCTGCAGGTGGAACCTTATAACTATTCCAGGCTGAAGGGAATCTGCTCTTTCTTTACCTACAGAGAGAGCCCTCCAGGGAACCATATTCCACAGCCTTCCTCAGTACCCTGCCTGGCTCATTGCAGCCCCGGCTCACAGAAAGAGGGTGGGTGCGCTATGCAATCAGGTAAACCCGGTTTGGAAACCCAGCCCACTTGTCTAAGCAGCGGGGAGATTGTGAGCACTTGGCCTAATCTCAGAGCCACACTTCCCTCATCTTCCTGCCTGGAAGAAGTGGAAGTGGAGACAGAGTAACGCCACGCCACGCCACGTCAGCTTCACCTCTGTCCCCTGAGGCTGCTACCCTGACCCCGTGGAGAAACCCCATCATTAGCTCATCATTATGTAAAGGGAGGTAAAAGTACTTCATCTGCACAGTTACCGTGAACATTAAATAAGCTGAATGTCTGGCACCCATAGGCCCTCCCGTTTATAGTCCTTGTCTTCTGGAACTGATTCCCTCTTTTAACCTAAACCCTAGTGGTATCCTCCTAATGTTCCAGAGAAGGGGAATCGGCTCAAAATTTAAGAATGTCTTTCTTTATAGGGGCTGAGCCCAGAAGCCTATTTAGGGCTCTAGCTTGGTTCTTGCAGCCACACCTTGCTGACCCTCTGGGATCAGTGGCTTGACCGAGGGTCCGTCTCAGACTTGTCCTCCAAGAATCTGCTAGTGAGGCAGGATTTGCTCCCACAGGAGTCCTGTCCCCAACAGCCTCCCCACGAGAGCACTCTTGGCCCCAGGCTGGTGGGGGGTTCGTGGTTCCCAGGGGACGTCGCCTGTCTAGAATCCTGTGCTTAGCCCTCGGCCTTGCCGGCACCTCCAGTCCTCTGGGTGAAAGTGCCGAGCCCCCTCCCCAGGGAGCAAGGTGACGGGAAGCCACGGTGGAGTTCACGCCACAGCCACGTTCCCACGAGGCAGCGTACACTGCAGCAGGCCACTGAGCAGGCTGGTCCCTGGCAAGCCCCTGCTCAAATAGGAAACCAGATCCAAAGCTCCCCTCCTGGGACACTGCAAGGGAACACTCCCCTCTCACTAACCTAATCAGTATGTCCATGTCACCGATGTTTACACAACTGAAGCTGGGGGTGAAGGGGAGACATTTGTCTGGCTCCAGCTCTGCTCCAAAGGAAAGCACTCAGCTGGGTAGGATTGGGAAAGATTAAAAATAACTCCTCCATCCTTGTCAGAACTTTGCATCTCCTTTGCAACACCCCATTTAGCATCTGGCCTCCTCCCCCAACCAGGCGTCTCCTCCTCCTCCTGGTGCCTCCGCTGCCCTGAGGTGGTTCTGAAGACAACTCCCCAGCCTGCAAACACCTGCACCCTAGGAGACCGCCCTTCCTCCGGTGCATGGGAGCGTGTGTCCCTCGCACACGGGTCCCTTTTAGCAGGAATACGGGAGGCTCGGGCAAGGAAGTCATATTAAAGCTATTTGTGAGGCTGCCAAAGGATCACTTTGATTTATAAAGTATGAAAGTTTGCCATTTCTGAATTCACAGTGAATGAGTTATTTCCCAGATTTCGCTCCAGAGGACCTTATTACATTCTCAATTCCAGTGTGAAAAATGAATTGCAGGGAAAATGGGTCACTTTTCCCCAAATGTTGAAAGTGCCGTGTTTGAGGTTTCAGTAACCCCTTCCCTTTGGTCCCTTCCAGGCTGGGTGGTTGGATCTCTGGAAATCCTCGGCAGCCCCGCGAGTCTGGTGCGAAGCGTCGGGAATGGCATCGCCGACTTCTTTAGGCTTCCGTACGAGGGGCTGACCAGAGGCCCGGGAGCCTTCGTGAGTGGGGTCTCCAGAGGGACAACGTCATTTGTAAAGCACATTTCCAAAGGTAGCCACTTTGGTTTCTTTTCTTAATGCCTCATGTTCATTCCTTCCCTTATTTTTTCTTTGTAAAGAACACGTTATGGCTCTGAGGGCCGTCGGTGTGCCTCTACCTTTGTTTGGCCCGTTAGGGTGCCATGAAATGTTGGATTTGCAACAAAGCTCACATCTAATGTCTTATGTTTTAAACAGATCGATGCTTGCCTGCAGTGTGTGAAAATGTCTCAGAAACTTCAGAATCTTAAACCTCCCACTGGGAAAGCCAGCATTGGCTCAACTGTTATTCCATGCGATAAATACAGAAATACTAAAGGTGTTCAGGACTTCTGCTAAACATCAGAAACCCTACACTGTGTTGCCTCTTCATTTTTTTAAATGTAGATACAGTTGTCATAACTTCTGGAAGGATATGGAAGCGGATTTGGAGGGGAACCAGCCGGCTTTCCCCTGGCAGGCCACGTCAACAGTGCCATCTTGTGGCCCGGATAAGTCATCGGGCACAGAAGCGTCCGGACCGCTGCCCACATGAAGGGGAATGTTTTCGTTTTACCCTTGTGTGTGCTTGACGATATTTTGGTCAGGTTGGCAGTGACTCGGGAACTAACAAGGGCCATCTGAGTCCCCTTTTCTTCTCAGCAGGAGGTAGGGAAAACAGGGCAAAGGGCTTCTCCCCCATAAAAGGCTTTTTAATGTCAACAGTGCTGCAATTCTGTTATGAGTGGGCAGGTTATAGAAGTCTCTAGAAGGCTCAAAAGCAGAGGAGCTTGAAATATGAGTGTCCATTGTCCTAGAGGGGGCCTGGCAGGAGAGCGGCAAGAGCAGTAAACCGAGCGGTGTGGACGAGGCTGGGCCCGCTCCCCCGGGCCCCAGCCGTCCGGGAGGCCTGTGAGCTGAGAGCCGAACAAGCTCACAGATGAGTCACTGGCGGATTTCTCACTCCCGACACTTGAGCCTTTGTGGTTCTGCTGTTTTTATTTTCAAATAAGACAACCGACACCTGCTAAACTAAAGCCCGCGGTAATTTCCGCGTACTGGCTCACTGAATGGTTTTTACACTTGTTCCCTCCTTCTCTCAGTGAAATCTGTTTCATTTGCTGGTGTCTGCGTGTGTGCAAGGACTTTTTAGATTACTGGTAAAGATCCAGCAGCAAACGCAACACCTTCCATCTCGTCTTGGAACCGGATAGCCTCTCACGGATGAGTGAATTCGTTAGTATCAGGATCTGTCCATTGATGTCTTTCAGTGTGGCGGCACTGAGACCTGTACAGACTTGCCAGAAAACCTGACATAGTCATGGCTTTCCCATGTTTTCTCTCCTTTACTGCCCTCACTTTTTTCAGTTAACATCCCCAGAATCAAAACTGCACGTATTCTGTGTATCAACAATCATTGTTGCCTCAGAATGTCTAGTGATGCAGTTCAGAGCCTCGCTTTGCTATGACCGAAGAAGGCGGGAATAAATTTTATTCCTAAGTAGAAATATTTCTTTACAATCTAATATTCAGCAGCATGACTTCAACCTTTCAAATGAGAGCAAATCTTAAGCTTCAAAACTGGCCCTCAGTGAGGACTTCAGAACTGTGGTTTGGCAGGCGAACAGTAGTGAATGCTACTTGCGTCTGAAACTCTGGGCATTTTTCTGGCAACAGAGATTCCCATCTGGCCCGTTTTGAGGTGTGCCATCACCCTTATGAGCAAGTGTTAATCTTCACCTCGTTTTCTTCAGGCCGTTGCTTCAAGCTGCCCAGAGAAAGCCACCGTCCCTCACCACCTGGGCAGGTCCCGAAGGCACCCCCCCCCCCCGGCTCACCAGCCCTGTGAGGACCGCTCCCCAGGGGCCCACCGCGTATGGGACCGTAAGGCCAACCCACGTGCTCTTGTGCCCTCAGGTACCCTCACCTCCATCACCAACCTGGCCACGAGCCTGGCCCGGAACATGGACCGCCTCTCGCTAGATGAAGAACACTACAACCGGCAGGAGGAGTGGCGGCGGCAGCTTCCCGAGAGCCTGGGCGAGGGGCTGCGACAGGGCCTGTCCCGCCTGGGCATCAGCCTGCTCGGTAAGGGGCTACGGGGGACCCGCACTGGGGCTCTGCGGGCCGGCCAGGTTCCCAGTCCCCCAGTACTAGGGGTGGTTGTGCAGTCCCCATCCTTCCTGCATGCGAGGCTGAGGCTCAGGGAGGGGAGGACACTCCCTCTGCTTCCTGCCCTGCGTCCATGAGGCACTGGGACAGGACCTCCTTTCCAGAGCCATCGTGCAGCCATGATGGGGCCGTCCCCAGACCTGCCCGGAGAGAGGCTCACCGGCACAGATACCCACGCCCCACCCTCCCCCCCCATATAAGTGTCCTTCCTTAGGCGCCCCCCGAGCGTGAGGGTGTCAGCACAAGGACGGCAGCACACAGCTGCTGTTCCCTGTACGGTCACAGGCAGACTTTGTGCTGCGCCCTCTCCACGCACATATCGCAGACGCTCACCTTCGAGAAGCACTTGAGCAACGTGCAAATGTCACGTAAACTTCAGTGAGGAGCCCACTTCTTCCCTTTATTTTTTTTTTCAAGAGTGCAGGCTCAGCCTGACTCAGAGCAATTACCGTTTGTCGAGCAGCCAGATGGTATAGTTAGAAGTGAAGACTGCCGTGGATATTTCCAAGGACTACAAGTATTCGAAAAATAAGTTGCTTTGGAAAAATCTATAAAAAGGAAGCTTCAGAGCTGAAATTTTGCAGAGCAGGATTTTCAAGGGTATCTTTTGTTTATTTGTTTGCAAAGGAATTTAAAACTGTATTGCTTGGCAGCCGGCCTGCTGCGCATCGGAAGGCGTGTGCATCTCAGGGAGATCAAAGTGGCCCAGAGCAGGGAGAGCAGAGGTCAGACGAGAGGAGCTTGAAAGGATGTGTCCTCTCTCCAGTCTGCAGTTCTGGCCGCAGCCTCCAGCGCAGCCAGCCGAGGCCCCGGGAGGAAGTAGTAAGATGTTGCAAGCTCAGGTTAAATTACTGGAAATTGTTTAAGTCATAACATTCTGGGGCGTGGGGCACCGTCGTGTGATGATGCGTGGAAACTGGGAGGCTTACGGGTGACCTGGGATGGAACTTCTGGGTAGAGGAGCAGCCCGGAGGCCACGGTGGCTGTTCTGGGGAACGCGTGTGGCGCGGGAGCGGGTCACATTCCTGAGGGGCCAGCGGACCCAGGCTAGGATGTCCAGCTTCTTTCTTGGTGACTTCAGGCAGGTTCTTCTCTACTCTGAACCTGGGTTTCTCCTTTATAAATTGGGGCTGGTAATAACACGATTAGAGGTAACAATAGTGACCTGTGCCAGGCAAAGCATCCATGTTTGGTAAACAGCACCACACATGCTCATTATTGGGTTCTGGTAGCAAAGAAACTGTAACAGTTGCCTCATTTCAAAGAGTGTCCCCCTAAAGAGAGACATGTGAGCAATGGCGGGAGCGGTCTTGCTTTAGTTTTAGTTCAAGGGATGAAGTGGCTGGAACCACAGGAAGTGACTGAGGCTATCTTGGAGGCCTTGGGTCATTGATTGGGGGCAGTGGGGGACCTTTTTTTTTTTTTTTTTTTGGCCAAGAATCGTGGGCTTCCAGGCCCTCTACGCTGGGCAGGAGAGCTTCCTTCCCTCTAGCCTGGCTCTGTTTGGGGTTCACAGGTGCTCAGCAGAGGACACCCAAGCTGGCTGGCCTGTGGCTGTGTCCATCCCTACCAGTCCTTTCTCTTCCCACCCAGAGAAGCCCACACCCACGACCCAGTTGCCACTGCATAAAATGGTGCCTGATGGCAGAAATCCATTACGTGAGGAGCCACGATCCTCCCTCTGTGGTGTCCCACTTTTTAATTCGGCGCCTCTTGTTAACCAGGCTAGAAAGTCCTAAAACTCTGATCTTCGCTGTCTCACGTCTTGTACGTCCGCATCCATGCGAGGGAATCATTTAGTCTGTCTGTGAAACTTATGTGGGCCCACAGTCTTTCTGCATCTCTGGTAATTTCCAAAATCCTCAGAGTTCTTTGGATGGTGGAAATCCCTCCTGGGTGTGCGCGGGCTGCACCTGCCTGCACGGCCTGACCCTGGGCCCCGAGGAGTCCCGCCTCCAGCTGTGCACCCTGAGTGGCCGGCCCGTTCCCGTGCTCCTCAGACATTCTTAGTTCCCAGCGGGCATCTCCAAGTTGGCTCAAACCAGCTTCCTTCCTTCTGGGAGTTGAAGAACTCTCTGACCCACGTAATCACCAGGTCATCTCAAAATGTCCAGTCCTACCACATACATCAGGGATGGCAGGAAGACAAGAGGAGGAGTAGGACCAGTCAAGTCCCCTAACCTAGGAAATTATAATTTATCACCATTTAATTTATCCCCAGAAATGGTGCTTAAAACTGCTAAATGCAATGAAGTGCCTGATTGAAGTTAGAGCTATTATCATTTGTTTGAAACCCATGCTTAGTAGAATCAAAATCTTAGTTCCTCAGTTTCTTCCTCTAGAAGAAACATTAACGACCCAGTCAGTAAAAATATTTTGAAAGACCACTTGAGAGTTGACAAAGCATTATCACATGTGTCATCCTGTTTGATGTGCAAGCCCTGGGCACGGATATGAAGTTAAGTGACTTGCCCAGGTCAAACCTCCACCCGAACAAGAGCCTGGCCTTTTCCACGTGTCACCCACCCTGGAGGGCTCCAAGCCTGGAAACGATCAGGAAGTGGGGAGACTGAACAATTGAAAGTTCCAGGGTGGGAAAAACACATTTACCCCAAATGTTTATGAGTTTGGTGGGCCTTCTTGCCTCTGTTTTGCCCTCATGGGGACACCGTGGAGTGTTACGAGGTACTTGAAAAATCAAAGGGAGCCGTTAGCCGCCATGCCCAGCCGCATCGCCCCGAGTCAGCAAGGAAGTGTCGGCTGGCCGAGAGATGCCGCCGAGGTGCTTGGATGAGCTCCACCAGTTTCGAGAAAGCAGTGGCTTTGGGGAAAACTCTGTTTAGCCTACAGAACTGGTAATAAGGCTTCCCCACATTTACCAGATCCGCTCTCCAAACACCCCCCTTTCTCCTACACTCTGGAGTCTGCACTGAGAGAGGATGTGAGCTCCGTGTCACGGCCACACTCCATGTTCCCTCCCAGACGTGACTTCTCTCTCGTGAATACCAAAGGCAGGATGTCAGAGCTTGCTCCTCCGATCCCCTTCTCTTGGGCTGCTGCCGAAACAGTGCTGCCTCTCCCGGCAGCCACACCCTCCGTGTCCACGGCCACAGTTGGACTGCCATTCAGAATCCCAACAAAACAGGCCTCTACCAGGTGAACCAAGACGTTTGCCCTGGGGTGAGTGAGGAAGAGCCATGCACCAGGCCTCGGCATTTATGAGCAGTCGCTCTGATGCCACTATCAGCCATCAGCAAGCAGGTTGCAGTCAGTGGGGAATTTGGGAATAACAGCAAGCAGTGCGTCTGTTCTAGCCTCGAGCTAGAATACCTAACACACTCTGTGTGTAGGTCTGGTTTGTCTCTGAAGCGGGGCTCTGTAGCGTCCCACCTTAGGCCTGTGCCTCTGCTGTTGTGATTTAAAAAAAAAAAAAAGTGTCCAAAATGAAATTACAGCATGTGGTGAGGGCAGCACCAAATGGCCACATAGGACCCTTCAGAGATCAGCAAGCAGTGCTTCCTGCCTTAGGCTGGGGAGCAGGTCATGGAAGAGATAAGGGAGGGCCCGTTCAGTTCCCTTGCCTGACAAAGAAAGCCTTCCTCCTCCAGCTAAAGGGTCGCCAAGGAAACACCCCCCAGTCTATGCCTCGCCCCCCACATGCAGAGTGCACGGAAACTCCCCTCCCAGGCGTGCTTCCTTCTGCACCTCCCTTCGTCACTTCACAGCCGTCTCCATGTGGCCGCCCACCCCGTGGGCCTGATGCCAACAGACAAGTTTGGGGATCAGTTTCCACTGCTTAGAGCAGAGTTCAAGTATACGACAGTAAATAATTTACCAGTTGTGGGATTTAGCTGGATTACACTTAATAAGAAGCCTTCTGAAGCCCTAAGAGAAGCTGCCTCTCTCAAGGCAGGGCCGCAGACACCACGAAATGGCTGCTGGTCTCTCACGGCCTCTCTGGTCTCCGGCTCGCACCTGGTGACCAGTGAGGTGTTGGTGTGTGTGACAGGCCAGCTTTCCCCCTCCAGGGTCTGGTGCTGGGTGAGGGCGTGTGATCTGACAGCTCCTTCTCTACCTCTGAGGATCTAACACCTTGTCATGAGGTTCAGATTTTCCACTCTCCAGGCTGCCCAAATAGCTGATCTGTCAAAGTGGCGGTTACTGAGCCTTCCCTGTGGCTGGTGGCTGGAGAAAGTGGAAGATCAAAGGGGAGTTTCACTGGGATACCTGTTTGCACTTAGGCAGGTAGAAGTGAGAAGTTAGAGCTCTGTATGGGTACCCACGGCCATCAAGGCTCTATATTCCTTGTACAGTAGGCCTGGCACGTTAAAGGGAAGTGGAAGTTTCTCCATGAAGTAACCACCGGCCCCTCGACTCAATTTTAGTAGTCTGAATGGAAATCTGCCCTTGAGAAGAGGCATTTCTTAAATAATTTGATCTGTCGGTGAGTTTGTATTTACCTCCGTTTTCTTACTGACTTAAGCATGGAGACCTTTCAAAGAAATCAGATGAGGACATTCCAAAAGCTGTATTTTTTGAGTTGATGCTATTCCCTTTGAACTGTCTGCTCCGAGATGATCTGAAGAGAAGACCCCATGGTCTGGCCTCTGGCGTGCACCAATGGCGGCCACACACACACACACACACACACACACACCCCACTGACACTTCCTGGCTGCTCCAACTCATGACCTCATGGTTGGACAGCAGAACATCACAGTCCTCCCTCTAAACACATGAGGCGAGCTCCCCAGCCTGAGTGCCAGGATGGGGTATCTCGAGGGTGCTGTGACAGTGACCCCTCGGCCCTCCACAGCCAGGGCAGCCGGGGCCACATGGGAGCAGCTTCCTCTGTCTGCCTCTCCAGTCAGTTGTTGAGAAGGTTTGGGAAGCTTAGCTCTAGGCCGAGAAACAGACCGGTCGCCTCAGGTCATTCTTAATCTGTCAATACATAAATTTAAATGACTCTGTCCAAATTCAGAGGAATGGAATCCATGAAGAACATTCCCCTTACAATTGACCTGAAGGAACTGGCCTTTGTTTTACTGGATTTTGTTCAGGGGAATATTACTTGAAATTAGCAGGTCATTAACAGAGACCTGGAAATCTCCATTTACCCAAGAGACTTGGAGTTAGTGGCATTTGGAATAATGGGTTTTGACATGTACTGAAATTTCTACCAGGGGGACTGTGCATTCTCCATCCTCTTTCCATTAATCCTAGCAGGATTGAGTTGGATACAAAATTCTGTCAAGAACTGTAATGAAATTTTTACCTCTTACTGAGCTAGAATTCTCCAGTCCATCACTGGGGCGGGGCGGGGGGGGGGGGACAAAAAAAAACCTGGGACCTGTGAAGCCTTTACCAGATCTCCTCAGGGACCCCTCAAAGTAAGAGGAACAGGGAGGAAGGACCCACAGGAGGCTGGGGGATTTGCCCTCCAGGATACCTGACCGGGCTGCCCTTCTGGGAAAACCACAGAGCAGGCCTCTGAGAGCAGGGTAGCTGCTCTGAAGTGAGGAGTAAGCGGCCAAACCTCAACTGAAGTAGGAAGGAAGGAAGTTTTTCTAAGACTGGCAGAACGGAGAGCCTCTTTTATAAACAGGATCAGTGAATAGCCTGGTGGTTTAGAGCTGGGCTGGGACTCTGCCTCTCTAGACACAAATCCTGGCTCAAGCATAGGACAACTGTGTGACCTTGGGGACAAACTCCTTAACCTCTCTGTGCTCAGCGGCCTTATCTAGGAGCTGAGGATAAAAACCATGTATGACTCCTAGGATTATGAGGATTAATGATCTCATACAAATAACACTCAATATAGTCCCCCAGCACATAGCAAGCACTCAAAACAGATCAGCTATAGTAGAAATAATGGCTATATTGACAATTACTCTTATATATTCATATATTAATATTATTAAAGAATTGCTCTTATTGTTATTAAAAGGGAGAACTTGGAAAGGGGATGGTCTCTTCCAGTTTTTCACCCTCCTAGTTCAGTGAAAATTTATTAGGCTGAGTAGGCTTGCTCTCTCCTCTTTGTCTTCTGGACAAAGGCATGTGAGTGTCACTTTGGAATAGTCTGACTTGTTTATTAAATTCTGAACTGGACTTCACAGATCCTAACTGTGATGGACCAAAAAGCCAGTCTGAATATTATGTTCTGGTGAAGATCATAAATGTCTAACTCTGTGCTCCGTGAACTTACGGAATTGATGACTAAGTGTATAGGAAAGAACTTTATAAGGAGGGTGCATCTCCCTCTTCAATCCAAATAAAACTGTGTTCTGGATTGAGGTTTTCACTTCCTCAGGATTGTAAGCCTCAGTCCTCACCGGAGGCTTTTGCCGTGTTTCAGGTGCAGTTGCCGGCATAGTCGATCAGCCCATGCAGAACTTCCAGAGAACATCCGATGCTCATGCTTCAGCAGGACACAAGGCCAAGGGTGTCATCTCAGGCGTGGGGAAAGGAATCATGGGGGTGTTCACAAAGCCCATCGGAGGAGCTGCTGAGCTCGTGTCCCAGACTGGCTACGGTAAGTCGGCCAGCACCTGACAGGCCAGCTCAGACATCACCGATTAATTCGCGTTGTTACCCCAGGGACTCCGAGTTAATCTAGGCCTTCACGTGGCAAAGCAGAATAAGATGGCTACATCTACAAAGAGTAAATAGCTGTCTTTCTTACCTCCTTACACTTACTTGTGCAAAGAGTAGAATTGTACTATTAATCGTAAATTATAATAATTAAAGGCCCAGGAAATCAGTTTGTAATTTCATTCTATCTCACAGAATCTTTTTACGGCACATCTAATAAAATAGACTTTAGCGAAAAGTAACAGGTTAGAGGTTGAGGGCAATCGAGAGCACTACGTAGAAAATATTGAAGCAGAGGATAGAATGATTACTTTTTCTGTTTGAAAGGAAAAGTAGGTTATAAGGCAGGAAGATATTTATCTGGAGGCAACATGTATGTATTTGGAGAGAGAGGAGCGTGTGTATGCAGGCGTGCGCACGTGGGTTTGCACACGCACGCCCACGGAGCCCCGCTTCTGCAGACTCTGTGCTGTGGCCCCTGGGCCGAGCTCCTGGAAACCCTTTCCCAAAGCAGACAGCTGCGGGGAACGGGCTCACGGCACCGCCTGCTCTTGGATGATGGGGCGCCGGGGCCGCTCATACACTTGTGTGCACGCCGGAGTGATGGGTGTGCAACAGGAAGCACCTCCCCCCGTGTGATTTTCTGCATTCTTGGCAAAGCACACAAAAGTGCCTTGATGAACAGGTGACTGCGACTGTCACCTTTTCCCCTGCACTCGGTGTCCTCATTCTGGTCCTGAAGCCGGCTGTCCGGCCTCGCAGGCCATAGGAGGGCCGGGCTGTCAGACACGCGAGTCCTCTGCCTCCAGCCCCTGGTACGTTTCACCACAGGCATCCCGCACCTCCGCAGGGCTGACAAGAGTGAGGGGAGGAAAGCGGGAGACAAACGCCCACACCCAGGCAGCCATCCGGAGGGATTCCTTTAAGAGACCACACAGACGCGAACATGTGTTCCTCTTGGCGTTTCCCCTCACCGCCTCCCTCCTCGTTTCTGTGTCTCTCTGTCTCCGTCTCTCTCCTTCTGTGAATGACATTTTCACTCAGGGAACGGGGGCAGTTGGCACAAAGAACTGCCGTAGCCCAAGAGCGATCCCGGGCACACTCCCTTTATCAGATGCTTACACAGCAATAAACAGCATCCAGCAGACCCCAGCCCATCCTTCACAAATTCCTTTGTCCCTCACCTCGAGCCTCCCCCCGGGGCCAGGACCTCTCCCTTAGGTCAGAGCATCTCAGAGCAGAGCTTCACGTGGCTTGTTGCCCTCCATCATTCTTGTAAAACTTTTATTACCTCACTGAAGGTTTTACAAACCACTAACTCTCCGTCTAATGACTGTGCCTCGTTTATAAACATTTACAAGCCCTCGGGAGGCACACATGCTGTACCATCTTTGGTTCTGGAGAGTCTCCTTGGAGGCCTTCGTGGTGCTGCCGGGTGCCTTCGTTTGGTGCCGGCACCAGGGAGAGCGTGTAATAAACCAGTGGCCCCCCGAGTGCTCATAAACGTATATGGATTCGTGTTTAACAGCTGGATTGAGTCACTGAAATACTGTATCTAGGCAAACCATGTGCCTTTGTGTGCATCTCTGTGTGTGTTGTGTTTTTTATTGTTTGCCCAGCCCAGCCCAGCCCAGATACAGAAGTATTGTAACATTAAGCAAGGAAGTCAGCTAACAATCTTGACTGTTTTACCGCATAAATTGTAACGCTGTGTGAGCTGTTGTTCAGGACCGATTACTCCCCGGAGCGCTCCATTAATTGCCAGTCCGGTCTACGCTCGGACTGTCCTTCATTCATGTTTCAGTTTGTAGCTAGTGTAAGATCGCCAGAGTTCAGAGCATTGCAGTGTTTAATGATTATCTATACGACTGCTTCCAAAGATGTGACATCATTTTGGATCTGTAGTGTTTTACGGATGGCTGTAAGCAGATGACATCACTCTAGAGTGGAACCGGTTTCCAGAAAACACCTAGTAAAACTCCCTTACTTCTCTTACCACAGGTATTTTACATGGAGCTGGACTTTCTCAGCTTCCCAAACAGCGCTATCAGCCAAGTGATCTACATGCCGACCAGGCCCCAAACAGCCATGTCAAATATGTCTGGTAAAATTATCTAGACGCTTGTTCAACTGCACATGCATGTTAACAGGGCCTGGCTTGCGGTCAAGCTAACGGGCCCTACTTTCAGGGGAGCCCAAGAGGAGCGGCCGCGTTCAGCATCTCAGGCAGCGTGAGGCCATCGTAGTGCCAGGGAAAGGCTGCTGTCCCCAGATGCGGGGCGCCTCTCGGGCACTCCTCAGGAGAGGCTGCATGCCGACAGAGCAGCCTAAGCTTGTGAGGGGACCGGGGACTCTCTAGGAAACCACGTTCTAATCAGGGGTGACATTTCTAATGGGAAGAAAAGGAGCTAGCCAGCCGAGGGGAATCCTTGTCCCCAGGAAGGAGCTGGAGTCGATTGACCAGAATCAGTTTGAGCATCAAAGTGACAATTACATTTGAAGCTAAAGTTGATAATCAGATCAGCAGGGCCCTTTGCCTTTGGGGAACTTTGTGAAAGAACACCCCAGCTCCTGGTACAGTGTGCGCTGAGATAGGACCATCTTTTCCAAACTGGCTTCTAGCCTCACTCTTCTCCTTTGAAACAGGAAAATGCTTCAGTCCCTGGGCAGACCAGAAGTCTACATGGCCCTGGATGTGGTTCTGGTGAGGGGCTCAGGCCAGGAGCACGAAGGGTGCCTGCTGCTGACCTCGGAAGTGCTCTTCGTGGTGAGTGTCAGCGAGGACACGCAGCAGCAGGCCTTCCCTGTCACGGAGATCGACTGTGCGCAGGACAGCAAGCAAAACAACCTGCTGGTCGTGCAGCTCAGGCAGCCACGAGTGGCCTGCGATGTGGAGGTACGTGTCAGAAAACAGGGTGACTGTGTGGCTAACTGCCGGGGGAGCGGAGATGCAGGCCGACCACCAGTAACCAGGCAGTTGAGCCTGCAGCCCGTGGAGTGGCTGCTGGAGACTGGGAGGGCCGCCAGAGGAAGCGGCGTGGGGGGACACGGGGGCCCGGGGGACAAGGCGATCTGTGCAGAAGGAAGTTGGGAAGCCCCAACCCAGGTGTGTATGTGAGCCTTCCAGAGGGGAGCCCAGCAGTAGGCCAGATGGACTCGAGGCCTGGGGCCACGCCACGGTTAAGAACTGGACGAGGCTTGGTTGTCAGGGGGCCGGTGCTGAAGTAGACAGGACAGCGGGGCTCCAGAACAAACAGGTGTGTCCCAGAAGGGCCAGGGCCGAGGCAGCAATTCCATGCTGCTGCTCCACAAAGCAGGCCCAAGTCTGCTGAGCAGTGTGGAGGCACAGGAGAGGACCGCCACAGACGGGAGGGGACCAGGAAACAGTTCACGAACCAGGAAGGAGGTCTAACTCCCTCTCTCCCCCATTTCCACTCCAAGACCGCAGGGGTCAAAATTTTGTGCATGAATCTCTTTCCTCCCACCGCCTTGTATTGTGTGTGGCTCTGCGTTCCCTTTCCCACGGGGCACACTCCCATCCCCTAAGTACTGTGGGGTCCCTCCTGGGATGTTGCTTAGGCTCTTGGGGCAGCTCCCTGGCCACAGCCGGGCCTGCTCCTGTACTGCATGCTGGCTCCTGACCACACAGAAGTTGACATGGGATGGAGGCCCAGGCAGGGCACACCGGGTGTCAGGGGTGAGCCCTGACAAGAGTGACACCAGCTTCCTACACAGTCCAGCGGTGAGCAGGTGCACCCAGTGGAAAACTGCTCTGTTCCTGCCTCCTGCTGAGTGCCTGATCCATGGGGCTCCAGGAGTTGACCTAAGAAACAGACCTGTTTTTCCACACAGCAAGGGGGGTGTAGGTCACTGGCAAGCTGGGGCCTGCTGGTCCTAACCTGAGGACTGAGTGGCCCCAGGAAAGGACAGCAAACCTGCCTCCAGCAGGTCCTGCCCAATTCTTTATTTTCTTCCTGGTAAGGGAGCCTGTGTCTCCCTCGCACCACTGTTTGGGTAAAATTATCTGAGAAGAGGGAAGGCAGCCAACCACAACAACTCCGAGATTTCTCTAGCTTCTTGGATCCGAATCAGTCGGGCTTTAAGCTGGGGCTTGGCAATAGGCGTACATTGCTGCTTCGAGTTGATGACTTTCTGGGAATAAACAGAGGTCAGATGTCCAGGCTGACTTTAGATCTGCCAAAATCTTCTGATCCAGTTGACAATAAAGCAGCAGTGATCTGGCTACAGGATTTGGCAAGGGATAGTATCATTATCTTCAAGTCCT
The DNA here is from genome assembly GCA_028646485.1 of Cryptoprocta ferox. Lineage (NCBI taxonomy): Eukaryota > Metazoa > Chordata > Mammalia > Carnivora > Eupleridae > Cryptoprocta > Cryptoprocta ferox. The sequence continues at coordinate 34,886,157 of CM053569.1, read as the reverse complement.
TGGTCCTTAACGAGAAACTTCCAAGGCCCTAAGGAATATCTCTATCGTTGTTCCTTAGCTGCTTGGGAAGTATTTCGTATCTTAAACTGAGACTGGAGATTCAGCTTTTGCTATTAAACTGTCTCTACTGTCTTCAACTGTGATCCTTCTCCCTTTGACTTTTGTTTGAGGAGGGTACTGTGGGGAATTATCACAGCTGGGAAGAGGGGTTAGTGAGATGATAGCTGGAGTCACCACTCCTAGAAGTTGCCAAGGTTAATTGAGACCATGGGATCACCAAGTTAGAGGCAGAAGCACTGACGCTCTGGACGCCATGCTTAACGCCAGTCTTCCACTGGTACTCGGGGAGAAGAGGGGGCTGGGGTTCAGGGGGAAGAGGCGGAAAGAGATGATGGAGGGCAGGAGTACTGCAGGGCAGCTGTGGTGTGTGCCCGGCAGCACCTAGCTGTCCTGGCACAGGACACAAACGGTGGAGGTCCAGTTTGCCTTCGGCCCCCAAATTCTTTTTCTGAATCTATCCCTCTTTACCTCCCCACTCAACTCCTAAGAAACAGGAAATAACTGCCCCCTCAGTCCTGTGTCCAAACCCTAACCCCCTTCCCCATTCACTCCAAAGGAGACCCAAACTTTAGAACAAAATGCCCATTTCTTAGTACACCCTTCCTTAGGAGTGCTGTGGCCCAGTGTATATGCAAAACGAGGTGGGGGAATCACTCAATGGTGCTGCTTGTCACAGGGACTTTTCCTCAACTGCTGTGCTCACGTCGGTCAGGACTAGTCACGTACAAACCTAATCCACAGATGTAAACTTGGGTTAAGAAGTCTACCTGCTGTCTTCCAGGGAAAACTAAGAACAGTATTTTAAGATCTTTATATAGAATGGCTTTTCTGTTTTTTTGCTTTAGATACTAGGAAACTCAGCTCCTTTGAAATTTGGAAGGAATTAATTTGTAGATGACATCATTCAGTATATTGAAATGTGGCAAGATTCGGATTTTTTAAAATCAGCATTTGCTTTTCTTGGTTAAATGCAGCCATTTTTAGGGTAATAATTGCTTAATATGCCTGGCACATTATTGAAATCCCTTATGAGAGGCTCAAAATGAGTCAGAAGGTCAATTTATTCCTTGGCCAGGTTCCTCTCACAGCACGGGTTTTCCTGTGCTGCTGTTCAGGAGGAGCAATTAAGACTTTCTGTGTTTTCAAAGCTTTCCAGCTGAATTCTGACCCCATCAAATGATATCATCAGAGCTCTGGCTTTTGCCTGGTGGTACACAGCTTTCATCTGTCAGTGAAACTTCAGGGGCCTTTATTTTCTTTCCCAAGCTTAAAAATATGAGATCCGAACTCTAACGGATGCCCTTGTTACTTCTCTGGCAGCCCCTTACTCCTTACCATCCGCTGACTTCGTATAGCTTTTATTTAAGACACCCTTGGCTGTACTGTTTCCATCCCCTACACAGAAACACATTCTTTACATTACCACCACTCTGAGAACTCAAAAGCCCTTGTTAATTCTTACCCAGAGAGGTCTTGCCAACATTTCGTAGGTACAGAACCACTGAAAGGTCAGTGGCTACCTGATTCCCACAGATCAGTGGTTTACGCTGGAAATGTCCCAGGCCACATGATCCGCACACTAGATAGCTACAGAATCTCAGGGTGGGAAGAATTTATAGCTCCAGCTGCCTTTGATGGGTGCTTTCTCAGAAAATCTCACTTAAGAACTTAGGTAGTATATCTCAGTTCTCCTATTTGAGTTCCACTGAAGATGAGCCAGACTTTTATGAACCATAAATGTACTTTGCATCCTCCCTTTTTTTCCATAAAAATTTCCCCTTCCTCTGCCCAGTTTTTTTTTTTTTATTTTCTCTGGCTTTAAATCCTAGTGTTTATAAAAACAGAAAATGTTACAGTTCAAAAGGTATTTATTTTCTTAATGCTCTGTCCAAAGCCACTGGTTTGAAAGAGGTGCTCTTCTCCAGAATTTTTTCTGTTAAACTGAAGAAGTTTAAGGAGACAGGCAAACATAACTTTTATTTCAGGATGCGAGTTTATTGTTGATTTATGCAGAGGAAAGACACTCTTCTTTGTTCCTGAGCTGGTTCCTAAAGAGCAGTGACAGATGTTTAATAATGAGTAAAATGTTACCAAATCATCAACCTCAAACATGTGAATTTCACACTACCCCAAATGCATATTCAAAGGAGGGTGTCCTAACAGTCCCGTGCAGAGCGTCATCTGTACTGCTGCAAGCGCGGTGTTATCACTGCCACAGCTCAGAGGAAAAATAAAAAGCAGCACCGTTTTGGATAAGATGGCTTTATTAGAGGACCTGAAGGCATAAGGTACAGATGTATCAAGGCAAAATCAGAAGGAATAATTTTGTCACGGGAGTCCCATTATGAGGATTTGGCAACTAAAGACTCTTTTATTTTTGGATCCCAGGTGGATGGAGCCCGAGAGAGACTGTCGGAACAACAGTACAATAGACTTGTGGACTATATCACAAAGACATCCTGTCACCTGGCCCCCAGCTGCTCTTCCCTGCCGACAGCATGCCCGGTGGTGGCCGTGGAACCGCTCCCGTCCACCGTGAAAACGTACTGCTATATGGTAGATCCACATTTTGCTCAAGTCTTCATTAGTAAATTTAACATGGTAAAAAATAAAGCCCTGAGGAAAGGGTTCCCTTGAGTACGCTCTGAGGTGTTGATCCCTGCTTGTACAATTTATTTTTTAAAAAGAAACCTAACTAGCTCTAAGAGTATCTAAGATGAACACGAGGCCAGTACTTTAATTATACGTAATTTTTCAGACTCTTCTAAAGTTAATTCAGATTCTTTTCCCTAAAACTAAGAAGATACTTAAAAAAAAAAAAAAAAAAACTTGTTCCTTTCCCATTTGGAGACAGTGATTAAAAGAGTCTCTGTTGGGATCTCATCACACATGTATTCCCTTTTGCTCTCTAATAGTATTTGCTAAATTGTTCACTATAATTAAGGTCTGTTAACTCTGCTCTAACAAACACAAAACGTGTCAGGCCTTCATTCCCAACAGCATCTGTTTCTAGGCTACAACACTGTCTTGGCCTAATACCCTCATCTGCAAACGTTTGGAATCTTTAAGTGCTTAGGATTTTATTGTTTAACTTGTTAAATTTATTACTTAAATGTGATGCTCTTCTTTAAGTGAAACCTGCCATGTGTATTCTTAAAGACTGCATTTTACTGAAATTTACAAGACATTCTCATGACTGTCCAGGTACACTGTGGAAAAAATGCCTCTCCAATTCGTGTTAGCAAGCAAGCTTAGAGTAAATCCAGTGTCCATCAATGAAAACAGAGCACCCAGACTGCTCAGGTGAGCTCTCTAGTTCCATAAACAAAACAGACACCTAGGTATCCCCTCTGACACTCTCTTCTGGAAAGGCTTTTAGCAGGATGTTCATACTGCCCTGGGATATTGGAGGGGCATCAAGAACCCCAACGTCAGCCTTATCAATGACCCAGTCCAAATAGTTTATTCTGAATTGACTTGATCCAATACAAAAATATTCCCAATGACTGATATTATTTCTGTATTTAAGGCTGGGTTTTTATCAAGACCCTGGGTTACCAGATACCATCTTAAGTCAGTAAAAATCACACTTTAATTAAAACATTTTTACTGACTATATATGAATTGGGTCTACAAACTGTTATGTAAAACTGTGAGATGCTAAGAAAATTCAATTTCAAATGCCCACTAATTTTTAATTAAATCTCACGTCATTGGGCACAAGAAATCACTATGTAGTTGTTTCTGGAAAGACTGTTGACAAACAATTCAAGCTAAATCTGAAAAACTGATTCTTCCATTAGTTTGTTGTGTCACACTCATTCAGGATAGTGACAGCTTTGTCAACCTCAAGAGTAACTATTTTTAAGAATGTAAATATGTATTAATTATTGTATCTTTTATGGTCATTTTGCATACTACTTCTAAGAACTGTTACATAAATTGTTGAAAATAAAAGGAATCCTTGAATTACTGACCACACACAAATGTATATACTGTCACCAGGTTTTTTCAAATGCAGGTTTTCACCAATTTCTGGGTTTAATATGGTTCACATTATTAGGACCCAAGAATTCTGCAGGAGTTGAGTTAAAAAAAGGCTAAGAAACAGTTTTTGTTATCCTAATAAAGTGCCAATCAGTAATAAACAATTTTTAAGGTTCGCTGTAGTATTACTTTGATCACAAAAAGAGCACTGTTCTAACACTTCCCCTCCCCAAAAAAGTACTCTAATACAACGTTTTTGGACTAGATATATATTCCAAATTACACATACATACTGATAGCTCTTCAACAGTGAGTAAAAGAACCTTAATCCAGCAGGGCTACCAAACAGAGTGAAGCCCAAGGACACAGCTTACCAAAAAATGTTCTCTGTCCCTTCTAAGAGCATGAAGTATAGGAATTTTGTAGGCTCCTACAGACCTCCTTAATTCATGATGCAGGCCCAAGAAAGGCACCTAGCAGTATTTCAGTGAAATTAACCCCAGAGCAATTAAAAAATATCCTAAAACAATGCGAGTTACCTTCCTAAGGTTCATAAACACAGTTAAAATCTCTAATTCTGACGCAGCACACTAAAGTATCAGTAAGAATAAAGGAGCAAAGACTACTGTCCACAGTATCTGTTAGTTTATTTATCAAGAGAAACTATTCCATAACCCAATATTCATGTTTCATAGTTCAGGAACACAGGTCAGTGACAAACTTCCATCGAACTCAACCCAAAGAAATTCTGTGGGAAAAAACACAGTGGCTTAGTTAATGACAAGCATTCTCTGCTAACAGCTCACTACCCTTAAGGTCACATGAGGTCTACTCCTGCTTCTGGAGACTACACTTGGCTCGCTCACCTTTTACCCAGGAGAAGACCATTTCAGGCAGCTTGGGCTCCAGGTTCACTCTCCGCCAAGGTCCCTGACCATCCTAATCAGTTTTTGGCATACGACACCTTACTCTTACTTCTTTTCATTCACCAAAAGCTGCCTTTTTCTTCCAAGTCCACTCTCTTCCATTCCCTTCTCACACCCACATACTGTTCTGAAATGTTCTAAGGAGTATTTCTATTCCTGTCTCCAAATCTTTTTTTCTTATTGGTTTTTAAACAATCAACTTCTCATTAAAAAAAAAAAAAAGATAAAACAAATATTTAAAAATTAGCCTATTAACATCCAATTATGAACTGCATACCCACTGTGGAAACTGAAAATGTCAAGGTTAAGAAAACCAGCAGTTAAGATTCAATACAGAACCATTAATATCTTCTTGATCTTTTTATTTTTACCCTTTTTTTCCCCCTGTGTAATTTTTACTAAACATAGAACACCCGTGGAGCGCCTGGGTGGTGCAGTCAGTTAAGCGTCCCACTCTTGGTTTCAGCTCAGGTCATGATCTCACAGTTCGTGAGTTTCAGCCCTGCATCACGCTCTGAGCTGACATTGTGGAGCCTGCCTGTGATTTTCTCCACTCAAACTGTATCTCAAAAAAAAAAAAAAAAAAATCACCCTTTATATAAAATATTTTCTATTATATAGTAATCTCATGTTACTTTGTGAATATCATTTCTAATGGACATAATATAATCAATAGTCCATGGTATGAGAAAAATCATAATTCCTTATCAATTTTCCAACCTTTGGAAATAAAATTCTTATTTTTTCTAAGTTACATGGTAGATATTTCATACATGCATCTATCTGCGTTTCAGATATTTCCTTTAAGATAAACAACTACAGGGGTGCCAGGGTGGCTCAGTTAAGCATCAGACTCTTGATTTCAGCTCAGGTCATGATCTCACGGTTTGTGAAATCAAGCCCCGTTAAGAGCTCTGCACTGACAGTACAGAGCCTGCATGAGATTCTCTCTCTCCCCTCTCTCTCTGCCCCTCCCCCACTCTCTCAAAAAGTAAACTTAAAATAAAAAGCTGCAGCAACCAAACACTAATAAAACAAGAAAAATACAAATCAGCAGGAAATATGGACTTCTTCGTCACTCTTGCCCCACCCCATCCTTGGTGCAGCACAGTGTGGTCAGGAGGAAACTGACCAATTCATGGCTCCTCCCTCAGGACAGAAGGTAAAGAATGAAAATCATTTACAACATTCTGACTTGTCTGAGAGCTTCCCAAGGGACTGTTCTCTAATTTGCGTATCTCAGAGCACTGGAACTGTGTGGCCTACTTGAGATTATCAGACTGCAAACTGCTGAAAGTGGTGGTAGGTCCCAGGACACAAGAGTGACAGAGGACCTGCAGACTCACAGGCACCTATGGGCAAGAGACTATGGGCAGAAGAATACAACAGAACAGCTAAGGCTCTAGAGGAAGTGGGGATGAGACCCTTAGAGAAATTTAACACTTAAAAATCAACTGAGTATACACAGGAACTAGAACAAAAAACCTGCACACGCGCGCACACACACACAAACATGTATCTCCAAAAAAAGTGAGAGACAACCCTGAGCCTTTATGCCAGGTCATTTAGTGAACATCTTCCCCTGCATGGAGGTAATCCACAAAGATAGGGAGGGGACAGCTATTACTCAAATGCCGTAATTTCAATAAAAGACAAAGAAAAAGGGGTGTATGGTCTATTCAAAGGAACAGTAAATTTTCAAAAACTGACACTAAAGAAATACAAGCCTCTAACTAAAAAAAGACTTTAAAACAACAGTCTTAAATACTGCTCAATGAACTAAAGGAAAACTTGGACAGACAACTAAATGAAATCAGGAAAATGATATACAAACAAAACATCAACAGAAAAATTGTTTAAACAAAATCGAAATTATGGTGCACAAAAATACAGTAACTGAACTGACAAAATCTCTAGAGGGGTTCAACAGCAGACTCAGACAAAAGAATCAGCAAACTTGAAAACAGTTCATTTGAATTACTGAATCTGGGAGGAGCACAAAGAAAATGAACAATAGAACTTAAGGGACCTGTGGGACATCATCACAAACGCCAATATATGCATTATGGAAATCCCAGAAAAGCAAAGAGCAGAAGGCTTGTTTATAGAAATAATGGCTGAAAACTTACCAAATTTGAGGAGAAATGGATATACAAATACAAGAAGTTACTTGGAAGTAGGATAAACTCAAAGAAGCCCACACCAAGATATAATTACACTCTCAAAAACCAAAGAAAATGGATCTTCAAAGCAGCAAGAGAAAATCGATTCATCACCTCCATCACCTCAGACTATCAGTGGATTTTTCAGCAGAAACCTTGCAGGTCAGAAGGCTGTCAGAGGATATATTTAAAGTGCTCACAAAAAACAGTCAACTAAAAATACAGTGTCTAGCAAAACTGCCTTTGAAATATAAGGATGAAATTAAGACACTCCTAGATAAACAGAAAAGCTAAAGGATCAGCTTGCAATGAAACTTCTTCAAGTTGAAACAAAAGTATACTAAAGAGTAACTTGAAGCCATGTGAAAATATAAAGTTCTCTGGTAAAGATAAGAATATGGACAAATATAAACTAGCATCACTGTAATTGTTTCAGAACTCTTAACTTTGTAGGATTTAAACAACAAGCATAAAAAAACTATAAATCTATGTTAATGAGTATGCTATATATAATTTGTGACATTAATAAAGTGGGAGCAGAATTGTTAAAGAGTAAAATTTTTATTTGCGTCATTTTTTTTTTTAAGTTTATGTACTGGGGTGCCTGGATGGCTCCTTCGGTTAAGCATCTGACTTCGACTCGGGTCATGATCTCACAGGTGTGGGTTTGAGCCCTGCGTCGGGCTCTGTGCTGACAGCTCAGAGCCTAGAGTCTGCTTCCCTATCTCTTCCCCTCCCCCACTTGCACTCTGTCTCTCTCTCAAAAATAAACATTAAAAAATTTTTAAGTTTATTTATTTTGAGAAAAAGAGCAAAAGCATGCATGAGCAAGGGAGGGGTAGAGAGGCAGGAAGAGAGAGAATCCCAAGCAGGCTCCACACTGCCAGCACAGACCCCAACACAGGGCTCAAACCTACGAACCGTGAGATGATTACCTGAGCCAAAATCAATAATCGGAATCTTAGCCAACTGAGCCACTCAGGTGCCCCAGATTGTTGTAATTTTAGCATGTCCTATACAATAACGAAGGTAACCACAAAGAAAATATCCATCAAATATACACAATAGGAAATAAAAAGGGCATCAAAACATGTCACTATAAAAAGAAAACACTAATGCAAAGGCATTGAGAGGAAATCAAGGACAGAAAAACTGTAAAATATACAGAAACAATAAAATGTCAAGTCTTTCCCTATCAGTAATCATCTTAAATATAAATGGTTTAAACTTCCCAAATGATGCAGAGTGGCAGGATTTTACAAGTAAAAAACAGTATCCAGTCATATGCTGTCTACAGGAGATTCAATCTAAGGACACCACACACTTTGAAAGTGAAAGGATGGAAAAAGATATTCCATAGAAAATAATAATCAAGAGAACAAGAGAGTTTGTACTATCATCATACAAAATTTTAAGTCAAAAAATGTTACAAGGGACAGAAACAATATATAAAGAAGGGTCAATTTACCAAGACAGAACAATTACATATGCACCAAACACCAGAGCTTTCAAATATATAAAGTAAAACACTAACAGGTTGATGAGAGAAACAGCTCCATAGTAATTCAATATCCCACTTTCAATACAGTAGTCTCCGCCCCTTATCCACCAGGGATATGTTCCAAGACCTCCACTGGCTACATTCTAAAACCTGCAGTGGATGCCTGAAAACATGGATAGTACTATGCTTTTTCCTATACACACATCCCTACAACAGTTTAAATTATAAATTAACCACAGTAAGAGATTAACAATAAAATAGAACTTTTCTAATTGTTAACAGTAGACTATAGTAAAATTTATGTAACTGGTCTCTCTCAAAATATCTTACTGTACCATACTCATCCTTCTGGTGATCGAAGACAATAAAACACCTACTGGATGGGATAAAGGGATGAGATATAGGCACTGTGGCTAGCATTAAGCTACTACTGACCTTCTGACAATATTTTAGGAGCAGGATCATCTGCTAAGGGACCATAGTTAACCACAGGTAACTGAAACCACCAAAAGCAAAACCACAGATAAGTGGGAACTACTGTAATGGCCAGAAGAACTAGACACAAGATCATTAAGATAAAGGACTTGAATAACACTACACACTAGAAGGACCTAACAGACAGATACAGAACAGAACATGCTACCCGATACCACCACAAAACAATTTTCTCAAGTGTAGATAGACTGTCCAGGACCATATGTTAAACCACAAAACAAGACTTAATAGATTTAAAAGACTGAAATTATACAAAGTGTCTTTTCTCATCACAATGGACTGAAACTAGAAATTAATACCAGAAGGAAAATAGAAAAACCCACAAAAAATGTTGAAATTAAACATGCTCTTTTTAACAACCAATGGGTCAGAGAGATCACAAGGAAAATCTTGTCTTGTGATTTCACAACATTTCAAATCAACAACCTAAGTTTAACACCTTAAAAAGCTAGAAAAAGAAAACTAAACTCAAAGCTAGTAAGGAAACAATAAAAATTACAATAAAGAATAGGAAAATAAGATAAATCAACAAAATCATTTGCAGAGATCAACAATACTGGCAAAACTTTAGGCTAAGAAAAAAAAGGGAGAAGACCCGAATATTAAAAACAGAAATGAAAAAGAATATTATAACTGATTTCACAGAAATAAAAAGGATTGTAAAACATTGCTATAAACAACTCTGTTGACAAATTAGATAACCTACATGAAACATTAATTCCTAAGCTATGAATCGGGAAGAAGCAGGTAATTATTAAACAGACCTATAACTAGTAAGGACCTTCCAATAAAGAAAAATCCAGGATCAGATGGTTTCACAAGTGAATTCTACCAAACCCTTAAAGAATTTACACCAATCCTCCTCAGCTCTTCCAAAAAAAAAAAAAAAAAAAAAAGAAAGAAACAACACTTCAAACACTTCCAAATCCACTCTATGTATCATTTATATTTTTATCTTCTGTGGACAGACTGCCTCTACTATGTTTTCCTAACCATTTCCTATGTTTCCTCTTGTGAAAACATGATTGATAATTTCATTAAAGAATACAAAACATTCTATAAGGTCAGCATTACCCCAACACCAAAGCCAGACAAATATAACACAAGAAAACTAAAGAATATCCCTGAGGAATATAGATGCAAAACCTTAAAGAAATTACTAGCAAAAAGAATTCAACAACTCAATGGAAAGATTATACCACATGAGGAAGTGGAATTTATTCTTGGAATACAAGGATGATTCAACATACGACAATTAATGTAATATACAACAGAAGTAAACAAAAACCACACGATCATCTGAATGGAGAAATCTCAACAGAAAAATCTGATACCTTTTCATGATAAAAAACACTCAACGAAATACCTAGTAATAAATCTAACCAAGGAGGTGAAAGACCTACACTCTGAAAACCGTAAGACACTGATGAAAGAAACTGAATGGAGAGATAAACCATACTTACGGATTCAAGACTTTAATAAACATTGTTAAGATGTCTGTACTACCCAAAGCAATCTAGAGATTCAATGCAATCTATCAAAATGCCAACAGCATTGTTCACAGAACTAGAGCAAATAATCCTAAAATGTATGTGAAACCACAAAGACCCTGAATAGCCAAAGCAATTTTAAGAACGAACAAAGCTAGAGTTATCAATCCCAAATTTCAAAATATTTTACAGAGCAATAGTAATCAAAACAGTATAGTACTGGCACAAAAACACACACACAGATCAACGGAACAGAGCCCATAAATAAACCCACACTTATATGGTCAATTAATTAAGAATATATGGGGAAAAGAATCTCCTCAATAAATGGTGCTGGGAAAACTGGCCCACTTTCTTATGCCATACACAAAAATAAGTTCAAAATGGATTAAAGACCTAAATGTGAGACCTGAAACCAAAAATGTCCTATAAGAAAGCACAGAAAGTAATCCCTTGGATATCAGCCTTAGCAACATGTTTATGGATATGTCTCCTCAGACAAGGGAAACAAAACCGAAAATAATCTATTTGGACTATACCAAAATAAAAAGCTTTTGCACAGCAAAAGAAAGCATCAACAAAACAAAAAGGCAACCTACTGAATGGAAGAAGATAGATGTACACCAAGTATCCGATAAGGGGTTAATATCCAAAGCATATAAAAAACGTAGACAACTCGATACCAAAAAAAAAAACAAATAATCCAATTAAAAATAGGCAGAAACCTGAACATTTTTCCAAAGAAGACCTATAAGGCCAACAGATAAGTGAAAAGAAGTTCAATATCACTAATCATTAGGGAAATGCAAATCAAAACCACAATGAGGTATCACCTCACACCAGTCAGAATGCTAGTATCAAAAAGACAAAAAATAAAAAGTGTGGACAGGGATGTGCAGAAAAGAAAACTCTGGTACACTGTTGGTGGGAATGTAAATTGCTGCAACCACTGTGGAAAACAGTACAGAGATTTTTTAGGAAGTTAGAAATAGAATCACCATATGATCCAGTAATTCCACTACTGGGTGTACACACATACACACACACACAATTATTACTCAGCCATAAAAAAGAATGAGATCTTGCCAACTGCAACAGTATGGATGAATCTACAGGATATCATGCTAAGAGAACCAAGTCAGGAAACAAATACACAGAAGCAGATGCAGAAGGGGAGGGGAGTAGGGAGATGGGTAAATAGATGAAAGGTTTTAAGAGGTACAAACTTCCAGTTATAAAGTCATGCAAATGAAAAGTAACAGTATAGGGAGAAAAAAAACCTTAATAAATTAGGAACAAATGCAAACTACCACAACATAATAAAAGCCATATATGAAAAGCCCACAGCTAATATCATACTTACTGGTCAAAGCCTGAAAGCTTTTTCTCTAAGATCAAGAAAAAGATAAGGATCCCTATTCTTACCACATCTATTCAATAAAGAACTGGAAGGGCTGGCCAAAGCAAGTAAGCAAGAGAAAGAAATAAAAGACATCCAAATTGGGAAGGAAGAAGTAAAACTGTTTGCAGATGACCTGATTCTTATACGTAGAAAACCCTAAAGATTCCACAGGAAAACAAAAACAAAAACAAAAACAAAATAACAAAAAACTTTAACTCAGCAAAGGTGCAGGATACAAAATCAACACACAAAAGTCAGCTGTGTTTCTGTCCACTAACAATGAATAATCACAAAAAAACTAAGAAAACAATTCCAATTACAATAGCATCCAAAAAAATAAAATACACAAGGAATACATAACCAAGAATGCAAAAGACCTATATAATTGAAACTACAAAACACTGCTGAAAAAAATTAAAGATACAAATAAATGGAAAGACATCTCATGTTTATGGAGTGGAATACTTAAAGTTGCTAAGATGTCCAAAGTGATCTACATATATACTGCAATCCCTGTCTCAACAGCATTTTTGCAGAAGTAGAAAAATCCACCCTAAAATTCAGAGAGACTATCAAGGGACCCTGAATAACCAAAACAATCTTGAAAAAGAAGATGAAGTTAAAGGACCAACACTTCCTAATTTCAAAACTTACTATAAAGCTATGGTAATCAAAATAGTGTGGTACTGAATATAAACCAATGCAATAGAACAGAATTATAAACCCTCACATATACAGTCCCAAAAATTACCCACAAAATTACCACGACCATCCACTTGGGAAAGGACAGTCTTCTCAACAAATGCTATTGGGAAACTGGATATTCACAAAAAAGAAAGAAATTGGACCCTTTTTGAATCTCATATCTCAAAATTAAATGGATCAAAGACGTAAAGGTAAGAGCTAAAACTCTAAAACTTAAAAGAAAACATAAGAGAAGCTTCAAGACACTGGAACTTATAAGGAAATGTAACTGGGGCAACTGCATGGCTCAGTCAGTTAAGCGTCCAACTTCGGCTCAGGTCATGATCTTGTGGTCCGTGGGTTCGAACCCTGCATTGAGTCCTGACAGCTCATAGCCTGGAGCCTGCTTTGGATTCTGTTTCCCTCTCTCTCTGCCCCACCCCCACTCACACTGTCTGTCTGTCTCTCTCTCAAAAATGAATAAACATTAAAAAAAAAGAATTTTAAAAAATAAAAACAGAAAACCTAACAGAAGCTTCCTGACATTGGATTTGGCAGATTTCTTGCATAGGACACCAAACGCACAGGCAACAAAAACAAAAATTACATAAATTAGATTCCATCAAAATTTTAAATGTCTGTGCAAAGGACACAATCAACAGAGTGAAAGGCAATCTCTAGAATGGGAGAAAAGATCTACAAATCATATATCTGATAAGAGTTTAAGGAACTACAACTCAACGACAAAAAAAACCCCAATATGATTAATATGGGTGAAGACCCTGATTAGACATTTCTGCAAAGAGGACATACAAATGGTCAACAATCATGAGAAAAGATCCTCAACATCATTAACCATTAGGGAAATAAACATGAAAATCAAAATCCAGTACCACCTCACACCCATTAGGATGGCTAAAAAAAATCAGGATGGGGAAAAAAATAAATAAATAACAGAAAACAAGTACTGGCAAGGTATATAGTAAAACTGAAATGCTTCTGCACTGTCCATGGAGTATAAAATGGTGCAAGTGCTACACTAAACAGTATAGTGGTTCCTTACAATAAAGATGGAACTACTATATGATCCAACAATTCTACCTCTGGGTACATACTCAGAAGTATTAAAAGGAAGGATTTTAAAGAGATATTTGCACATATCACAGCAACATTATTTACAATGGTCAGAAGGGGGAAGCAATCCAAATGTCCACCAAAGATGAATGAAAAAGCAAAATGTGGTATATATATATACCATGGGATGTTATTTAGCCTTAAAGAGGAAAGAAATTCTGACATACTATAACTAATGAATTCTGAGGACATTATATTAAGTAAAATAAGCTAGTCACAAAAAGACAAATACTTTGTTTCCACTTAAATAAAGTACCCAGCGTAGTCAAATTCAGAGACCGTAAGTAGAATGGTGGCTGCCAGGGAATGGGGGGAATGAAGTGGTTCAATGGGTAATTTTGCAAAATGAAGAGTTCTGGAGATTGGTTGTACAACAATGTGAAGGTATTAACAATCTGTGTATTTTACCACAATTAAAAAAATTTTTTTAAACAGTAACTTCTAACAGCTATATTACCTTTACACTCCAAAATCACTTTGCACTCTGAAAGATACCAGCCTTCTTCATCTCCTCAAAATCTTTCATGGAATCATAATTTCTGTAGAAATCTGCATATGCCTTCTTTCTTGGTTCAGCCACAGCAAACTAAAAAGTAACATATCCCATTAGGGCTTGTTTTTTATATCATTAGAAACAATATCCAAAGACAACACAATCATGTTTTGTTCACCTTTAACTTGAACTCTGTATTTCCTATGACAAAGGTTGGAAGCATTGACACAGATGCAAGGGAAGAGCCTCATATGAGGGAAACTACTCAGCAAGAGGGGGCCCTCCTTGCCTGGGGACAGATTACTCCTTTTGTTGGATGTGGGTGTGTACACTGGTTAAGAGCCAAATGAAGATACCCAAAAAGCTAAAAACGTTTTAGGGAGAAAACAGCTGCCTTCCCTCCAGCAAAACCCAAATATCCCCACAGCTGACATATGCTAAAATATTCTGGTTCAACTTAAATTACATTAACTTCAAAGGGGTCAGATCAATTCAGTACCCACCTGCCTCTAAAAGGCACAAGTAGCTTTCTATCTGGTAAGAACACTTCCAGGTAATTTACACTAAGAGTCAGACACTTAACCAACTGAACCACCCACGTGCCCCAAACAGATCTATTCTAGAAGCTAAGGTTAAAAGTGGCAAGAATCCGCACAAGTTACAAAGGCCTCAAGTTTGATAGAGACAATGAGGACACTTAGAGTGAAGAAATGAGTCCCCCAAATTTCTCTCCTTACCCCCACTTCACATACATCCATCCTTTTCCCACATTTATTTCATGCCCACTATATGCCAGGTAGAAAAGATCTGATGGAGCAAAGGGTTTACTGTCTTGTGCTTGTCTCTTCAAAGGGTCCCAAAATACAGACCTCTTAGTGTTTTTGCTCAAACTGTTCTCTCTCCCCTTAGCTCTTCAAATTCACCCTTTCAAGGCACAAATTCTACCTTCTCTATCAAAGAGCTATGACCCACACTGTGACCCACAATATCCCCCTCTCCCACTGAAAGAAACAAAGACATCAATCAACTATCAGAGTACATATCCCTAGTACATGGAGGACAGAATCCTTCTTGCCCATCTTTATTCTTCCAAGCTGTATATAAGCTGCTCCAGGAACAGCTCTGGAAAATGAAATGTTCTTTCATTTTTATTATCTTGCAAGAATATCTAATTTTTTCACCTCCCCCAACTTGACTCTAACTTCTTTAAAGACACATATCTAGATGTATATACACTTAGTATACTCCAAAGCACCTGGAACTCTATACCACCTACCACTGTACTAAATTTTAGACATTACATCTTATTCAACAGATACTTTTAAGCATCTATTTGTGTGCCAGGCAACTGACAACGGGGTGCCACCGTGAATTAAAAAAAAAAGCACCCTGCCCTAGAGGCTCACAGTCTACTAAAAAATACAAGAACTAAACACTAAACTTATTAAGTACAAAGCACTGCAAAGCTTTAATTCTCTCATGGGCCATTGTGACACATGGTCATAAATAGACGTATTATCATAAACATTTTTATAGAACAAAGTTGTAAATGTCACATGGAGACTTAGAGAAATACAAAAGATATAGAGTATTCTGGGAAAAAGGTGGCGCAGGAACACCAGGAATCTCTCCCAACCTAAACAACAACTGCACTAGGACAATCTAATTTAACTATCCTGAAACTCTGGATCTCCTGACGGCATACAATTTCCAGAGGAAGGCTTCAACTGTAAATTGCAATCAGGTTAACTTCATTCACTTTGAGCTTTTAGCAACTTAACAGCTACCTATTCCCCAACCCCCAAGGAAGGCAGCTGTGCACATATTCCTGGAGCAGCTTTCACACAGCTGTATGGAACCAAGATGGGAAAGAAGGACCGTCTCCACCATATACCACAGATCTGTACTCTGATAGCTGACTGCTGCTTTTGTTCACAGAGGCACAAACAGGCTGGTGGCCACTGTTGCTGCACTCCCCCTACTGCTGCAAGCCTCTTTTCCACCAGCTGAGCAACTTCCAGGGAACTTAAAAGGATAGAGCACCTTTTTCCCCTTCCCTTCTTTTTTCTCTTTTTGAGAGCCAGGATTTAAAAACTGGGACATTCAAAGGCATCTACGTATACAATTCTCAAAGAGATTGCAGAATGGATTAAAAAATGACCCAACTAGGGGCGCCTGGGTGACTCAGTCAGTTAAGCATCCAACTTCAGCTCAAGTCATGATCTCGAGGTCCATGGGTTTGAGCCCCACGTCAGGCTCTGTGCTGACAAGTCAGAGCCTGAAACCTGCTTCAAATTCTGTGTCTCCCTCTCTCTCTGCTCCTCCCCTGCTCACAGTCTCTCTTAAAAATGAATAAATGTTTAAAAAAACTGAAAAAAAAATGACCCAACTATATATGCTATCTAAAACAGACTCATTTTGGATCCAAAAACACAAATAGATCGAAAGGGAAAGGGTGAAAAAAGATGTCCTATGCAAACAGTAACCAAAGAGAGTGGCTATACTAGTATCAGACAACATAGACTTTAAATCAAAAATATTACAAGAGGCAATAAAAGATACACTTCATAAAAGCGTCAATAAGGGAAGAAATTAAAACAATTAGAAACATTTACTCACCTAATAACACCAGCAAAATACAGAAAGCAAAAACTGACAGAAATGAACAGAAAAAAATTTCTCCAATAACAGTTAAAGACTTTAAAAGTCCAATCTCAATAACAGATAAAACCAGACCTAAGTAAGGAAACAGAGGACTTAACTCATGAAACCAACCTCATCTAACACATATACAAAGAACACTCCACCCAACAACAGAAAACACATTCTTCTCAATTTCACATGGGATATTTTCCAGGATAGACCAAATAGGCCACAAATTAAGTCTCAATAGATTTAAAAAGATATACAAAATATGTTCTCTGATCACAATGGGATGACATTAAAATCAGTAACAGAAGAAAAACTGAAAAATTCACAAAACTATACAGATTAAGCAACAAACATTTAAACAACCAATGGTTCAAAGAAGAAATCATGAATGAAATTAGAAAATATTTAGAGACAAATGAAAATGAAAGCACAACACACCAAAACTTATGGGACACAGTGAAAGCAGTGCTAATGGGGGGAAATGTTTAGCTATAAACACACATATTAAAAAAACAAGGCAGGGGGCACCTGAGTGGCTCAGTCGGTTAAGTGTCCAACTTCAGCTCAGGTCATGATCTCACGGTTTGTGAGTTCAAGCCCCGCGTTGGGCTCTGTGCTGACAGCTCAGAGCCTGGAGCCTCCTTTGAATTCTGTGTCTCCCTCTCTCTCTGCCCCTCCCATGCTCATGCTGTTTCTCTGTCTCTCAATAATAAATAAGAACATTTAAAAAAAAGTTTTTTAATAAAAAAAAAAGAGAGATCTCAAATCAACAACATTACAACTTAAGGAACCAGGAAAAAGAAAATAAACCAAAAGCTAGAAGGAAGGAAATAATAAAGATTAGAGCAGAGATCAACAAAACAGAGACTAGGAAAAAGAAAGAGAATTATCAACGAGGCCAAAAACTGGTTCTTCAAAAATATAAACAAAACTGACAATCCTTTAGCAAGGTGGGCAAAGAAGAAAGGAGGGAAGATTCAAATGACTAAAATCAGAAATGAAAGTGGGGACACTACTACAGATTCTACAGAAATAAAAAGGATTATAAGAGAATAGTATGAACAACTGTACACCAACAGATTGGATAACCTATATGTAATGGTTAAATTTCTACAAACACAAAACCTACTAAGACTGAGACACAAAGAAAGAGAAAATCTGAATAGAACTGTAACTACTAAGGATACTGAATCAGTAATCAAAAATCTCTCAACAAAGAAAAGCCCTGGACCTGATGACTTCACTGGTTAATTACACACACACACACACACACACACACACACACACACACACAACTAAAGAATACCAATCCTTCTGAAATCTTTCCAAACAACTGAAGTAGAGGAACACTAACTCATTTTATGAGACCAGCATTACCCTGATACCGAAACAAGACAAAACAGAAAACTACACACCAATATCCCCTACGAACACTGATGCAAAAATCCTTGACACAATACTAGCAAACTGAATTTAGCAGCATATTAAAAGGACTGTACACCATTACCAAGTGAGGTTTATTCCTGGAATGCATGGATGGTTCAACATAATCAATGTAATATACATAAAAAGAATTTAAAAAAACTACAATAATCTCAATGCAGACAAAGCATTTGACAAATTCAATACCCTTTCATGATGAAAAAGAAACACTCAACCTAGGAACAGAATAAAATTACCTCCACATAACCCACAAGATGTCCACTTTTGCACTTCTATTCAACACAGTAAGAGAAATAAAAGGCATCCAAATGAGAAGCAAAATCATCTATCTACAGATGGTAGGTGCAGAAAACTCTAATAATTCCACACAGAAAAAAACTTGTTAGATAACAGCAAAGTTTGCAGGATGTAAAATGTAAGATGGTGCGACAGAAAACAGTATGGTAGTTGCTTAAAAAATTACACACAGAATTACCAAATGATCCATCAATTCCACTTCTGGATATATACTGAAAAAAATTAAAAGCAGGGTCTTGAAGAGATATTGTAACCCATGTTCACAGAAGCACTACTCACAAAAGGTAAAACATGGAAGCAACCCAATTGTCCATCAAAGGTGAATGAATAAGCAATCTATGGTACCGGCATACCATGGAATTATTCTTCGGCCTTAAAAAGCAAGGAAATTCTGACACACACTACAACATGGATGAAACTTAAAGACTATCCTAAGTGAAATAAGCCAATTACAAAAAAGACAAAATAAGGTATGATTCCATTTACATGAGGTACCTAGAGCAGTCAAATTAAGACACAGAAAGTAGAATTGTTCAATGGACTGGGAGTGGGGAAGGGGGAAGGGATGGGTTTGTTGTTAAATGGGTATAGTTTCAGTTTTACAAGATGAAAGAGTTATGGAGATGGATGGTGGTGATGGTCATACAACATTATAAATGTATTTAATACCACTAAACTGTACACATAAAAATGGCTAAATTTTGTGTCTTCTACCACAATACAAAAAAAATTATTTAAAAATATCCCAAAGGGCATAATGGTAAAAGTCACAGAAGGCAGAGCCTTAAAATGCAGTCCTGTGACAACAAATTCTTAAAGCTACTAGACAGAACTACTGCCTTCTGACATCCCTCTGCTTTAATACAATTATATCCTTGTGTTACGGACTGAACTGTGTCTTCCAAAACTCACGGGCTGAAGTCTTAAGCCTCTAATACATCAGAATGTAACCGTATTTGGAGATAGGCCTTTAAAGAGATAAATTAAAATGAGATTTGTAGAGTGAGTCCTAATCAAATACAACTAGCATCCTTGCAAGAGGAAATTCAAACAAAAACATGCTAGCACAGAGAACCATGTGAAGACAAAGGGAGAAACCCACCTACAAGCCAAGGAGAGAGGCTTCAAAAGAAATCCACCTACCTTGCAGCCACACTGATCTTGGAACTCTAGCCTCCAGAACAGCAAATAAATTTGTTTATGCCACCCAATTTGTTGTACTTCGTCTGGCAGCCCTAGCAAATTAATACAGCTTCTTTAAAAGTTGAAGAAAAAGCTATTTAGGGAATACGAGGTATTTTCATGTCACACTGAGGTAAGTGAAGGAAAGGGGAAGGGAGCACATTAAAGAGGGAGCTTCTTTAAAAGACTCAGAACTACTTATGAAAATAAAATACATTTTTAAATTTAAAACACATTTTCTGGGCCACAGGCACAAAGTAGAACTCAAACATACATACCTTATAGAAAGCTGCAACCCCCAGGGATACAGCGAATGCTCCAACAATGTGAAATCGCAGGCGCCTGGCCAGAAGGCCTCGCATCTGAGGTTTCGTCAAAGCACCGGAAGTCATGGTAGTTATTCGCCTTTAAAGGTAAAATATTAAAAACAACTCTTAGAACATAAAAAGATATCTAAAGGACTCTTATAGTAACGCACTTCAGTACCTAGAGGCGCACAGGCATGATTCCTCCCACAAAGCCTAAGGTGTTTAAAAGCTTAGCCTCCTTCATGGTTTTGTGGGGCTTTGTTTCCCCTCTCCCACGCTGAAACGACCACCCTAAATAAGCCACATCACTGGGGCACAACAACAGTAACCAGGGAGCAAAACTACATACAAAATTACCTCGACCACAGGAAAGATAAGCAGTGGCTCTAGGCTGACAAATGCAAACGCATTCATAGCGTTTACTCCTGTGCGAACTTGCCATCAGCTCATAAATCCCACTGCATTGACGAGAAAACTGGGGCACACGAAGGAGACTTTTCCAAGGTCACGCGGCGACGGACTGAAACTCGGGCAGGAGCCCAGTCGTGGCCTCCAGGGCCCACCTAGTGACCCCGCAGGCCTTCGGCCAAGGCGGCCGGGGCGCTGGGGTGGAAGGACCGCGCGCTGGGAGGCTGCCGGACGCCCACCTTCACCCCCCACCCCATTCCACCAGGCACGGCGACCCTTCTCCACCTTCCCGAGAGTAAAATCACCAAAGTTACCACACGGCGAGCACCGACCTCGCGCCGACGCGGCTGTTTCCCTCAAGACCGCCTGAGGAAGAAACCGCCGCTCCGTTTTCACAGGTGAAAACGCTGGGGCCTGACAAATCAAATGACCTAACCAAGGTCACACGGACCGGAGGAAAAAACACAGCAGAGACCAGGCCCGGGCCGGCCGCCTCCGAAGCCCGGCTGCAGCCTCCAGACCCCTGCAGCCCAGCCGGCCCCCAAGGGTCCCCCGCGGTCAGCCCGCGAGACCCTCCAGAGGCCGCGGCGGGGGCGTGCAGGGGTCGAGCCAGAGAGAAGTTAGAAGCTCCTGACCGCAGAGATGCAAGCACAGCTCAACTCCAGGGCAGAGCGAGAGCAGGCAACGGGATGCAGCAGTTATGAGAGCCCAGACGAAGGACGCAAGAGACAACGCTCACCTCAACACCAACCTAAAACCCAACGTCCTTCCTGATACAGAAATGGACGGCTGTTCAGCTCAGCGCAGGCGCAGAAGCTGCGGAGAGGACCCAGCGACGGTGGCCGGAAGAGTTCAAAAGACCTCCAGGGCGCCTCCAGATGCTCACAGCTGAAGTTTAAGGGTGTGATTAGCTTCTTCCCTGTGGGACTTTAGACCAAAGACTTGACCTTCTGAGTCGGTTTCCTTAGGAAATTGGAGATTTCATTCTTACTCATTTACACAGTTAGTATGAATTTATTAGAGAATACAAAGATAGTTAATATGTGAATTTTTTTTAATGTACCTTATAAATACAGTGGAAATCAATCCTGGGCCCACGGAGTGCGCGAACCATGTGCACAAACTGCCATTTTCACTACAACCACCTCATATGAATAATCTTTTGGTTTGAGTAAAGGGTAAGATAGCCAAGTTCTAGGACCTCAGAGCCCAGCTGATGAGACAGACATAAACAGACTTATATTAATCCCAAGTGAAGAGCACGTCAACAGAAACATGACCCAGCAAAACAATTCACCCCCTGGCAGAGCTGAACAAGCTCTGATGGGAGTATTTGTGTGGGGGTTTTATTTATTAAAAGACAAGTGTTTTTTAATGTTTATTTTTAAGAGAGAGAGAGAGAGAGAGACCCAATGGGGGAGGAACAAAGAAAGAGGGGATCCGAAGCGGGCTCTGTTCGGAGAGCAGAGAGCCTGATGGGGGGTTTGAATTCAGGAACTGGGAGATCATGTACTGAGCTGAAGTCAGCCACTTAATTGACTGAGCCACCCAGGTGCTCCAAGAGACAAAGATTTTAAAGGAAGACAACTGGAAGTTTATGGAAAGTGGTGTGTAAGGGTAAGGTGCTTGTGCCTTAGGGGTGTCAAGCTTGTTTTTTATTGAAATAACCTGGATTTATAGTGTTAAGTCAACTCAGCAAGCACTGTGAAAGATACACTGGGATGCAAAATATACATGATATAGATTCAACGTGTACTGATTGAGCATTTACTATATACTAGGCTCTGCTATATAGTAGGACAAATCTTCAAGGAGGTACATTCTTGTCAGGGAGTCTTTGTTCTCAACAGACACTCTAGAGAGTGAAACCTTTCAGTCATATAGAAAAGATGCTAATTGAGGGTCAAAGTGGGTTTGTACCTTTCAGTAACATTCTTTTCAGACCTCTTGTCAACTATCCACCCCACTAAAAATATTTACAGGGGTTTGCCCAAGTGGTAACTTGTTCCCATTTTCTTTCCATCCCCACTCCCACAACTGGCCCAGAGAGAAAGCAGTAAATTTCAGAATTTACAGGAATTCCTGTGTGTTGAATACTCAGGGAAAGCTTCAGGGAAGTCATGGAAGAGACGGAAATGGGGGCGCCTGGGTGGCTCAGTCGGTTAAGTGTCCGGCTTCAGCTCAGTTTATGATCTCATGTTCGTGGGTTCAAGCCCCGAGTCTGGCTCTGTGCTGACAGCTCAGAGCCTGGAGCCTGCTTCAGATTCTGTGTCTCCCTGTCTCTCTGCCCCTCCCCTGCTCATACTCTGTCTCTCTCTGTCTCAAAAATAAATAAAACATTAAAAAAAAGAGAGAGATGGAAATGGAGCTGAAACTCAGTCTAGTGGAGAGGCCTGGATAAGAGGAGAAACAGAGCCTGGCCTGGATGGAGTGTTCATTGGTGGTTTAGGAACACTGGATGGGTAGGGAAGCACAGAGTCAATCACAATAATCCAAGGTGACACATGAATAGAACCTGAATGATAGGGGTGAATAGAAAACATGTCATATGTGGGTTCTGTTCTAGATCCTAACAGACCTGTATTTGAGTTTCAGCTCATGACCTCCTGGCTGGAAAATTTCTTAATCTTTCTAAGTCTGCTTTCTCCTTTCTAAAATGGTATCCTTTTTTCTTTAATGATGTTTTTAACCCAGTATATTAGTATTAGCATTAGTATTATTTTAACAAGTAATCAATATAAAAATTATTAGTGAGATTTTTACATTCTTTTCTCAAACTAAGTCTTTAAAATCTCATGTGTACTTTTCAAGTGCAGTACATCTCAATTTAGACTAGCCACATTTCAGTTTCTCATAGCCACGTTTATTACAGACAGCATAGTTAAAATACTTTAGTCATAAGAGAATGCTCAAGATCTACTGCTAAATAAAAAGGCAGACTCCAAAACTATGCTGCATGATCTAATTGTGTAACACATGCATGAAAAAAATGTATGTATGGACATGCAGAAAATAGTATTGAAAGAGTCCACAACAGAAACTTGTTTGGGGGATAATTTTTTATATTTTGTCTACTTTTATGTGTTCTATGTTTGATCATGCCTTTCTTTTATAGTTACAAAAAATGTGATTTTCCAAAGGAGAGATTTGTTTCTTATTGTCACTGTAACAAATTACTACAAACTTACCTTAAAACAACCCAAATTTGTTATCTTACAGCTCTGTAGTTCAGTAATCTAATACAAGTTTCACTGGACTAAAATCAGTGTGCCAGCAGGGTTGTATTCCTTCTGGACACTTTAGAGCATAATCTGTTTCCTTGCTTTTTCCATCCTCCAGAGACTGCCTACGTTCCTTGGGTCATGGTCCCCTTCCTCTATTTTCAATGCCAGCTACACTGCATCTCTCTGATCCTGCTTTCGATGTCACATCTCTTACTCTGATCTTTTCTGCCTCCGTCTTCCATATTCTCCCTTGTGATTCCATTGGGTCTACTTGGATAATCAAGTATAATCCTCCTATTTTAATGATAGCTGATTATCAACCTCAATTTCATCCACAACTCCATTCCCCTTTGCTTCATAACATAACATATTCCAGGGATTAGGACATGGAACCCAATTTGGAAGTGTCATTTTTCTGCCTACCACAAAAGGCATAGTCATGATTGCAGTATCTAACAAATATTTCTATTCTCCTCTCAGGTATGTGGTAGGACTATACTTCCCTGATGCCTTTAAAGTTAGAATATAACTTGCTTTGGCCAATGCAATAGAAGTAGAAGTGACATGTGTCAATTCTGGGTAGAAGCTTTACAACACAGCATGTGGTTTGCCATGGTCTCTTTGCCCTTTGTTACAAGGGAGGAATTCATTGAGATGGCACCTATGTCAGCCTGATCTGAGGAAACTTAAGATAAGCAGAGCCTTCCTACTATTTGTCACTGGCCAGACTCTGTGAGTGAGAAATAAACAGTATAGTAGTATGTTATTCCACTGAGATAACGGTCGTTTGGTCCTATGGACAAACTTAGTTTGTACTGACTGGTAGAAAAGGTTAAGAAATGTATCTGTTTTAGTTAGGGGAGTGTGTGTGTAAATGCTGAGACAGGTTAAGTGATAGAGACCGTGAGAGTGTGAAAAGGAAATGGGACATTAAGTGGGGGCGGGGGAGACACTGGAAATAAGCTATGTTGATCACCACACTTTCACCCAAGTTAAAACAAAATGGCTCATCCATGTTAGGGGCATCTTTGGGCCCACCTTTGAGCTCTAGAGAACCTGTGAAGTTCTCAGGGAAGCCCTAAATTTTATAATAGAACCCATCTGCTGCTCAAAAACCCTCCAGCTGCTAGCCCAAGGGGACTCTGAATGTTTGGGGCCCTCAGGAGGAGTTTTCCCTGACGCACCTCCTCAAGGCTTCTTCGGCTGATAAGGTACTGTATTCTAGGGGACTCGACTCCCTGAAGTTTGTATGTGGATCAGGGACATGTTTTCATGCCATCCCAAGACTCAGTTACTGCCTCACTTATCTGTAAGTCATATAAAACACTCAGCAGTTTGCAAAACATGTTCACTTGTGTGTTTTCATTTTGTCCTCTCAATAATCCCATGAGATGAACAGGGATTCTTGTTTTTTATTTTTATATTTTAAATTAAATATTTATTTATTTTTGAGAAAGAGAGACAGAGTGTGTGCATGCGCGCTCAGGGGAGGGGCAGAGAGAGAATCCCATACTTTCAGCAAAGAGCCCAAAGTGGGGGTCAATCCCATGAACTACAAGATCATAACCTGAGCCAAGATCAAGAGTCAGACACCCAACCAACTGAGCCACCCAGGTGACCCAGGGATTCTTGTTTTTTAGATAAAGACTCTGGGTCACACCCGAAAAACAAACAATCCAGTGAAGAAATGGGCAGAAGACATGAAGAGACACTTCTCCAAAGAGGACATCCAGATGGCCAACAAACACATGAAACGATGCTCAGCATCACTCATCATCAGGGAAATACAAATCAAAAC
>CM053569.1:34760758-34844013 GCA_028646485.1 Cryptoprocta ferox | reverse complement strand
CCGAAATGGGTTCTGAATCCAAATACAAAGATGACATCTGGTGTGGTCTTGTACATTTTGGCTAGTTTTTCCCGAATTTCTGTCTTAGGTACTGTTGCCTTTCCAGGGTGAAGAACATCAATGACCATCTGTTTCCGCTGAAGTAGTCGGTTGGTCATGAACTTCCTGGTCCGGATAGTTACGGTGTCGTTCATGATAGTGGCTGAGCTTCAAGCAGCAAGGGAGGACTCCCCTGGTAAATTTTAAAATTTCAGTTATTGTTCTTTCCAATCCCAGAATTTCCATTTGTTTAAAAATTTTTTTCTTTTTAGTGATATTCTCTAATTATTGTGAGCATTCTTTCTTGGATTATTTAAAGTTGCCTTTATTTATTTTAGCATGTTTATAACAGCTGATTTAAAGTCTCTGTCTGCAGGTTCTAACACGTGGGCCCCCACACAGTTTTTATTGACCATATTTCTTCCTGTGTATGGCTTATATTTCCCTATTTCTTTTCATGTCTTTAATTTTTTGTTGAAATTTTGACATTTGAAAATTTGGATTCTGGATTCACCATCCGTCTCAGGGGGTTGTTGTTACTATTGTTTGTTATTTGTTTAGTGACTTGCCTGGGCTAATTCTATAGGGATTCCTCTATAGCTTGCAGTTGCTTACAACTCTTGTCATTAAAAAAATATTCTTAGGGCACCTGGGTGGCTCAGTCATTTGAGCATCTGACTTTGGCTCAGATCATGATCTCATAATCTGTGAGTGCGAGCCCCACATCAGGCTCTGTGCTGACAGCGCAGAGCCTGTAGCCTGCTTCAGATTTTGTGTCTCCCTCTCTCTCTGCCCTTCTCCCACGCATGCTCTGTTTCTGTCTCTCAAAAATAAAGAAACGTTAAAAAAATATTCTTGCTTTTGCTTTAAAGCCAGCTTCCTGGGAGTCACCTGTGGATTAGCACCATTTAACACACAGCCAATGATTGGTCAGAAGTAGCACTGAAACACTTTGAGCTAGTAAGGTTTTCATTCTTGGCTGATGCATCAATGTATGGTTGAGGGACTGCAATCAAAGTTTATGCAGTCTATAAGACTGCCCCAACTTTTATTTTTTGAGTAAACAGGACTCATATTAACTAAACAAGCTATGAGTAGACAGGGTTCCCTCTGATTTCTGTTGAACATGTGTGCAACCCTGAGCATGCCTACTAGCTTTCAAACTTCTAGGGATATGTGAAAGGTTTCCAATGACCACTATGCCTCTCTCATTCGTAGCTGGTCTTGTTATAGTGTGTTGTCTGCCCCAGCCAGTGGGCAGGACCTCAGTCTATCTGTGACATGTGGGGCTCAAACCCATGAACCATGAGACCATGACCTGAGCCAAGATCAAAAGTCAGACACTTAACTGACTGAGACACCCAGGTGCCCTGAACTGTCCTACTGTTTTGAAAGAAACTCCTGGGCATGAGTTTTTCCATGTTCCAAAAATCAAATCAGTCCCCTCTTAAAGCAAGGCTGCTGGTTCTTATGGCCTAGACCACCCTTGTAGAACTACTACATCATACAGCAGGATGGAGGGAATGAAAACAGCCCTAAATCCCCAGTGCTTAAAGTTAGGGTGTCCCAACTGTTCCTACTGAGGTTCAGTAGTTTTTCTTGAATAAACACTATTTGTTGTATATCTTTTCAATTTCTAGAATTGGGTTGGGACAATGTTGTCTAGTTCTGCGACTTCTTTTTAGTAAGATAATTTGCTGAACTTCTCACTTAGCCATTCTAGAAGTCCCACCCTATTTAGCAATGCAGGTTTTTTTAAGTGGCTAAAAACACCAAATTTGATATTCCAAAACTAAGCATATACTTTATAACATTTATAATAAAGAAGCCAAAAAGAATGAATGTTTAACAGTATTGAGGATGAAAAAGGAACCTATCAGTGGACCAGAAATTTTGACAGTACTTACAAGGTAGAAAGCTAATAGGATCATGTTGACATATAACCCAGAGGTGAGAACAGAAACTACAATTATGATGCTTTGAAACTACAATTATGAGAACAGAAATTACAATTAAGATGAAGTCACAATTCATCTTCTTGACAGGAACTGTAAAAACACCTGGGGTAATGGATTGAATTTTTATGTTCCTTCTCAAATTCTTCTATTGAAATCCTAACAGCCAATGTGATAGTACAGGAGATAGGGCTTTGGGCAGGTGATTGGTCCTGAGAGTAGAACCCTAATGAGTGAGATTCGTGTCCTTATGAAAGATATCCCAAAGTGTTCCCTTCTCCCTTCCGCCATGTGAGCACACAATGAGAAGACACCCATCTATGACCCAAGAAGAGGGTTCTCACCAGACACCAAAAACTGCTGGGGGTCTTCTTGATCTTGGACTTCCAGCCTCCAGAACTGGGAGAAACAAGTTTCTGCTGTTTAAAAGCCACCCAGTCTAAGGTATTCTATTAAAGCAGCCTAAACTAAGATACTTTATTGGATCCTGATTCTACTCCATGGGAGAAACGTCATTTCCCCCAGTCCTCTGGGGTCCCTGGCTTTGCCTTCTGAAATAAATTTTTCTTATCTATTATTCTCTAAGCCACACTTAAAGTTGGCACTGGAAAGTGGGCCTCTTTGGAGGTTGTACAATTTTCATAGACTGCTTTCTGATGATGCAAGTTTGGGGGCCTGGTGGTTGTTTTATAGATTGAAAAATTACAAGCATTTTCAGGCCAGGCTTGTGGTTTTGTTGAGAATACAATTCCATCAAAATTTAGTAAGCTTTCAGTCTATTTACTACCAGTTGGTTCCATGTCAAAATTCTCTTCTGGTCTCAGTTCTTAAGCCTGCCAACTCCCTTATTTTATTTATTCACTTCTAGGCTTAGCACATTTCCCTGCTATTTTAATGAAGGCTATTTTAAGGTCACATAAAACAATAGGCTAAATTAGGAAGGCAATACCTCTACTTTGACCTTTGTTACAGGGTCACTACAGGGTCCAGATGAAAAGTCTTAATTAGAAACTTTTGAAAGGGCATTGACCAAAGGCTCTGCTTAGTGGGGCATAGTTGCAGCTGACCTTTCCAACTTTGAGGGTCCAAGTTATTATATTTTATATTAATTTTAATTGTAAGCCACAGTCAGAGAATGTGACTCTCTTAGCTTCCATTTCTACTTAGCTAGAGATTTGACATGAGAGATATATCAGGCAAGATATCTTGGCCATGGTACCTAGCTAAAAGCAACAAGGACCAACCAACACACAAACACAACAATCATCTATCTTTTATTGGATCACTTCTTTTAGAAAGCTATGGGCACTGTAGGCACATGGTCTGTTTTCCAAGATATCAGAAGTAACAGCTTCGCCAAATATTTTGCCATGGCATTACAAACCTCACCAGCTTTCTCACCTTCAATCTGTTTCCTTGTATCCAAAAACTGCTTAATGGATTTCACATTTTAGGTTTTTGTTATGGCAGTAGCCTACTGGTAGCATAAAATCATATTATTAGAGCTAAAATGTTCAAAAGGACCCTTTGTTCTATATACATAAGTAAACTCAGACTCAAAGAAGTAAAATAAATTGCCCCAAATCAGAAAGGCAGTTACAGATCAAAGACTAGAATCAAATTCTACTGAATCATTGGATATATACCCACTGAGAAATTTTTTGAAGCATAAATTTCACTGTAATTTTTATTTTATTTATTTATTTTTTAAAACATTTATTTATTTTTGAGAGAGAGAGACACAGAGTGTGAGTGGGGGAGGGTCAGAGAAGAGGGAGACACAGAATCTGAAGCAGGCTCCAGGCTCTGAGCTGTCAGCACTGAGCTTGATTCAGGGCTCGAACCCACAAACTGTAAGATCATGACCTGAGCTGAAGTCAGCCGCTTAACCAACTGAGCCACCCAGGCACTCCTCACTATAATTTTTAAAATAGTATGCCAATTAAGAAAAAAAACCCACAATTATTCACAGTTAATGTACTTATAAAGTAATTTTCAATTATATGACAAATGACAAAATACACATTTAAGAAATATAACATGATTTAAGTTACACATTTAATACTAAATTTGTTCATTAGGAAATACTATACACAAGCTGAAACCTGACTCAATTGGCCAAATTACTTTTGGATTATTTCACTATTATTTTTATTTCAAAATACATTATTCACCCCAAACAATAACATAAACAAAGTATGAGGTCAATTTTCCCATGTTTTGAAGTTTGTGTGTTTTAAAACCTAGGTCTCCTGTTTTATCCTCTAGGGTTTTGATGGCTTCCTTTCTCACATTTAGGTCTTTCATCCATTTTGAGTTGATTTTTGTGTATAGTATAAGAAAGTGGTCTAGCTTCATTCTTTTGCATGTTGCTGTCCAGTTCTTCCAGCACCATTTGCTAAAGAGACAGTCTTTTTTTCCATTGGATACTCTTTCCTGCTTGTCAAAAATTAGTTGGCCATACATTTGTGGGTCTAATTCTGGGTTCTCTATTCTATCCCATTGGTCTATGTGTCTGTTTTTGTGCCAATACCATACTGTCTTGATGATTACAGCTTTGTAGTAGAGGCTAACGTCTGGGATTGTGATGCCTCTGCTTTGGTTTTCTTTTTCAACATTACTTTGGCTATTCAGGGTCTTTTGTGGTTACATACAAATTTTAGGATTGTTTGTTCTAGCTTTGAGAAGAATGCTGGTGCAATTTTGATTGGGATTGCATTGAATGTGTAGATTGCTTTGACTAACTGCTGCAGCTGCTCTGGAAAACAGTGTGGAGGTTCCTCAAAAAATTAAAAACAGAACTATCCTACGATCTAGCAATAGCACTACTAGGAATTTATCCAAAGGATACAGGAGTGCTGATTCATGGAGGCACATGTACCCCAATGTTTGTAGTACCTCTTTCAATAATAGCCCAATTTTGGAAAGAGCTTAAATGTCCATCAACTGATAAATGGATAAAGAAGATGTGGTTTATATATACAATGGAATACTACTTGACAATGAGAAAGAATGAAATCATGCCATTTGCAGCAATGTGGTTGGAATGGAGGGTATTATGCTAAGTGAAATAAGTCAGAGAAAGAAAGATATCATATGTTTTGACTCATATGTGGAACTTGAGAAACTTAACAGAAGACCATGGGGGAAGGGTAGGGGAAAAAATAGTTACAAACAGAGAGAGAGGGAGGCAAACCATAAGAGACTCTTAAATACAGAGAACAAACTGAGGGTTGATGGGAGGGTGGGGGAGAGGGGAAAATGGGTGATGGGCATTGAGGAGGGCACTTGTTGGGATGAGCACTGAGGTTGTATGTAAGCAATGAACCACAGGAATCTATCCCCAAAACCAAGAGCACACTGTATACACTGTATGTTAGCCAACTTGACAATAAATTAAATTAAATTAAATTAATAAATAAATAAATAAATAAAGCAAGCCTAGGTCTCTTCCAAAAGTAAGCTGTTTTTTTTTTATGAGAACTCAACTCAAAATCAAAAAGCACATCAGATGTAAACATATATCAGAATTAGAATTAATTTATTTATTCATACAAACCCAAGTCAGATTTAAGGGTAGTTTTAAGATTACCTAAAATATATGTTCCATTAAATGTAAGTAAGGAATTTAAGTTTTATTAATTCAACAAATATTGGCTGAGCATTTCCTTTAGGCATTACACTTCCAAACATAATATAAAAGAAGATAAATTATTCAAATGGATGTAATATACTCACTAAAACAAATGAGTCATCAGTTAGAAGGCATTATTGGTAGTGTTATGGGGCTAGGTCTATAATACTCTTTTAAAAGAGGATATGGTGACAAACTAGAATTTAAAGGTTTCATTATAAGTAGAGATCTCAGAAAATTAAACATAAAAAAATGTTCCAAAGTCTAAAGCAGTGGTTTTCAACCAGGTACGACTTGGTAATATCTGGAAATATTCTGGGTTGTCACAGCTGGGGAGGGGCTACTGGCTTACAGTGGGTAGAGGCCAGGGATATTGTGAAACATCTGACATTGTACAGAACAGCCCTCCATAACAAAGAATTAGCTGGTCTAAAATGTCAGTAGTGCTGAGGTTGAGAAACCCAGGCCTGAAGTGATTTAAGTGATTTAATCTGATTTAAATAAGTACTAGTTTCTTCTCTGAAAGACATGATGACATATAGATGTATTTTCATAAAGATGAAAAATGATATAGATAGAACAAAGATTATATACATTACATGGAATTGTGACATCACTATGTATTATAATTATGAAAATACTAATGGTGGGAAGCCTGGGTGGCTCAGTCGGTTGGGCATCTGACTCTTAATTTCGCCTCAGGTCATGATCTCATGGTTCATGAGATTGAGCCCTGCATCATCAGGCCTCTGTGCTGATGGTGTGGGGCCTGCATGGGGTTCTCTCTCTCTCTTTCTCTCTCTCTCACGCTGGCACAGGTGCTCTCTCTCTCTCTCTCTCTCTCTGTCACTCTCAAAAATAAATAAGCATTAAAAAATATGAATGGCAATTTTTTGTGAATATTATACTGACCTTTCTTACACAAGCAGTGATTTTTACCTTCCTGTGATTTTTACAGTGGAGATATTTCCTTCATTTTTTAAACTAATATTTAGTGAACATCTATTTTCTAGATATTCTATGTAAGGTGCTGGAATGAAAGTTCATACAACAGTTTTACTGGGGAAAGAGGCATGTAAACAAAAAATTACATTCCATATGATAAGGGGTATTATAGAGTAATAAATAAGCTACAGTGTGGTAAGACAGAAGAGGGAGTAAGAACTTCTGTGGTTGTTTGCAGGGTGGATGGGGATATAGGGTAAAAGAAGAATATCAAAGACAGCTTCCCAGAGGAACAAATGCCTGATCTAAATAGTTATATCAGAAGACAGGAGGGACTTCTATGTATGTCATGGTAAGTAAAGAACTTCTTGGGGCACCTGGGTGGCTCAGGCAGTTAAGCATTAAACTCTCCATTTCAGCTCAGGTCATGATCTCACAGTTCGTGAGATTGAGCCCACAGTCTGGCTCTGCACTGATAGCATGGAGGCTGCTTTAATCTCTCACTCTCCCTCTCTCTCTGTCCCTCCCCTGCTTGCGAGGGTGCTCTCTCTCTCACTCCCTCCCTCCTTCAAAAATAAATAAACTTAAAAAAAAAGAACTTCTATGTTATCAATAACAGGTTTACCAGTCATCTTAATGAAGGCTTTAGGCAAGGTAATGTCATAAGAAGGTATGATTTTATAAAAAAACACTCTGAGCACAGTTGGAGGGTGACCAGGCAGGAGAAAGAGATACTAATTAGGGCTCAGATTCAAGGTGTAAGAATCTAGAACAAGGCAGTCATCCAATGGGGGCAGGAGAAGGAGGAGATGGATGAAGAGATGTTAAGAAGAATCAGTAGAACCACAGTCAGAGCATGATAATATAAGAAAATTGTCTTTAGTGCCGAAAAATTGAGACTAGCCCCTGCTGGAGGATGCTTTGAGAATAGGCCAAATGAACATGTAAATATTTATAATATAAAAACTGCCATCATTTTATATATATATATACATATATATATGTATATGTATATAACAATAAAAACTTAAACTAATAATTTAACTTTTCTTAATTTTATCTTAATAAAACTGATTACAGAATACTTTAAAATACTGGTGGTCAAACTTCAGGGTCCCATCCAACATGTTACAGAGCTTAGAAGTCATCACTACTGTCCTCACAACTAACCTGAAAATCCACAACTCTTCTTGGATCCTTCAAAGAATGTGGTAACAGGGCAAACTGCTGCCCCTAGAGCTGGAGAAACAGACAGATCCGGAGAATCACAGCTTACTAGGAGCAGAAGCCAGCAGCTGGAGCTACTTTCGGTAGAAATACTTTAAGTTGTAATTGATGACTTTTTCCAGGTTCAGTGTAGACCAGAGCGAGAGTTGAAAGCTAAAAGGGGGCCTTGTCTTTGGAGGTTGGGGGTGCCCACATTCTTGGGTTTTACTTCCAGAATCTCCACCAGGTTCTCACTGCAAAGATCAGAGAAAAATCCCTTCCCGCTTCTGGAAGGGAGAATGGTAAAGCAACCATTTTGGAATATACCCAGCATTCTTTCTCTTCTTCCTAACAAGGCGTACCCTCTAGAGAAACTATTTTAACAGAGCCTAATGGACTGGAGTTTTACTAAAGCCTAAACTACCTAGGAGAAGGGACATACTCAATTCAGTCTCACTAAAAGGCTGACATCTAATAACCATCAGAATGTAAAACACTTTCCTTCCTCCCACACTTTACCACATCAGTAGGGTTCTGGTGTAATAACTGTGATTGCAGCTAAAAGAACTGCAGGGCTTGGAGCCTATTAAGGAGTCTCTAGGGAAACCTAGAGGACAATTAACAAGGACATACAGGAAATTTCAGCCTCTAACACCATAACCACAGCAAACAGTAAATATAGCCTAATTCTTGGCCAGATAAGCATAAAACCTCACACTAAATGTCCATATAACCTCAGTTCCTTTTACCATATCTTGCTTTCAAAAAAATAATACAAAGCATGCTAAAAGGCAAGAAAAAAAAGTCTGAGAAGATTAAAGCAAGCATGAGAACCAGACTCAGATATGGCAGAGATTTTGGAATTATCAGACCATAAATTTAAAATGATCAATATGCTATGAAATCAAATAAAAAAGTGGGTAACACACAGACTAGATGGGTCACATAAGCAGAGAGACAGAAGTTCTAAGAAAAAATGAAAAGGAAATGCTAGAAACTGAAAACATTGCAATAGAAATGAAGAATGCCTTTTATGGGCTTACCAACAGACTAACACAGCCAAGGAAAGAATCAGTGAGCTTGAAGAAAGGTCAAAAGAAAATTCCAAAACTGAAAGGAAAAGAGAAAAAAATGTAAAAGAACAGAATATCCAAGAACTTTGGGACAGTTACAAAAGGTATAAACGTGTGCAATGGAAATACCAGAAGGAGAACAAAGATGAAGGAACAGAAGAAATATTTAAAGGAATAATGCCATATTTTTCCAAAATTAATGACAGACACCAAACCACTGATCTAGGAAGTTCAGAGAACACAAGCAGGGCACATATCATATAATGTACACCTACACATACCATATATGAATTGCAGAAAATCACAGAGAAAGTCTTGAAAAAAGTCAGGGGAACAAGATAAGAATTACATTTGACTTCTCTTCAGAAAACATGCAAGCAAAAAGAGAGTGGAGCAAAATATATGAAGGGTTACAAGAATAAATTCTAACCTAGAATTCTGTATTCAGTGAAATTACCCTTCAAAAGTGAAGGAAAAATAAAGACTTTCTTAGGCATACAAATACTGAGAGAATTTGTCTCCAGTAGACCTGCCTTGCAAGAAATAATAAAAGAAGTTCTTCTGAGAGAAGGAAAATGATAATAGGTCAGAAACTTGGATCTACATAAAGAAGGGAAGAACATTAGAGAAGGAATAACTGAAAACCAAATAATATTTTATTTTTCTTATTCTTAACTGACTTAACAGAAAACAGTTTAAAATAATAATAGCAAGAATGCATTCAGTGATTATAGCTCATGAGTAAGTGAAATGAATTGGCAGCAAAGTCATAAAGGATAAGAGAGAGGAAGAGGACATGCTTTGCTATAAGGCACCTGCACTACCCATGAAGTGGGACAGAGTTACTTGAAAGCAGGCTTTTATTAGTTGTAAATGTATACTGCAAACTCTAAAGCAATCTATCATAAAATTTATAAAGGAAGTATAATTGACATGTTAAGAGAGGAGAGAAAATGGAATCACATGAAATGCTCAATTAAAACCAAGAGAAGGGTTGCCTGCGTGTCTCAGTTGGTTAAGCATCCGACTTCAGCTCAGGTCATGATCTCACAGTTTGTGAGCTCGAGCCCCGCATCAGGCTTTGTCCTGACAGCTCAGAGCCTGGAGCCTGCTTCCGATTCTATGTCTCCCTCTCTCTCTGCCTCTCTCCTGCTTGTGCTCTCTCTCTCTCTTTCAAAAATAAATAAAACATGTAAAAAATTTAAAAAAAAAAACAAGAGAAGGCAGGAAAAGAGAGAATCACTGAAATGAAAAGAAAAGAAAAGAAGAGAAGAGAAGAAAAAAGAAAAAAGAAAAGAACAGAACAAGTGCAATGCATAGAAAACAGTTACAACTTCACAGCCACGATGGGATGTGGAGCAGGGTGGAAACAGAGGAAACCACAGGATTCCAATGCTGTAACAGGAGCCCAAACCAGTGCTTTAGAGAAATAATTTTTCTGATGCCTCCTGATGCTTTCTTCCTTTACAATGTGTAACTCTTCAAGATTCCTACTTTGAAAATACTTTCTTGGACTGTTTGAGAGTAGAAGTCTGATGCTTCCAATCCAGGAATCCAGGTCATAGCCTTTGGAGCATCTGAGTCCTGAGGCCTACAGCTGGTGAAGTTTCATTCTCCCAGGTCATTTCTGACACCTTCTACTTTCCCTTTGGTGAAGAGGACAGGAGGGTGTATGTCTGGGCTCTCTCTGATGTAAGTGTAACTCCAATTAATAAGATGGATTTTATCTTTTAAAACTCTTCTCTTTTACCCTACCAGTTCATCTCAAAGAGTGACCTGTGGAACATCTATATCAGTATCACCTAGGATGTCTGTTAAAGAGGGAGATTCAGGGGTGCCTGAGTGGCTCAGTTGGTTAAGCATCCTACTTTGGCCCAGGTTGTGACCTCACGGTTCGTGAGTTCACGCCCTGTATTGGGCTTTGGGTTGACAATTCAGAGCCTGGAGCCTGCTTCTGATTCTGTGTCTCCTTCTCTATCTGCCCCTCCCCTGTTCTCTCTCTCTCTCTCTCTCTCTCTCTCTCTCAAAAATAAAGTTTAAAAATTTTTAAAAAAATGAGGGAGATTCATGGGGTCTGCTTAAGAGCTACTGAGTCAGACTCTCAGAGAGTGAGCCCAGGAATCTGTACTGCTGGCAAATGTCACAAGTGAGCCTTACATACACTGAAGTCTGCATTTGAGAACCACTGCTTTAATATATGGCTCCTTTAGAGAGTTGAGGATAAAGATAAGGTCCGGAAGTCACTGCACTTTATGTTTTGGGTCAATTTATTACTAGGAATATTTGCCCCTAAATACTTGCTGAATGTGTCTGCTAACCAAATATAGTAAATGCTCAAGGAATATTTATTGAAAGATTACTTGAGGAGCATAACATGATACTTTCTTAAGTTCTGTGATTAGCAAAACATTTTTATTTTTCTAATTTAGAAGTCATTTTATTCTAAATGAATTTTTTAAAAATTTTATGGTCTTTTATGTAATGCATACAGAGTAGCTGTCATTTTAAAACTATGAGAGTACAACATGCCAAACTTTATTTAGATTGTAGGCTTGCTGTAATGCAGGCCATCAAAAAACACTTGAGCTTCCATATCAGTTAAATTTGGTCTAGAGAATTCCTGCAAAAGAAAAATAAATGGTTGAAAACATAAGCAGCTATGGAAAATGTAAATCTAAAACAAACAGAAAACTTACAAAGAGTTGTAATAGGATTTAAAAAATGAACAGATATGTCAGCAAACCCTACATGTTGGGGCACTGTGAAGGCGGCCTAAGAAGTTGGGGAACTGGCAGAAGGGTGCAGTGGCTGGGGTAAACCGGAAGAGAAAAAGGATAAGCAGGCTGAGAACATAAAGGCCTGCTCATCAAACCCTCCCAAGAACCAGAAAACCAAAAACCACAAAGAGGATTTCTGGAAACAAAAAAGCTAAGCAGTAAGACAGAAGATAAGAGAAACAGGACTTTTACTGGGTTCTCCAAGTCCATGGGGCACATGCACACTACATTATACTACTATACCATTTTGTAAAGGCATTATTAACCTCTAACATTAGTATCCAATCAAAATCATACAATCCCATCAGCATCTGCAAGAAAGAAGGACTTGGCTTGATTTTCAGTTCTTTATTTTTAGTTCCTTCCTATATTCCCAATGTGGGGAAATGGAGCTTGGAAAAACTCAGCTTGGGAAAACTTGGGACACTGAGCTAGAGGCTATTCTTTTATTGTTCTTTGTGCAAGAAGAGATAGGGAGTGAATAGAAGCAATAAATGATCATTCCCTAGAAGCTTTCCCTTTCAAGAGACTGTGCCACTTAGAGGGCAGGCAAGTTGCTCGCTCCTACCATCAATTTGTTAGCAGGGTGTGTGTGTGTGTATGTGTGTGGTGTGTGCGTGCTTTGTATGTGTGCAACTGTGTATGTGCATGAGTGTGTGTGTTAGAGGGACATGGATGGTACTGAACAACTTTCAGTCTATGACTTACCTTGCATCTAGCAGCAGCAGATTATACAGCCGCATGAGTACTGTCACTCTGAAAATGGGATAGAGTGTTAGGTTATCAGCAGAGGAGGAAAAAAAACACAGAGCGAGTGCACACGCGCGCACACACACGCACACGCACTGAAATTTTCCAAACTTGTGGGTCAGAGCAGCTGGGAGGGAGTCAGTCTTCCTCCCTTCCTGCTCTCTCTATGCTGAACAGCAAAATGAGAGACCGAACTCTAACAAGGAAGAAAGAACTGCAGAGAGACTGTCACTGAAAACTCACTCCGGATGTTGTAGGAAGATAGGGTCTTTTTCAAAGACGTGGCTGAAGCAGTGGACTTAAAAGTTGTCAAAGATGGCATGGCTGCACAAAAATAAGAGAAATAAGGAAAGCTGTGAAGCGATCATCAGCAAAGTCCTCTAGAGTTAATCTGTGATAAAAGGTAACAAAGAAGTTCTGTAAGCAAAAAGCAACAATTACCTGTAAATAACTTTTTTTCCAGCTCTTCCTGAATTTTAAGAAGAATCCTTTCCTGTTCTAAGGCTTCTATGTACTTGGAGTAGCACCAGGTTGGCTAGAAAGACAATTTTCAAAGTTAATTTTGGAAATGTTTGCCCCAGGAAATAAACTGAAGGTAGAATGGCTTATATGAGCCTCTTCATTTAAACCGTTTATTGAAGTATAACAAATTTCAGTAACACATCATTGAATAGGACAATTCAACAATGTGTCTAGAACTGTATGAGTTGTAGCTATTTTTCAGTGAATCAATGTTGCAAAGGCTTTCGAGAGTTTTTGACAGCTATTCATGCACCTACATCTATTTAATTTGATTATGAATTTAGGTGCTTAAGAGAGATCCAAGTTTCTTTTTGGGAGGGGGATAGTTTTGCATTTGGATTAATTACAATTCTTAAATGTGCCAAATCTATCAGAAACAAATTCACATACAGAGCATCCACACTTGCAAAATGGCAGAATATAATCACTCTATCAATTGCTAGAGTAATTCAACATGTATCTCTTCAATAGCAACAACAATAATAATTTACATTTAGGAAATGCCTTTGGTTTCCAAAAGCTTTTTAGTTTCTTACAAAACTCTTGAGATATATGATAGGAGATCATCATCATAACCCTTCCTTTTTCTCTCCCTTTTAACAGACAACAAAACAGTCTCGAAGCAAATTCAGGGTTTTTTTCAGGCTCCCAGGTAATACTGACTTGTAAGTGACATTAAAAATTAGAAGCCTGTTATCTCTAATTCCACATTTCCCTTTATTTTTAAACCATGTTTCTGAAATTTAATGCTAGTCATTTGCTAATAAATGTTCTTCCCAATGGCATTATTACATATCATACACTTTCAGATATTACCTTTTTCAATATATGGTGTCACAAAACTGACAGTTCCCTTCTCTCAATAATCGCTTTATAGTCTATCATTTATCTTTGCTGAGCAGCTGAATGTATTTGACATTCCTAAATGCCAAAAAGATTGTTTCTTGAGCTAGTATTATCTTCAGATGCAAATACAAGTCATTAAAAATGGACATGACATAAAATTTCAAGGAAGTAATATTAATGTACAAGTTAAATGTATATAAACATAAAAATTGTAAATGTATTCATTGATGGTCACGTACTGGACAATTTTATGACCACTTCAAAGAATTAAGAAATTGAGATTAAGACTTTGACATTTTTTTCTTTTTTTAACCCAAGAATACATCAACAAAGTATATTCTATCTTGTTCCCTATCTGCCTTATTCTTTTTCAATAAGCTAGTCATTTCAACTGCTGCCACTTAAATTTTCATATGTATAAAAAAGTATTGTCTTTGATTATATTATCCAGGATCAGCCAAAATTTTAATATTCTCTGAAGGCTCAAGGGAATTCGCTTCTAATCTCTCCTAGAATAATTTTACCTTCATTTTCAAACAAGCACACCTCTCCTACTGTAAAATAACTGAGTTACTGCATTCTGCTGTCCAATGTTTTAAAAAAGAAGTGCTATCTGTGACACCTATACTGCTTACCTGTCGACCATACGCTTGCAGGCTTAAAACTGGGTCAATAGGTAAAACAGCTGTTTTGCTAGCAGATCCTGAAGAACTTACAAAATGTTTGCTTCCATCCTGTAATTATATTAAATTAAGTTATTCCAAAAAAGGTGGGAAACTCTATTAGTATAAACTTACAGCTAAGGAGTCATAACATTAGATGAAAACACACTTTGGGATGAGTACCACACCTGAGGTCTCATCAAGTCAATGTTACTAATGTGACATCATTTATGAACTCTTTAATTTTCTTTCCTACTAATATAAAAATATTTAAAAACGAGTGATAAATTATGAAGTAGAATGTAAAAATTACTGCCAATTCTAGCATCTAGGAAAAACCATTGTAAACCTTTTCATAAACATCCATCCATGCTTCTCATTAGGGAAAGACATAGATAGAACCTATAATTTTAGTATTTATATTTTATTACATAAATTTCATGCAAATGGAATCACACAATATGTGCTCTTTTGAAATCTGCTTTTTCATGCAAAATGTTGTGAAAATGTTTCTAGTGGAAATGTAAAGGGGAGAGTCTTTGTGTCATTCACCAGTATGCCTACAATTCAATATATAGTACACCTGAATATGTGGATACTGAAATATATAAAATGCATCATCATTTTCAATGAATGAACTGTTCTATGCACTCAAATCCTGAGTGATAAAAAAATAAACTATATCATCACTTCAACAGGTAAATAATAGTCTAGTAAAGTTATGTATAGCAGATAATATAATCAATGCCTGCTACTGGAAACTTAAGCTATTAAATTTTTTATGATTATAAATGATACTTTGTACATATTTCAGTTGATGACAGTATTCTCCAAGAAATCCAGTCACGAATCAGGGGAAAACTATAACATAGGCACCCAAAATTAATTAAATATTCTGATATAAACATTTGTATACATGAAATAATACTCTAAATCATAAATGCAGAAACTCAGGCCAGAAACAGACCAAAAATGTAAAAAGGAACTGCAAAATGAGTTTACTGAACTTAAAAGAAGACTGAAGAAAAAGACAAAAATCTCTCAAAAATGAAACTATAAGGTACTCAAGAGAGAAAAAATTTGATGGAATAGATAGGTAAGGGATTTATACACATATTATATATATATACTTTCTGATCCATATACATGCATACACATGGTATATAATATGTATATATATTATACATATGTATCAAAAGGTTTAAATATACATGTATACACACATATATAATATCCATATAAATCTCCCCCTCAAAAAACTTAGCAAAGACATAAGCCTACAGACTCAAGAATCTGAACAATCCTCAAATAG
The DNA here is from genome assembly GCA_028646485.1 of Cryptoprocta ferox. Classification (NCBI taxonomy): domain Eukaryota; kingdom Metazoa; phylum Chordata; class Mammalia; order Carnivora; family Eupleridae; genus Cryptoprocta; species Cryptoprocta ferox. Next base: position 34,828,292 of record CM053569.1, on the reverse strand, counting down.
AATAAACCCAAAGAAATCCACACAAGACACATCATAATCAAATGGTGAAAACCAAAGACAAAGAAAAAAATCTTGAAAGCAGTAAGTGAAAAACAATACCTTACCTATAGGGAAGGAACAGAATAAAATAATAAATCTTGGAATATCAGGAAAGAAGAAAAATGGAAACCACAAAAGTATGGGTTAACATAATAGCATTTTCCTCTCTCTTTGAATTTCCTAATTTATGTTTGATGGTTGAAGCAAAAATTATAAAATGTCAGAGTTTTCATTTTCTGCTTTATTCGTATGATGGCTTTATATGGATATCATCTGCCATTTTCTGCTCACTTTGAAATGTTTTCTATTTTCCCCAACCACCAATAATAGGATGTGGTCTGATGTGGTTCTCAGTATATGTTGAGGAAATATTTAAAATAACTATAAACAAGTGAGGGGAAAAGACTTAAAGTGGGGGGGGGGTTTCTAGACTCTACTCAAACTGGTAAAATGTTAACACCAATAGACTGGGAAAAGTCATGTATCTATAATGTAATACCTAAAGTAACCACTAAAATATCTAAACAAAGATATGCCAAAATAAAATTCTAAGAAATATACAAGTAATCCACAGGAATGCAAGACAAAGGAAACAGAAAAAAAATGAAAAATGGAATAATCAAAACAAGAAATGGGGCGCCTGGGTGGCTCAGTCAATTAAGCATCCGACTACAGCTCAGGTCATCATCTCACAGTTCATGAGTTCGAGCCCCGCGTCAGGCTCTGTGCTGTCAGCACAAAGCCTGAAACCTGCTTCGGATTCTGTGTCTCCCTCTCTCTCTGCCCCTCTCCTGTTCATGCTCTGTTTCTCTCTCGCAAAAAAAATAAATAAACATTAATTTTTTTTAAAAAAAACAAGAAATAAAATGGCAGGCATATAAAAAATTACACTGAAGATAAAGAGAGTAAACCCACCAAATAAAAGACAGACATTGGCAGAATAGATTTAAAAAACATCACCATGACCCAACTGTATGCTGTTTATAGGAAACTTAATTGAAATACAATGATATAGAAAGTAAAGGAATGGAAAAAGATATACCATATAAACATCAAAACAGAGAAAGCTGGTTTGCAGCTTTGGAGAAGTTTGGCAGTTTTTTGAGAATCACCACAGTCCTCTACATTGTTTATGACATCATATATATATGTATAAAACACTATCTTTAAGAAGAGCTGGAAGAATATACCCCAAGTTTAATGGTTGCTCTTGGGGATGGGGAAGGTAATAAAACTTAGAGCTGGGGTTAAGAGAGTTTGCTCTTTCTATAGTATTTACTCTTTCTGCAATATTTTAAGGGGGGGAAACCAATGAGGCAAAATGTTAACAGTGTTTGTTTTGACCTGTGTATATATAAGTGTTCATCATATTACTTTTGTATCTTTTGTAACATTTTGAGGCAAAATGTTAACAGTGTTTGTTTTGACCTGTGTGTATATATAGGTGTTCATCATATTACTTTTGCATCTTTTAAATTTCTTTTAAAAAATAGAATAGGTGTCAGCTTATAAGTAAATAAAATACATTAGCCATGAGCAGTTACCCTTCTTTAATTCAAAGAAAGTAGATAAATATAGAGATAGACAGATGAATGGGTGCATAAATGGACAGACTGACAGACAAACAGGGAGACTGGGCAATTTATGATTCATATTTATAAATTTCACAGTCAATGTATCAGACTGTAATTGTAATACTGAAAATGCTTCCCCACGAGTGCATAACATTTTTTTCATTCATTAATTTTTGTTTTCATTCCTGATTTACTCTGTAAACACTGATTAATAATTGAGCCTGTGCTGGACACTGGTCTAAGTGCTGTGATACACAGACATACAGGACAAATACTATCCCTTGGGAATCTCAGTCCAGTGAGGATGACAGATGCAAAAACCTATTCATGAGACAATATAAAGCATTTTCCAAGAGAGGTAGGAACGTTACTACTGTGGATGTTAACTGCTTGTGTTTCCTAGGAGGGTCAAGAAAGCTTTCGCATGGAAGAGGTGACATTTGAGATGTATTCTGAGAAATTCAAAACGAAGTCTGAAACCTCTGACTAAAGGTTTAAAAGCCACTAAAATCTGTATTCTGTAATGTCTCTGTATTTTCCGCAGCTCAAATTCTTCTATAAGTTCATACACATCACATACCTTTTAAAAGTCTGATTCAACTCAAAATGAGTCATCTTACCTTTGCAAATTTCTCGTCTTCTGTGACTGCCAATTTTTTTTTCTGCTTATGATATTCTTGTCTTCTCTCTAAAACACTCATAATTTTTTCATCAGTTAAGTTCTTCCTAAACTCACAAAACTGAGGCCAAAATTTAAATAGAACCCCAAAAATTGTCATCTGTATAAAAAACAAAGTATGTCTCAGATTACAATTTAACACAAACGTACCAATTTAAACTCTAATTCACCATAATAATGGATTAACTATTCTATCTTTAATACACACCATGTTTCCTTCTCCAACTTACTGTCTCCAGACATCTTGGCATAGTTTAGCTCAGCACATGCTTATCATCAATGTTTTTTACTACCAACGAGAAGTCTTTCTTTAAAAAAAACAAAACCATATACTTAAAAGTTACTTTATTCTTTATGTTTCCCTAACCAATTGATTGTATTAATAAAGAATCCATTAGGTCTTTTTAAATAAGAAATTTATGTTTTCTTTTAAAACATACACGAGTTGATCTGCCACACACTCTGCTGTTTTATGCAAGTATTCCAAATATTCAGTCCATCAAGAGGAACGCCTCTGTGCCCCCCCCCCTTTTTTTTCTTTTAGAGAAAGGAAATAACTCTGGAAAAGCTCTTAAAGCTGCAGATCTAAAAATAAACCTTGAGTAACTTTTAAGTGATATAATCTCTTTTATGTGAGAGCAAGAAAAGTAACATTTAAAAAGCAGGGTGGTATCCTGGACAAAGGCTTTCTACGAGGACACTCCACATTAAGTGATTAATTGTGATATTTATAGAGATAAGAATTGTTGCTCAAATTCCCATGCCAAGTATTTCCATTAGTTCCAGAGGCATACATTACTTCCAAGAAGGTAGGACTTGCCACATCAGATGAAGTCCAACATCTTGTTACTAGGAATGGCCTTTACCTAATGCCCTAGAGAAAACTGAACTATCCCATTAGGCTCCAAGCCAACTCTTCAGAGGAAAAGAGGAATTTTTAAAAACTAAGTGCTGCAGTGATCAATAGAGTCCTCAACTGGTTGGTATATTTCATTACTCCTCACTTTTGTACATGAATATAAGTAATTCTAAAAATTTTTATTCCTTTTGAAATACAATTTTATCGTTGAATTCTGTAGCCTCTTGTCATTGTGATCACAAAAGCTAGAGATACTTTCTTTGATGAAATGTAGGCTTTCAAACAAATTTCATTTACATTTACCTGTTATATCTTTATTTAAGTAATCACCTGATCCAGTGTCAAGTGATCATGGTAGTTTCTATATGAACTTCTTCAACAAATACTCCTCTTCCTTCTCTACTTACCAACTATTGACCCTACTTCTCAGTTATATATCCAAAACCTGAGTAATTCCTAGCTCTCAAATACATTTATTTCCCTCTAGAAAATCTTCCAGTAAAAGTCATTCAGTTAAGAACACAATTTGTCAATGGCAGACATAAAACCACTCTACTCCCAAAAGCTGCAATTAAGATTTTAGGTTAATAATATATGTGTTAGTCATTAAAATTACCCTGTACCACAAGAACCTTAGAAGATAACCAAACTGTAGATAGGAAAATGTTGTAATAAATACAGAGCTACTTTGCTCACTGGTAGGAGATGGGCAATGGCTTTAGTATGAGTTAAAAGGGCCAGTGAAAATTTGGTTGAGTGAAGAAAGCTTGAAAGCTATTAGCGGTGCCGGTGGGGGACAGGCAAAGGTTACACTGATAACAATATTAGAACAGGCAATAGGCTTTTTTTTTTATCTACTATGCAGCCCTTTCACTTAACTTTGCTCTCATTTCCAATTTGATTTTGCTCCTTTCTGTCACAATAGATCACTTCTCATGTCAATCATCCACGTGTTCAAATATGTTATTGAGTGCCTATTCTGTGCTAGGCATTTGGGCCACAAGGGTAAATAAGAAACATTCCCTGTCCTCAAACACCTTACAATCAAGTGGGTAAGTCAGCATAAAAATAGTCATTTTCAGTTTTGTGTGATAAACAGAAACATATATAGGATGTTACAGAAGCACAAGGGAGAGAAGATGATAACACAAAAAAGTTAGGAGGGAAGACAGTAAGGCTCCTTTGTAGAACTACAGATATTTCAGTAAGACTGGTGAACGAGGGCAGGGAGTGGTAAGACATGTGCAACCAGACCTCTGGTGTGCACACCTGGATAGAAGGTGATGCTATTCCCTGAGCTTCCTTAGGAAACACAGGAGGAATAATCAGTTTGGTGGAGTGGGGACTCTATAGAAAAATTCTCTTATTTTCTGATGCTCCAGAGTCCACATTGAAAGTATGTCTAGGACTCATTTTAGGAAATCGAGTAGAATGCATAAACTAGAGAACTCCAATACAGTTTGCTGGCTTCAATCCCTAGACATGAAGACCATATCTCTTATAGTCTTCATTCTGAAGACAGTGGGGAGTAACTGAAATTGAAAGCAGAGAAGGGACATGATCTGATATACATTTTGAAAAAGATGGCTCTGTCTGCAGTGGGTTAAATGGTTTTGAAAGTATCCAGAGCCAGGGAGTTTTGATAATCAATGAAATACTGCAGATGCAAACTGAGATAACAGCACGGAGTCACAGAAAAGTAGACAGGATGACAGATAACAAGGGGACCAATGGATAAATTTTAGGGACTGAAGACACGGAAGTAAGGGAATGAAGGAGAGGGAAGACAAAGATGGCAACCAGACCTCTGGTGTGCACACCTGGGTAGAAGGTGATGCTATTCCCTGAGCTTGCTTAGGAAACACAGGAGGAATAATCAGTTTGGTGGAGTGGGGACTCTATAGAAAAATTCTCTTATTTTCTGATGCTCCAGAGTCCATATTTAAATTATGTCTAGGACCCCACTTAGGAAATCAAGTAGAATGCATAAACCAGAGGACTCCAATACAGTTTGCTGGCTTCAGTCCCTAGACAGTATGGCAAATATAAGCAGTTCCAGACGTGCACTTGCAAACTCAAGGTCTTTGATGTAGATGGACAAGCCCTGGCCTGGTTATCCAGAGACTAGGCTAAGTGATCTCTAAGATCTTTTCACAAACAGATACTGCAATTCTGGCACCATGTTTTCTCTATTTCTCTTTAGCACTTCCTCAATCATTCCTCTATATTTTCACCTATTTTAATGCATAATTTGGATTATGAGTCCATTTTCAGGGCTTAGAACACAGCTGGCTCACAAATGAATGTTAAGGAATAATGGCCTTTTTTCCACGCTCAAGGGCAATCATATCCTAAAACTCTGTTTCATATCACTTAAATCATGACATGGCCTTCCCTATTACCCCTATTATAATTTATTTTTCTTAATCATTTTTCAAGAACAACATCACTAAAAGGCTTTTAAAAATGCAAATAAATTATGTTCACCAAATCACTGTTTTCTATTATTTATCTTAAAAAGAAGTAACTTGAGCACGTTAACAGTCGTGATTTTCTTTTCATGAGCTTGTATACTTTATGTTGGTTGGGTACTTAAATCTCCTCTCACTTATTTTATGAGCTATGTGAATATTCCAATCTTTAAAAATACACAAATCTTAGGACTCACATATTTTACACATATTTGTGGTAGCAGATTTTCTAAAGGAAACATGAATGGTGGGAAAGGAAGGAGGAATTGGCTGGAGTTTTATAAGTTAAAAACAAAAATGATAATCAAGAAAGTCAAGGATGGTATTTAAATAATTGCATTTGTTGTATATTATGAACAAAATATTAAGTTACTAGTTTCTTATGTTCTGTGGAATATGAAAATACTTTTTAATTAAATAGATTTAATCCCAGTATTAGGAAGGTTGTAACCTTGTCAAATATGAATAATGCAAAATCTTTAAAAGAATATCTAGATTGTTAATGTATTTTAAAACATGCTTAGCTGTATGCCCTGATCTCTTACCTGTGCCTCTCCAAATACATATGGTCCTAACTCCTTCCTGTGTTCAATAATCTTCTGGGCTTGTTCTATTGGAATGTCAATTTGTAAAGCTGGTGGAATACTAGAATTAATAAAGCAGTTGATAATAGTCATGATCTTCTTGTGAATGATGGATTCATTACAATGAGAATGGCACAAGTCCTGAACAAGGAAGAAAGACAGAACAATATAGGATTAATGCATTCCTAGAACACTTTATAATATGGCAATACATCTTTCACTAATATTTTAACTTCAGATCAAGAGGACATGGGACATGTGAAAGCTATCTTTCTATAAAACGATATCTTCTATTTCTCTTGGGTTTGAGGAACCTAAGACATTGATGCATACACCTTACGTAAATACAGGTTTCATTTACTCTTGAGTGCTTCTACTCCTAGGTAAAGGAACAGCTTCAAAGTCTACTTTGGCTCATTTATCAAATTTATATTGGATGCCTGCTATATACCAGCTGAGCTCCAAGATAGTACCTGCTCTTTAAAGACTAAATCTTACTGGAGGAGAAGCAAGAGAACACATTACTTCAATATGAGACAGCTAATAAGTACTACAGTAGAGGTGTACCCAGGATCCTAGGAGAATACTGAAAACAAGTACATAACTCAATTTGCAGGTGGATGTAAAAGCTTTCCCAACCAGAAGTGCTTCTACACCAAGGCGACTTAGGCTCAAAAACACAATATAATTGCAAATGACATGTTGGATTAAGGGTTAGTATCCAAAGTCTATAAAGAATTTATCAAACTCAACATCAAAACAACAAATAATGCAGTGAAGAAATGGGCAAAAGCCATGAACAGACACTTTTCTAAAGAAGACTTCCCACCAGATGGCTAATAGACACATGAAAAGATGCTCAAAATCACTCATCATCAGGGAACTACAAATCAAAACCACAATGAGATGCCACCTCACACCTGGCAGAATGGCTAAAATTAACAACCTAGGAAACAACAGAAGTTGGCAAGGTAGGTAGAGAAAGGGGAAGACTTTTGCAGTGCTGGTGGGAATGCAAACTGGTACAGCCACTCTGGAAAACAGTATGGAGGTTCCTCAAAAAATTAATAACAGAGCTATGACCCAGCAATGGCATTACTAGGTATTTATCCAAAAGATACAAAAACCCCGATTCGAAGGGGCACATGCACCCCAACGTTTATAGCAGTGGTATCATCAGTAGCCAAATTATGGAAAGCGCTCAACTCTCCACCAACTAATAAATGGATAAAGAAGATATAGTATATATATACAATGGAATACTACTTGGCAATCAAAGAGAATGAAATCTTGCCATTTGCAACAACGTGGGTGGAACTAGAGTGTATTATGCTAAGCTAAACAAGCCAGAGAAAGACAAATACCATATGATTGCACTCATATGTGGAATGTAAGAAACACAAACATGAACATAGGGTAAGGGAAGGAAAAATAAGATAAAAACAGAGAGGGAGGCAAACCATAAGACAGTCTTAAATACAGAGAACAAACTGAGGTTTGCTGGAGGGGTGTGGGATGGGGGCATGGGCTAAATGAGTGATGGGTATTAAGGAGGGCACTTGTTGGGATGAGCACTGGGTGTTATATGTAAGTGATGAATTACTAAATTCTACTTCTTAAATCATTACTACACTATATGTTAACTTGAATTTAAATAAAAATAAAGAAAATTGATTAAATTTTAAAAAGTTTTAAAAGCAAAAAGAGCAATATAAGCAGGATGTTGGCAGTGACACGTGTGCCCTATGTATATCTTAGTATTTATACTTTTACAGTTAACCTATTAAATTATCTTCCTTATACCCAAGGAACTCAAAAATAGGGACCATACATTTAAAAGACACAGTTTTATGTCACTGATAGATACAGGGCTATCATTTTTTAAAATAAAGAGGTAGCTTAGCTTGTGTTTATGGCATTTCTCTGTCAAAGGCATTGTTCTCTAAATCACTAGGAAGCAAACAAATTTGGAAACTTGTAATTCTAGGCCAGAAATGAGCTAACACTTATTAAGTACTCACTGTATGATGGGCACTGTAACCACTATCTTATGGGCACTATTAAAGAAAGAAGAATTTAAATGCTGGCCATAGAAAACATTACATACAGTTTGCAATAAGTTATATGTGAAAAAAGCTTGATATAAATGTGACATTAAGACAACAGTTAGCATTTTTAACTCCATTTAGAACCCCCCTCAGAAAATGCCTATTATACAACATACGTTTGATGTGTTACCAAAGGTGTCTTTTTCCCACTACTAGTGAGATTATCATATATAATTATTTGGTGAGACTGATTTATAATTATAGAATATAAGGCTTGTGAAATAAAAATAAATTTTTGGAGTTTTCATTTTGAGGGCGAAGGGACCAAAGTCAGAACTGACTTTTTTTCTAATTGATCTGCAGTACTATTCCAATAGCCCAGTTAACTTCACCTATCATCAATGTCTCATTTTTTTTTTTTAATGTTTGTTTTTGAGAGAGAGAGAGAGGGGGCAGGGGAGGGGCAGAGAGAGAGGGGGAGAGAGGATCCAAAGTGGGCTCTGCACTGACAGCAGCGTTAAGGGCTCAGTTTAAACAGACTTTCCTCTAGAAGGCTTTTGGTGACTCCCTCAGTTTTGGAGACACGTCCATCTTAGGTGCTTCCGTTGCCGCCTGAGCCCCCATCACCACTGCCCCAGTCACAGTCTTACAACTGTCTTAACTGTCTTATCTCTCACCATCTTCCCTCCCAGGACACTGTAAGCTCTACGAGGGAAGACTACTCTGATGATGGTTGCATCCTCAGGATTTAGCACGGTCCTTGGTAGGTTCTCAGTAAGTATTTGCTGGGTGAATATACCCTTCCAGTTTTTTCCATGGACACACACACACACACACACACACACACACACACACACGTTAGATTAAATTATGGTGTTTTATAGTAACTAGGTTTTTAAAAAAATATCTTTTCCCGTCATTGATTGTTCTCCCACAGCAAGATTTTTAATAGCTGCAGAGTATTCTACTGTACAGATGTAATAATTAAGTAACCAATGTCCTATTATTGAACATCTAGGTTCTTCCCAAATTCTCACAATTCAGAACAATGTTTGATTAAGATCACTGATTAATCATTGTTCTGAATTGTGCAAATATGCAAAGAACCCAGATATTAATCTCTTAGCATATTACCACAGTCTTTGCTGGGGGTGGGGAACATAATTTAGTGGTTAAGGGCATGAACTTTAGCAATAGAATGCCTTGGTTCAAATTCCAGCTCTACAACTTAATTAGTTGTCACATGAAAAGAATTAAGATAACATGTGCCAGATAACAAACACTTAAAAGGGTAAGCTAGGGGCGCCTGGGTGGCTCAGTCAGTTAAGCGTCTGACTTCAGCTCAGGTCATGATCTCCCAGTTTGTGAGTTCAAGTCCCACATCAGGCTCTGTGCTGAGAGCTCAGAGCCTGGAGCCTGCTTCAGATTCTGTGTCTCCCTCTCTCTCTGCCCCTCCCCTGTTCACGGTCTGTCTCTATCTCAAAAATAATAAATAAACATTTTTTTAAAAGGGTAAGCCATAGAAGAGTGAGTTCAGTAAGATTTTTCCAGGTGGAAAGCTTTCCACCTAGCAAATTCTCTCGAGGCCCAATTCAAATACTATCACTTCTGCTAAGATTTCCTTGACCCACCACACTCCCTGCATCATTCCCTCCTCAGTGCCAAAACTATATCTATGGATTATGGATCATAATCAATACTCTTTCATGTTATTTGTTTTCATGGATGTCCCCTTCCTTGAGGGAAAGCACTGTGTTGTATTCACTTTTTTATTCCTACTATCTAGCTTAATGGCTGGCACATTAGGTACTTAACAAATGCTTATTGAATGAACAAATTCCCTCCTATAATAGGCATTGTATGTCCTCCATTCTACACCACAAAAAAGATATTTAAAGGAAGACCAAGGGCAGCCTTGAAGGAGAAACAGTCACACAACTAAGGGTTGACTTTATATGAGTGTGGTTTTTCAAAATGCCTTCCTTGCAAAGTTTATTGCATTACCTCTTGTCCTAGTAGGGCTGGGGTTATTCATATTCTTAGCTTAAAAATAATTCTGCCCATTCATAATAACTGCCTTTTCTGGAAAAGAGGCTCTACCTCCTCTCTAATTAAAAAACCTTATTTTAATATTGCTTACCTTGTGACAGACTTTGAAAAAATTTATCTCAAAATATTTTTTCTGAGAAAATTTTTAAGGTGAGAAGAGTACAAAAATGGTTCATAACAGAAAAGAGTAGAAACCAGTTTCATGGTATGTTGGAGAAAGTTTGGAGATAGACTTTACTGAGCAATTACTAACTATATAGAATATAAATGCTGCAGAATATTAGTATTACATAATTCATACTTAGATTATAAGACCAATTGAAAGTATTATGCTCTTAAATTCCAGTTTTATTTTTATTCTCTACTTTTATAATGGGATAAAATAGGCTACTTGCCCAGAAAGGAATCTGTTACCCATGGGAGCATTTAGGCAGAGTCTGGATGTCTACTCTGAAGTATTTCTAAACAACATTCCTGTATTCAAGTCTAGATTATAATACCTAGAAAGTCCTTTCCTTTCCTCAGGGCAAAGATTCAATATGATTTCAATAAACATTTAAATCTAAAAATAAACTACTTTTGTGCCTAACCACTCATTCTTTCACTTATTTGTTTTTGTTTTGTTTAGAATGTGGCCATTCTTTATTTATTTTTACTTTTTTTATCTTTTGAGAGAGAGAGAAAGAGAGAGTGAGCACACGTACTCAGGGGAGTGGTAGAGGAAGAGAGAGGGAGAGAACCCGAAGCAGGCTCCAAGCCCAGCGTGGAGCCTGATGTGGGGCTCGATTCCATGACCATGAGATCATGACCTGAGCCAAAATCAAGATTCTGACGCTCAACCAACTGAGCCATCCAGGCGCTCTGTGGTCATTCTTTCTAATAGAAAATCTCCTTTCATCTCCGTTGGTTTATTTATCAAAAATACACTATCTTTGATTACCATTGCTGGAAATATGGTTGGGAAGAATTCTGGTAAAGAGGTCTTGGTTCAAGTACTGAATATGGATATCTTCAGGAAAAAAAATGTCTATAGTACATTCATAGAGAAGTGGTATGCAAAACATGTAATTAAAACTTTTTGAGGAAGGTGTTCATTAAGTCATAATATGTGTGAATACCTTGAAAAATCTAATTCTATCATTTCAGGGCTCACTCTTACTCTTCATCATATAATAATAAGTGTATCCAACATGGAACAATAAATGCCTCAATATTTACATATTGGTATGATGATGACAAAATTGGGATATCTTATACAAATCTTGTCCCTAAAGCTGCAGGTAAGAATCTGATATGTTAATGTATTTCCTCCACAAAAAGAGGTGGTTTTCTCCAGCTTCCAATATAATACCTTATATTTTTGTACTTCTTGCCAAAAGAGTACCCCGTTTTCCAATAAATCTCCTTTTAGAGCCACAAACCGTTGAAACTGTCTTGCAGTAACTGGATTCAATAACGCTTTACGAAAAGCCAGGATTTCACAAGATGAAGATATCCACTTACTCTCCACAGGCTGTCCATAACAGAGAATACAGAAAATTAGCCATGTTCTAAGAAGTAATAATAAAGTCATTTATTAGGCTAAACATTACCAACTTCAACCTCCTTCACTTAGGGCTGTTGAAATTTATGGCATGGATACAATAGAATTTGGTAACTTTTACCCCTCTGTTCTCCCTTTTCTCTCCTTTATATTTTTATGGCATCAGGTTTTTCGAGGTGGAGAGAAAAATAAATGATTGGATGATTCAGAACATATAACTACATTGTTTAAGGATGTTAAGAGTCATTACACTTTGGGACTAAGGTGAGAAACTACATTGTAGTGCATTGCGTGAGTTCTGTGATTAAACGGAAAAATATAATCATAATGTTATGATTATATATTGTTACATTGTTATGTATTTTGTAATTACATATATGTATCATATATATAACATATAATGTATCATATATGTCATATATATGCTATATATTAATATATAACTCTTCTGCCTTTTAAGGAGTAAGAGCACTTGAACATTTAAGATATTTTTTCAAAACCTTAAAAAAAAGTCCAAATCCTGTTAATTTAAACAGGAAATTAGTTGTGGAGCATCTATCTAGAAAAAAATAATGTTTTCAGATGACACATCCTTATGTTATTTTAATAAAAATCGTTATTAATACTTCATAACAAGAAGAAAGCATCATTGATACGTTATTTTAAATAATAAACCTCTTCTGACTGAGGATTTACTTTACATAACAAAAAAGCCAGAAGGACCCATAGCATTTTAGTAATGCTTAAAGGTATTTCTTAGTTTATAACTTCACAATTTTGAAATAAAAGATGTCTACTTTTAAATTTTTGACCATTTTAGATCACATATCCATCCCTCTTTAGCCTCCCAGATTAAAAAACCTAAGACATAGATTTTATTGAATTTACTGAATAGTAATTGTTTTACTGGATAAGTTTTATTGAAGTTCCCTAAATCTGAGTTTAGCCTACAACCATGCAAAGAAGCATCATTCCAACAATGTTTTAAATTAATTTAGGAATTACAGTAACAATCAGCCAAAGCACCATGATAAATGTCCGTTATTGACAAAGCATAAAGTAAGTTTTTTGAAACAAGTCATACGTGCCCATCAATGTGTTTAAGAGAGTTATGTAAAAAACACTTTAGGAACACAAAAGGAGTAATTAATTCTGCCTGGAGGAGCAAAAGCTTTGCAGAAGGGTCTTGAGGATGACATCTGAATTGGAAGCGGAAAACTAAAGGCAACACCAGGCAGTCTAGAATAGCAGTGCCTTCACCCAGATAGAGCGGTTAGATGTCTAACACTCTTTTAGTGAAGCACATGTCGTGTTCTCTGGTCAAAAAGTTAAGACCCTCAGCATATGTTCTGTATTAAAATTACAGCCCTATAAATAGGAACAATTATGTATTAGACTGGGATGTTTATTTAAAACCCACTCAGCAAATAATGTTTTAAGACCTGCTTCTTAAGATACTAAAACTTAAGTAATTTAACCAAAACCTGTAATTTAACTAAGCAGAAAATAACATAATATATAATGTACAATAATATGAAATATAAACCCTTTCTACTCAGTATTTCAATAAAAAATATAGCAAAAGACAAACATAAGAATGGTTTATTTCCTTTTAAGAGGAAAATACAGAAAAAGAGCATCCTAACAGATACATAAAATCCTCTAATAGTCAAATAAAACTTTATGTTAGTTAGTTTGTAGGGGGTCACCTGGGTCTAGTCTGACGTTCCAGCAAGATCTGAAGAAGGATGGATACACATAAATTTGTAGGCTCAAAAAGAAGACTGTTTATCATGCTTGTTAAGAAGCAAATAGGCACTTTCTAGTAAGGCATCATAGTATAGTGGTTTAAATAATCACCAAAATGATAGTTATCTTAATTCTTCTAAGGCCAAAATGTAATTTCCAACAAAGAGCACAACAAAAGGTAATTTAACGTGGTAATTCTGCTGCACACATCATCTCATTCTTTTTGTGTAATCCAGTCTCAGTAATAAATAAACTACCATAGCCTGGAATGAACAGCTTGTCTCAATAAATCCATCACGAGCAAGATAAACAAAAATACACATTTATTGTTCAATATTTAAAGCATGCTTCTAGGGTTTTACAGTTCAAAAGGGCATTAAGAAAGCGGCTCTGGTAGAATCACACTTTCCCCCAGAATCCATCAACCAATTAAATAGTGTCGGTGGTCAGTTGGTGGCTTAGAAAGCAGGGTCTATGATGAGGGTCTCTTTGAACAAGTAGGGGGCTAGAAATGATACTTTGACAGAGCAGAAGTTGCAAGAGGAAGAATGTAACAAACACTACTTGCCTTCCAGACCCCAATTTTCCTTTCATGCTTCTGCAGTAAGAGCTCCTCAGCTACGTCCCTCATCTGTACCTAGAAGCAAAACCAATTATTTTTTCCCAGTTATCCAGAGTGTCTATATTTTTGTCATCATTTACTAATTTAATAGTTTTAAAAATGAGGTAAAGGTCAGCATGGATAAGAGATAGCGCAGTTTAAGGAGAAAGAGGATCTGATTTAGCAATGGAACCCCTTCCCAGGTGCCTGGGTGAGTCACTCAAATTCTCTGAACAGTTCCCCCATCTGCAAAGTGAAGATAATAATACCTAAGTGTATTGCCCCAAATGTGAATAAAAGTTTCACTTTGGGTTACATGGAAATTGAAGCTGGAGAGATAATGAGGACTCCCCAGATTTTTGTGCTATTTTTCTAGCCACAACTAATATTAGAACACGAAAGTTATTCAACATGGGGGAAATACAGTAGGTATTTCTTGAGGGCATTGCCTGTTCACAATATTTTCCCTGGGAACCACTCCTGCCAAATCTGTGCTATGTGAATCTACCTCCCTATCCCCCGCAGATAGATCCAGGCACTGGCCTAGAGACACCAGGTCTTGGTTCATGGCTGCTGAGTCTTTTTTATAGCCACAACTGTCTGGGAACTTTTGTTGGGTTTCCAGGGCTGTCCTGGCCCCTGGCCTTTCTAGAGCTTGGGTGCCAACTCTTCCCCTCAGTGAGTGAGAGGGAAGCACTATTTTATAATAAATTTTCTCCCTTTTCTTTTGTCTTTGGCTTAAGGTTGCCAGAATCAGTTTATGTTGTTGGCCACCCAAAGAATGCTAAGTCAGGAAATGGCTATAAGTTACAAGAAAGTTATTATGGTAAACATAGTAAGAAAACATGGTAAATAATATTAGCGAGCCAAAGCCTGAAGGAAGGAAATGAGGAAATCTGGGTTGTCCCAAAGCTTATGTCCAGGAACTTTTTGCCTAAAACAAGACAGCTCCTCTTAATACTATAAATTCTATGCTCCCAGCTGTATTGTGTTTTCCATAACTTACGGTGCTCAGAAGACTAAGGATATTTCCAGATAAGTAAGGTTCAAAATATTTGAAAAATTGAATATAGACGGTGGTTTCTTTTTTAATGTTTACTTATTTTGAGGGCGGGGGAGAGAGATGAGAGAGAGAGAGAGATGGAGAGGGAGAATCACAAGCAGGCTGCATGCTCAGCATGGAGCCCCACATGGGGCTCGATCCCACAACCACAAGATCATGACCTGAGCTGATACCAAGAGTCGAATGCTCTGGCTGAGCCATCCAGGTGCCCTGTGGGCAGTTTTTTAAGATTCCTCCTCAACAATACTAATGGTATGTGTTTTGCAAACTATAGTCCAAAATTACATGCCCCTTGTGTTAATTTATAAAGATCAGGTTTGCCTGTTTTAGGTGTGATAATGACAATTTAAATAATCAAAGTAACATGTGCTTTTTTATAAGGTTAAAACAAAGTAAAAATAAAAACAAAAAACCCCACTTTACAAAGTAAAAAGCAAAAGCCTTCTTACTCCCCAAACCATTCCCAGGAGGCAGATCCTTTTAGGTCTTTTTTCATAAACACAAATATAGGTAGGTAGGTAGGTAGATATATAGATAGATAAAAAGAAAGAAAAAGAAATACATAAATAGACAGACACAGATATAAGAACATGTAATAGATCATCTTCTATGTACTGTTCTGCATCTTATTTCACTTAGTAAATAACATCTATCATATCAGTACATGTGGAAATCTCATTTTTATATTCCCATTTTATATAGAAACCTTCATAGTACAGAATTATCATAATTCATTTGTTTGTTCCCCCTTGTATATCCTTGCCCATTTATATGAGGACTTAATAATAATAATAATATAAAATAACTATATTAATAAGTAATAACTGAATGTTTGCTGTGTGCCAGGTACCATGCTAAGAAACTAAACATAATTATTTCATCTTTATAACTATCTCATGAAGCAATTACTTATTAACCCCAATTTTTTTTTCAAATGAGCAAACTAAGATTATAAAACTGGAAGTTGTAGGGGTGCCTGGCTGACCTAGTCAGCAGAGCATGAGACTCTTGATCTGATGGTCGTGATTTCAAGCCCCACCTTGAGCATAGAGATTACTTAAAATTAGAATAGAATAGAATAGAATAGAACAAAACATACTTAGAAAAGCAAACCTTAAAGTTGTACAATTAACAATGGTGAAAGGAAGGCTGGCTCTATGCTCTTAACCACTATGCCATTGAAGTACAATGGCTGGGTTGACAGGTATACACGTTTGAGGTTTTTAGAGGTACTGTCATTTGCTACCCAAAGATTACACTCACTCATATACCTTTATTTTTTGACGTGCTGCAAACTGTTCACTTGCAAGAAATAATGGCAACCACACATTTTCTAGCTTATTTAGCACATGCTTCTGAATTTCAATTAGAACAGGTGCATCAAGCTGTTCATGGAGCATCTTTCCCCAGCCACCACTTAAATTCATTATCTAAGAAAATAAAAATGAAACAGAAACTGGAAACGTCTGTTTTAGAGAAGAAACACTAATGGTCATTAATTTACCCATCCACCCCCAAACCATCTGCCGAGCAGCTGATAGATAGCACCATTGTCATTTTCCATAAGATATCTCCTGGCTATTAGTGTATAGTAAGACTGATAACTCCCCTAACATGAAACAGAAAATTGTGGTTTGTGTGATGGTTCTTTTAGACATCTGATTTTGCTCATGATATATTTCAGAGAACACAGGACTGGGATTTTTATCCTGTGTGACCACAAGCAATGCCATCTTTTCTCCATGGCCTCAGTATCTTCAAATGTGAAATGAGGGTATTTATTAGTCTGTGAGTTTTCTAAGTGCCCTTCCAGGTCTAATATTCTATGAATCTGTGATTCTGGTCAAATTGACTAGTTTGAGAAAGCATTTTCTTTCATGCGTCAGGAAAATGGAGCATGAATTAGTTAGGAGACAACCTTGACTCAGATATTACCAACATGTACAAACAAATGTCGGGTTGGAGATGGTGGTGGTAGCAATGCAGGGCTGCCCCCAACCACTTGGAAGAGGAATACAGAGGGAGCAGGAAGGAGAGAAAGACCAGGTTATACAGACAATAGTCTCTTTTTGGTCCAAATAATTTCTTTGTTGTCCATATCGCCCTTCTGCATAAGTACTGCTTTCAACAAGCTACGAATGGCCATTTTCTGCTATAAATCATTCTTTTTTCTACCTGTTTCTGTGTACACAGCCCTCAAACCTTCTGGACCTCTCAAAGGAAAAAAGACCTCTTTCTTAGTTCCCTTTTGATTAATAAAATCCATCAATTCCCACTAATAAAAATATTTTTTTACATAAAAACAAAGGAGAAACCCTCTTGGACATCTTTTTAGTAATACTGATTCTATATAAAAAAAGGAAGAAAAAAGAAAAGACTACTTTGCTAATCAAAGAGCAAACGTGGCCACCCAGCGGAAATTAGGACTAGCAAGACCTACACAGAATGTAATGCGATGTGGTTATTGTTAAGCATAAAATAAGTAAATAAAAATAAAAGTAAAGCCAAAGATGATGAAGAAAGTGCACTGGGGGAAACTCTTCTGTAGTCTACACAGTCACTTGTTATGATGGCAATGGATAACTTTTTCCACTGAATTTTAAATTCTCAGCACCTTATACTATCGAGGGTTCACACAGTAGCATCGGATACCACGAAACCTCACACAGTGTAGCACAAGCCAAACAGAAAAGAAATGCCTCCATGTGTTTATTTCATACTTGTGCTTATTGAGATACCCAACTATGTTTGCTAACATATCCCAGATTTCTACACAGGGAACTAACAGCAAGGCATTTTTGTCAAGGTTGATTAACTTCAGATTCCCTTTTCCTCCTTATTCTCAAAAACTTTTGCTTATTTTCCCCCCAGAGGATCTTGCTTTTTAATCTGGTATGCCCTACTGTGAACACTTCTGAATTTTTCTTACATTTACTGAATTTAGCATGAATCTGAGATTTGTATTTCATAAATATATGCCATTAAGATATGTATCCTTTTTAAATTACCAAACTAAAGATATCAAATGCTATACATTTGATCTCCAGGTAGTAACATAGTACCAGCAAACTTCAAATTAATTATAACACTTAATTCTTCATATTTCAAAAGCATAAAGCTTGAGCCACATTTCACGTGATCAAAGTGTTACATGGATACTCAGTCCTACTGCTGAATCCCAATCTGACATTTTTGTCATAAATAATGGCACCAGAGAGTATGCTAATGACATATAGCAAGAATTACAATAATAATATAGTAAATAATGACACCATATATCACAGGCACTCATATTTGGATGAATGGATGAGTGGATGAATAAGTTATTTTTATTCTATAATTACTTTTTAAATTAACACAGTTATTATAGTATATAATGCTTAAGTGAATTTTAAAGGCCTCTAATTTGTAGATAATTATAAAGAACTTAAAAAGTAGATATCCAAAGTGTCTAACATATAAATCATAAAAGCAAAAGACAAAAAAGATGAATTTTAGATTGTTGGCAAAAAGATACAAATTGCTGGTTTTCATACTTCAACAAAGAAAATATGTTTACATGTTGATACCTGGTCCTGCTGACATAGAGAAGCTGGACTTTGGGGGCCAAAGAAATATTTTTTATTAAGGTATTTGTTTTTAATATATATAGATTTTGCTTCCCTTTGCTTTCGGTCTCCGTAAACTATTCTTCGGAACTGCTCAATGTCTGTCCAGCACATAAGATCCACACTAAAATGAAAACAAAACCAAAGTACAGCCCTTCTTATTTTTTTCTCTCAATTTTACTAATCACCAAACAAGCTTTTGCTTTGACAGAACTTAGAAAGTGATTGTCTTGAATAGTTAGCAGAGCCAATTAGATCATGAAACTAATGAGGTCGATGTTATTATGTCTCATCCTAGCTATATGAATATATATGAATATATATGAACTATATGAATAAACACAGGCATACTGGGATCAGAAAACCATCTACCACTGTTATGGGTAGGGTCTCAGAGTTCCTTCATTACTGATGGACTAGTATTGTTGATATCTAACCTGGGAAAAACTCTACCCAATGCGTGTCTATTTGGCAACATGCTAAATTTAGAATAATTCTCATCATTAAGAAGGGAAACTGTATATGTGAAATTTGTTTCCAGGTGTAAACATTTTCCCTTAACTTGGGAGAAAATTACTGGAAAAATATATGATGAATATTTCAGTTTATAGTAGATAAATACGTCGTAAGTTTCCAAGATTCTGTGCAAAACTACAATGTTTATGTATTAACTAATAAAAGTTAGTTAAACTTTTACAGTAATTTCAATAGCTTAGAAAAATATGAAAATATGAAAGAGACACTTTTTCAGAAAGACTCATTAAAGCACCTGTCTAGAAAAATGCAAAATAAACAGTAGAAGAGTGAAAGAATTAAACATATTAGTGTCTTAATTTATCCAATGTTGAAACTATTAAAATCTTGTCCACTACTTACAATAACATTTGGGAGGTTGCTATTATCAAAATGCATTCCCCAATAAAAAGTTACTCATACAGATTTCAGATAGGTATGCTCGTTCCTTTTTATTGTCATGGATAAAATCTAGTACCAAATCACTTTTATATGTTGAATCAAAGTAAGTAGCTTAGAAAAATGGTGTTTTAAGAGAGAAATACATTTCTAAATGGTTATTTTCCTTACCTTGAAGAATGAGCCTCAAGAAACTGACGGAAATGTTCAAACTCCAGTTTGTTATTAAGCAGATCATTAAAACTGAAGTGCCTGTATTCTTCAGGAACATTATTCCAGTATTCTGTTTTTTTACAGGCATCGGGAAGTGGTGAAATACCAGTTCCAACCTCACAAGTAGTGCCCTAGTGAAATAACACTTTTCATTAAAAAATTTCTTAAGTACAACAAATTATTTTCCAAATTTAAAAATAGAAACGGAATAAAGATGAACTATTAGGTCAACACCATCTAACAATTCAATGGTGAAATTAGATAAAGAATCTAGAATCTGGCTGTAACGCCCAGCAAATTCTATTCTGCTCCTTTTTCTTCCATTCTTTTCTTTCCAGGAACATTTAGAAAACATTTTCTATATATTTACTTATAAAATATTAATTTTATTATTTTTGTTAGTACAAGAGTAATACATCTTTTGTAATAAGAAAACAAAAAGCATACATAATGTTACCATTCAGAGATAACAACTGATAACATTTGTAAATACAAATCTTCTAGTCTTTTTTGTATACACACATGTGGTTTATTAAAAACGAAGATAGGACTATACCACTGTGTATAGTTTCGTAACTTGGTTCTTTTCCCTAACAATACATTATGAATATAAAATGTTCTTTTATTTATAACAGTTTTTAAAGTTATATAGAGTAATGCAAAATATTTTTCTAATAGTACATTCTTTAAACCTTTTCATATAAAAGTTAATTATTAGGCATTTTTATGACCTGATGTTTTGCAAACAGTTTATAAGCTCTATATAAGGGCAAAGAGCTAAAGAAGCGTATTCTTTGAAAAACGTTTCCTCACCTTATGTAATTCATTTATCCCTCTGTTTATTTTTGAAAAGCATCAGACCATGAGAGAAACTACCAATATTAAAAAAATCAATTATCAATGAAGAGAAGGATTTGGGGAAGTATTTATACATTTTAGTTCATAAAATTTAAAATGCAACTTAAAATACAATGAAAATGCTACATTTTAGTTGACGAAGTTTAAAATACAAACTTTAAATATAACTTTACGGACATTTTCATTCATAAGCTTTAAAATAGTAACAAAATGTGCTACCTTTTTGGGTTTTTATGTAGCCTTTCCAAGATATTAATTAGTAGTTTCTCAAATAAAGAATTTATGTGTTAAAAAGGCAACTATCATAAAGGTTACATTTAAAAAACCATTCTACTATTTCTGTAAAATTTTATTGTAAAAGAGTAAAAATTGCAGAGAGATACAAAGGAGAAAGTAAAAATATCACCTGAAACCTCACCACCCAGAGCTAACCGTGTGTAACATTTTGGTGATATCTCAGATATTTCCAGATATCTCTCTTCGCATATATGTATACATGTAGAAATACATATATAATTTTACATAAATAGGATTTTATGATACCAGTGTTTTTGTTCCTTATATTTTTATATAATAATGTGTCCTAGGCATTTTTCACATCAATAAATATGAACTGTCACCTTTATGTAGGTACACACATTTAATTTTAGGACTTTCAGGACCTATTATGGTTTATGTAGGCAATCCAATAGTCACAAATTTATCAATCAAAAGAAGATTTAAATACCCTAGTCAATCCTATGATCTTTTTACTGAATCCCCCAAATCCTTTCTATATTTTTTCCTTTATTATTTTGCCTATTGCTGTCACACGAAAGTTCCTTTTCTGTTTGGAAAACTCAAGTAAGCTCTTTTTTTGAACTGACAACAAACAGAGCTGCGGGCATACAGAAAGTGCTCAGGAATGTGCACAAGAATAATGTGGTTTGAAGGCTGTTAACTAAGGCAGGCATCTGCTTTGTCTTTTGTCTTTGTTGTTAAATGTGTCAATAAAAAGTGATACCTGTCAAATGCAGCATGCCAGGTGAAGAAGTAGCAGAAAAATGGAAGTGCCTATCCCTTACTTGATCAGTACACAATCTCCTCAACATATTATCCCCTGGCCTCTGCCAATATACACAGTGGTGATCCTCCCCAGGATAAAAAGTTTGTTATTTCTAAGTAGAGAGCTGTCTTACCTCAGCTTTCTTGGAAAATGTCTCTTTATGCAAAGCCTGTAGCTTTCTGAAGTATGTGGAGTCTAGCTGTCGAGTTTCTTCCACCAGCTCCACCTAATAAGACAATAATAAAGTTTGTAACATCAATAGAATGTGCATTATGAAAAAGTGGGGAAAGAATGCATAACTTGCCAATAATAGTGGGCTAAAAAATGAATACATTTGCCAATAAAGTAAATTAGTTTGGAGGCAAAAGCAAGAAAACCAACATAAAAATATTAGCTATAGCACATTCAGACTTCGCATGCATGCAATAAAATATTTCTATGTAACGATATAGTGACACCAGAGATCATTCCTCCTTTCTGGTCACCCCATGTGAACTAACAAACACTCATACATGTTGGGTCACATTTACATTTTCTATTCATTGTAATAGGATAATAGTCATGAAGGTAGGTACTGCTAGCTTTAGGGACCAAATAATACACAGTAGAGCAAGAAATGACCAGGCTCCATTATTACTAGTCTGCAAGCTAAGGTTCTGTTGCTGTAGCAATAGAGGAGAGTCATTTATCAAATTAAACTCATAGCAGGTCTCATC
The DNA here is from genome assembly GCA_028646485.1 of Cryptoprocta ferox. NCBI lineage: Eukaryota > Metazoa > Chordata > Mammalia > Carnivora > Eupleridae > Cryptoprocta > Cryptoprocta ferox. Next base: position 34,805,681 of record CM053569.1, on the reverse strand, counting down.
CTATAGAGTGTGCACTGCACTGTTTTATACAGTCAGGAGAACAAATTCATTCTCCATTTCTCTTCCAGGGAAAAATCAGTTTGGCAGACTGAGAACTTTCTACATTTAATAGCTAACTTTGGTAGTCTCCTTGATTATCCTTTTTGGGAAACAGCCTACATAATCCAGTCAGGTGAACTTTTACAGATGTCTTCTGGGCTGCATTTAAGGATATTTTCAATTTCTTATTGTATAAGAATAAGTATATCTTATTGAATAAGTATATGGTGGTGCCTGGGTTGGTTAAGTGTCTGACTTTGTCTCAGGTCATGATCTCACAGTGTGTGTGTTCGAGCCCCGCATGGGGCTCTGTGCTGTCAGTGCAGAGCCTGCTTGAGATTCTCTCTCTTCCTACCCCTCCCCGACTCATTCTCTCTCTCTCAATCTCTCTCTCTCTCTCTCTCTCTAAATAAACTTAAAAAAAGTGTACAGTTTGTCCCACACGTTTTATAAGAATCATTACCAATGCCAAAAATTTTTTGGTTTAGTGAAGTTAGTTTTAATGTCAAATCTTTTTTTTTTTTTTTAACATCTCAGGACCTGTTTCAGGTCCATTTTCCTCTACACCACACACTGTATTTAAAATACAGACTGGTGGGATACCTGGATGGTACAGTCAATTAAGTGTCTGACTCTTAATCACAGCTCAGGTCATGATCTCAGTTTGTGAGCTTGAGCCTCACATCAGGCTCTGCACTGATGATACATAGCCTGTTTGGGATTCTGTCTTTCCTTCTCTCTGCCTCTACCCTGCTTGTGCTTGCTCTCTCTCTCTCTTTCTCTCTCTCTCAAAATAAATAAATTTAAAAAGAATTTTAAATAAGAAATAAAATGGCAGGAGATCATTTTTTAAAATTCCATATGGTACTCTAATGTTTCTAGTTTAATAGATGTATTTTGTAGTAGAAAAATGTAATGCTAATTTTTCAGAATAAAGAGAAATCAGGAATGAAAATTTCATTGTTTTGGTCACTGAATTCAGTAAGCCATAGAGTTGTTTAGTCAAATCCAATAAGGTAATTCTATCTGAAGCGTTTTGGTATTAATTTTATCTTAATTTACCTAACCTATTCTTTCTGGTAGAAGATACGACTAAGAAGTTGTTGAGGAGACATGAACAAAGAATAGCAATACGAGAGCAGCCGAGTTCTACTGGAAATGACCTCATGTACAGGGTACATGCATCAACTTAATATAAAAGATACCCATGAATGGTTGTAATCTTGATTTAAAATAAATATTTAAAGAAAAGTCCTCCACTGATCAATAAGAATAGTGAAAGTATTCAGTCACTGAGACTTAAAATGACTTCTGCTGGAATTAAAAAAGATGTGTTGATACTTTTATCTAATCAAGCAGTCTGACCTGATAAACATCTGGGGGTACCTTAAAATAGCAACACTGAAGTTAGAAAATGTGTTTTCCACAATACATATGAAACATTTCTATTTTCCATGGATGCAATATTTACTATAACTCATCCAGTATAAAATTAAAGGGGCTTTTTCCATTAATCAAAATTAAGGCCACTGCTGAGAAATGGCAAGGGACAAAGTCAGTAACATTATCATGGCATATTTTGTTGGTTCACATGAAACCAAAACTCAGGTTTCTCTCTGCCGACATATTAGTGCAAGAAAACTAAAAAATGACAAAGATTTTAGTCTTTTGTTAGGACACAATAGAGAAACTGGCAAAAAATAAAGTTAATAAATACTTTCCCTGCTCTAATATTGAAACTGCCAAATCTTAACTCTGAGTCCCTGGCCCATGTAAGACCTTTTTCAGTTTTTCTCTTGTGAATTAATAAAGCTGCTTATCATCAGTTTTACAGTAAACCAGGATGGCTCACACACCGTTTCTTAGTGCCACGATACCTTTCTAAAAGCAACTTGGTCTAATTTTACCATCTCTGTCCAGGGCTCAAGAAGGAGGAGAAGGATATATTCTTCTGCTGTGTCAAAAAGGTCTTCAAATGGTGGCTGTATTCTCATATAAATTTCTTTTTTCTTCTCTTGTTGGAGTCCAATGTCAAGAGTAGCCGAAGGAGCAATGTATGTGGCAAAAAGATACTAAGGGAGAAGGGCGAGAAAGGAGAGGATGTTGGAAGAAACCATAATGGTTAGTGGGTTCCTCAGCAAAGGCACTTAAAAAAGGTAAGAGAAGAGAAACAAGCTCAAGTGATTTTTTTTCTTGAAAAAATGCATAAAACTACTTAAGTCAAAGCAATTCAAAAGACTTTTCTTTCCTTTTCCTATTTCTTCAATGGTAATCAATTTGCCAGTGAATCTTACACAAAAGTATATCATTTGGATATCCAATATTTTTTTTATCAGATTACTACTTTGTATTATTATGATTGATACCAGGTTATATGCCTCCTTTTCCCCTTATGTTCACAATACTTCTAACACATTAGTGCTACTTTCCAAAATGGTTTGAAATGCCCTTTTGGACATAGGCAAGAAACAAGAGCTGAAAAACTGGCTGTGGGTCTTCTAGTATAGGGACCCAACAACTACCTGTCCTACACAACTGAGTTTCAGACTTCTTAAGACTGTTGCTAATTACCCCTTTCTGCTGTAAAAATATCTCTATCTGGTGTCAAATGCTGTGGAAGAGATACAAGAAGGAAGTAAGAGTGAATGGAAAGATACACATGGAATTTCTACCTTCCTAGAAAATGCATAAACATCCACTCCATTCTACTCATTTGTCTTTTCTCTAAACAGCTATTTACATCTCAGAAGTAATTTAATAATATTTTATTCTTTTTAATATTATATACTGAATATATCATGCCCTGCATATCAGATTTAAATGTAGTTTTACTAACAATGTCAAATTAATTACACTTAATTTTCTACTTAGTTTTTGGACGTGATAATGTCCAAATTCAACCCAGGCAGTAGATCAGATAGATAGAGAGATAGAGATTCATACCAAATACCAAATAATAGTCTTACATAAAATAATCTTTTAAAAGTTTTAAAGGGTCCACACTAATAACAAGCATTTACTAAGTATCTACTATACCTTAGACACTGGATAGATGCTATGTATGCAAAGATCAATGATTAAGAGCCAATACCTCCTCTGAAGGAGCCAACTGGTGGTGACATGGAGATGCAAATCAGCCATTGCAATACAGTGTAAGTACTACCATAGACGTATGCATTGCAAATAAGAACATCAACGATTGCCTGTCCATTCTTTTCGAACTCACATCCCATTAATCACCTTTTAAATGTCACACTCAAATACCAATTCTTCTGTTATTTTCCTAAACCTTGCTGTTTTGCCATTCATATCATTTCATATATCATTCCATCAATCTTGGATATTCACCTTACCGTGTGCACCTTGTCCACTTGATAAAGCCTGATTTATTCATTAAACACCAACATGGATTTTTCCTCCTCCAGGAAGCCTTCGTTCACACTCTCCACCCAAGATCATTTTCTACTGCTATACCTATCACACTATAATGCAGTTATGTATTGTGTATCTTCTCTTCTAGAACAAGGATCTTGAGGGCAAATACCATAGCTTGTCCTTTTGTCATTCTCCAACTCCTAAAACTGTTCTTGGCAGAGTGTAGATACCGTAAATGTTTATTGAATTGCACTAAATCCATAGAAGAGACTCATTTACGTCTTGGAATGCGAAAGGAAAAGGTTCAGAAACCTTTCCAAAAAAGATAAGCTTCTCTTATCCTTAATCCTTCAGCAGAATCTTTAAAGATGAGTTGGAGTCAATCAGGCAAGAAAAGGGAGTTGATGAGAAAGATGGTTTAAGAAGAAGGAAAATATGGGCCAAGGCATTAAGGCTTAGGGAGATTTTATAACCTATAGAGAGATTCTAGACTCCAAGTGAATAACACTGGCTAATGGAAAGAGGTAGAATAAGAATGGATACTACAAAGGGAGGCAGGAGCCAGGACATAGATATGACCTTTTGTCCCTTGGTAAGGAATTTGAATTTTTACCTGAAGATATAGAATGAGGGCTCTCTGAGGAGTGACATCGTTGGATATGAATCTTAGATATAAATCACTATGGCATCAGGAAAGAGAAACAGTGAAGATGTCAAGATTTGAGGTAGTTTGGAAATGAATATTTCAATAGCCAGATAAGAAATTATATGCCACCTTCATCTCTTGTTTGCTTTTTGCAATCACCTCTTAACTGGTTTTCAAAGGTTCCTCTTTGCTTTCTTAGTGTTTTCTTATGACAGCAAATAGAGAAGTCCTTTTGCCTATCACACTTCTGCTCAACTCTTCAGTGACTTCTCATCTCACACAGAGTAACAAAGTCCTTATAACTACCTATAACTGGAGTTTTTGAAAGTTTCTCATTCCTGAGGGGACAATAATTATGGTTCAGGATCTGCTAGTGGGGAGCCCCTGTAAATACCCTAGGGTCCCAAAGCACCCTAAGAGCAGGACTAGACCAGGTATAACTCTAGCCTCGAGTCTTTAAAGTGCTAATAAAAAATAACTGCTAACCTGTAATTTTGTACCCAGCAAAAATACCCTGATAAAATGAAAACAAAGATGTCATAAATCAATAAACAGAAGTAGACAATTCATCACCAGCAGACCTGTACTATGCACGTAAAATAAACAAAGGTAAGAGCAGGATGTAATAGAGAATAGAATTGCATAAATATGTAAGTAAATATCAATAAATGTTGATTGTAAAACATAATAACAATGAATAAAGTCAGAGGAAATAGTAAAAGAGCCTAAGAGACAAAGGTCGGAATTGAACGGGCAGGTTAAGGTACAATTGAAATGACCTACCATAAGGCCTACTACAGGATAGTAATATAATATGCAAGGCAGAGTTTCAAAGAACTAGAGTAAATGGGGTGCCTGGCTGGCTTAGTTGGTAAAGCACTTGACTCTTGATCTCAGGGTCATGACTTGAAGCCCCACACTGGGTGAAGAGCTTACTAAAAGAGTGAAGCTAAGGGACAAGGACATGTAGAGAGCAGTTAAAAGGGAGTACTATAAAGTTCAATACATAATAAGGCACTCACTCAATAAATATTTGCTAAATGGATTAATGGAAGACTAGTAGCCTCAACTGAAATGATGACTTGAAAGGGGAATTTTCAGAGTTCAAAAATTTAAAGCTCAAGTAGTTATAAATTCTGATGAATTCCAACATATGGCTATCCCATAGTTAACTTAGGAGAAATGGAGACAGACACTGGAATTGGGTAAGTTAAAAAACACTGTAGCATATTTGTTATAAGGGTTTTTTGTGTAGATATTGAGAAAGCTTCATATGATAAAAAGGTAGAGAGAAATTTCATGAGTCATGCACTGAAACTTTCTAAAAACATAAAGAGAACTTAAAAGATCTTTGGACAGCATTAATGAGGTTTAGGAGAGGGGAAGTTAGTAGATGGAGCGGACTTTAAGCTTTTTGAAGTAATAAAAGATGAGACTTGAACAGCAACAGGGAACTTCTCTTTATTCCTAAGTGTTGTGAAATGTGAGAGAAGGGGCATACTGCAAAGATATTTTGGAAGTTCTATTTAATTAGGCGATCCATGGGTTGGAAACTTCCTTCCCTAAAACAAAGGTACATAGTCCACTGGGCAGAATAGTCCAATTTGAACCACACTCTAACCAAATAATTATATATTTAAAATGAAATTTGCTTTACATACACATATTTTTTCTAACTTTGGGAGTTACATATTTTTTAAAAGTTTTATTTGAATCCCAGTTAACATACAGTGTAATATTAGTTTCAGGTGTACAATATAGTGATTCAACACTTCCATACAACACGCAGTGCTCATCACAAGTACACTCCTTAATCCTTATTACCTAGTTCACCTATACCCCCACCCCCCCTCCTCTTTGGTAACCACCAGTTTCTTCTCTATAGTTACGAGTCTGTTTCTTAGTGTGCCTCTCTTTTTTTCCCTATGCTTGTTTGTTTTGTTTCTTAAATTTCTCATATGAGTGAAATCATAAGGTGTTTATCTTTCTCTGACTGACTTAGCATAATACTCTGTAGCTCCATCCACATTGTTGCAAACGGCAAGATTTCATTCTTTTTAAAAAATTTTTTCTATTATATTTATTTATTTTTGAGAGACAGAGTGAGACAGAGTGCGAGCAGGAGAGGGACAGAGAGCGAAGGAGACACAGAATCAGAAGCAGGCTCCAGGCTCCAAGTATGCATTCAGCACAGAGCCTGATGCGGGGCTCAAACCCACAAAGTGTGAGATCATGACCTGAGCTGAAATCGGACACTTAACCAACTGAGCCACCCAGGCGCCCCAAAATTTCGTTCTTTTTAATGTCCAAATAATACTCCATTGTGAATATGTACCACATCTTCTTCATCCATTCATCATTTGATGGACACTTAGGCTGTAGAAAAATGACTTGTAAATCTAAATAGACTAACAAGTTAAGTTTGTATCAGATTCAAATCTATTCTTAAACATTTTCTAAGTTAGAGGTTTTAAAAGTGCACTAATTAAAATAATGTCATACTAAGGCAAATTAAAAAACTAAAGACTAAAATGGTCAAATTAACAACATGAAAAATGTCTCTAGTATTTGCCTCAATAATTTTAAATTTACCTCAAAGGAGAGGAAATTTCACTCCTCAAACCACTTAAGTTAAAAACCAGTGGTTAGGGGGTGCCTAGGTGGCTCAGTCAGTTAATTTTGGCTCAGCTCATGATCTCACAGTTCATGGGTTTGAGCCCCACATCAGGCTCTGTGCTGCCAGCTTGGAGCCTGGAGCCTGCTTCAGATTCTGTGTCTCCCTCTCCTTCTGCCCCGCCCCTGCTCATGCTCTGTCTCTCTGTCTCCGTCTCTGCCTCTCTCAAAAATAAATAATAAACATTAAAAAAATTTTTTAAACCCAGTGGTCAGGTTTTATTTGGGTAGGAATGGCTTCTAATGGCAAAAATAAAGCAACTGCTTAGTCACTGGGTCAGCTACATTGAATAGTTTAAACAATAGTTTAAATAGTTTAAACAAACACTTGACATGCCACATACCAAACTCTTTGTGCAAAAATTAGTACGGTTTCTTTGATTTAAAAACATAACAACAGTGAAGAGGGTAAAACACAAAAGAAGTTGGTGATGACTAGAATAACGCTAATAGAAATGACAGTCACCTTCTGGTGCACACCTGAATCTATTCTTTCCCCTTTCTCTCCCAGTCTTGCTTTCACTCTGCTTGTCTTTTTTTTTTTTTCTGCTTGTCTTTTAAGATTTGCTGCTACCCACCGTCTCATGAGAGACTCTAAATGCTATTTATATTGTCTATCATTATACCTAGATGGACATTGCATAATGCCATGGTAAAGCCAGATTGTTGTATGTGGCTATATCCAATTGGCTTGGGCTTTTACCTTCTGAAATTTTGCTTTATGATTTTCTTCAGAATGAATGTCACTTCACATTACCACTCACTATATTAATAGCACAACTTCCTCTCTCTGATCATTGCTCTTCAGCCTTTCAGACCTCTCACCAAACTTTTCTTTACCTTTAGTCCACTCTGCAACTTCTTCCTTTCCCTCAAATGAATTGTGCACCACCTGGTTTCTCTTACTTTCTTACACAATTGGGTCTGAAGCCTGTCCATCATTTCAACTACACTCTTAAAACATCCTTAATTCCTCCCACCTTGATCAAGGCCCAATTCTGAGTCAGCTGGATCATTAACTCATTTTCCCAACTCTATCCTCAAGCTCCCAATGACAACTGACTCCATTATAGACTTAAAAAGAAAAAAAAAAAAAAGAACCTCAGCTGTGATTGCAAAGCTTGGTGAGTTTTTACTTGTTTCTAATCAAATCTTATCTCCCCACTTCTAAGCTGTGCCATCTTCCGTAAAGCTCCCAACTCGATCCTTATGCTTCTTCACTTTCAGAAGATTTATCTTCCACTTAACTGGGAAAAAACCCTGGTATGAATGCCTTCAACTTTCTTCTCAAGAGCTTTCTTCTAAATATTTTTCTTTCTCTGATGTTTCAAAGGAGAACTCCCCTCCAAGACTAAACCATTCATGTGTGGTCTTGACTCCATTCTCCCCAGAACCTTGCAATATCAATTATGTCCTTAGTGCTGTCCTTAGTTTACTTTTTCATTGACTCTATCTTCTTCCTTATGCTACAAAGTTATTTGAGGGAGGTGTCTGGCCCATTGTAAAATAAGTTTCTTGACTGTTCTGTCCACCAACTATTGCCCTTCTCTCTTTCTTGTCTCTACAAATCTTCATATTCCCTTTCCACCCACTCTTCAATCTACTGCAATCTGGTTTTCATGCCAGTGAAAGTGATGTCTAAGATCACTGACAATCATATGAACATCAGTTCAATAGCTTCTCTCCTTAATCTTCATATTTGATTCCTTTAGCAGTTTTAACATTGTTGACTGCCCTCTCCTTGACTCTCTCCTCTGCTTTCAACACTGTCTCCTGATTCTCTGCCTATTTCCACTCTCAGACTCCTTTGATGATTCCTTTTCCTCTACCCCCTTAAAGGAAAACATTCATTAAAATTCCATGTTCAAATCAATTTGTTAAACTTTCTTTTAATGTTTTATTTTTTTAAGTTTATTCATTTATTTTGAGAGAGAGAGAGCACACAGTGTGTGCATGAATGGCAGGGGAGGTGGGCAGAGAGAAGGAAAGAGAGAATTCCAAGCAGGCTGTTCACTGTCAGTGTGGAGCCTGACATGGGCTAGAACTCATAAACTGTGAGATTATGACCTGAGCGGAAATCAAGAGTCAGATGCTTAACCGACTGAGCCACCCAGGTGCCCCAAGTTCAACTATATTTTCTTCTCAGTTCACATTCTTTCAGTTTCTCAAAAATGCCAGGCACCCTCTCACAGGACGTTCACATGATGCCCTCTATGCCTTCCATGCACTCCAGACTTATCCTCTTCCCACCTTTTGCTGGGCTTTGATTCATCCTAAAGGACTCAATCTACCTTCACTCCTGAAGTCTGGCTTCACGGTCATTCTTATGTGCTCCTACGGGGCCCTGTACTTGTAAGTTTCTCCCACTGGACCACAAAGTCTATGAAAACAGATTGGGTATACTTTATTACTGTATTCTTAGCATCTAGCATAATGCTAAATTTAGGATGAATGGGTGGATGAATGAAAGACTTCGTCCATTCCCAAAGACCTGACAGTTAACTATATATGCAGAAGAACTATTTAGACCTGATTTCTTTCCTGAGCTAAAATCTTTGCTTCTAGTTGCTAACCTGTTATTGTTACATGGATAGCCTGTAGACCCTCAAACTCAATGACTCAATAATATAACAAATTATTGTTTCAGAGCCTCCCAAGTCTCTCCTATCCTTCTGTATTTCCAGTTTTCATGAATAACATACTAATCAGCACAATATTTGATTCTCCCACTTTCCTTGCCTCCTTTTTCAAATTCAAGTCCTATGAATGTAACTCTTTACATTGAGACAAGGAGAAGCTGTTAAGAACAAGTATAACAATATGAGTAGGAAATAAGAGGCAGCAGTTCCATTCCAACAAGAAACAAAATAAAATTCAGACTTCTGGCCAAGTTCAGTGAGACTCTTTCCAGGCTATTGTCTACTACCTTCCTTCCTGACCTCACACTTTTACTTTGCTCTATGAGGCCACAGGGGTCCATACATATTTTTGTTCTTGTTGTTCAACTATTTTGTCCAGTTTTACTGAGAAATAATTGGCATACAGCATCGTACAAGTTTAAAGTATACAACATACTATGATTTACATACCACAGTAAGTTTACATATAGATACAAAAAGAAAAAAATACTTTCCTTGTGAAGAGTACTCAGTGTCTACTCTTCCTAATAATTTGTATATATACCACACATCAATATTAACTATAGTCATCATTACCACACAGCAATGATAACTATAGTCATCACATTGCACATTATAACTACCCCAACTATTTATTTATCTTATAACTAGAAGTTTGTAACTTTTGACCATCTTCATTAACTGCCCCTCTCCTTCTCCAACCTCTGCCTTTAGTAACTACAAATCTGATTTCTTTTTGATGAGTTTGGTTTTCTGCATATTATTTAACTGCATATTCCATAGTCTCAAGGTGCTATAATTAGGAGAGCCGTATGACTCCATTCTGGTTTAAGCCTATCATCCTGGAAAAATTATTAATAGTACCCCTTTCACTCTGAAAAGAATCCTGGCTTAGGTAATAAGTTATATGTTCCTATATTTAATGGACACCAGTCAGATTAGACTATAAAATTTCTCTCAAACAAGAATCCTGGAAATCCTCACATATATTTAGAGCTAAAAATAAAGGAAAGAAAGGCAGAAAATATTCCTTGTTACAAAACACACATTTGTCTACTTGGAATCATATGAATTGAATAGCTGTTATTAAAGCCAAAATCCCAAATATTTTATTTAGAACTTGGATTGAAGCTTCATAGACTTCTATGTTAAGACTAAATGCATTAGGGGAACCTGGCTGGCTCAGTAGGAAGAGCATGTGACTCGATCTTGGGGTCATGAGTTTGAGCCTCACACTGGGTGTAGAGATTACTAAAAAAAAATTTTTTTAAAGAATACATTAAATGAAAATCTTAACAGAAATTTAAAAATCTTCCCCCTCGCTATTGCACTTACAATTAGATATTTGTTTGCTTTCTCTCCTTTTGGGAGGGGAGAGGCCTTCTTCACTGTCAGTTTATGGGAACATTGTTCATTAGACCTAAGTAATTTCTCTTTGTTCAAGTATCAACCTCCACTATGATAATCACCATCAGCATAATCCTTAAGAGAATATACTTCTCCCACCTCCCTGAGTCTTTATTAGTCTTATTACAAAATTACAGAACTAGAAACACTAGAAAGGGGCTTGAAAGGTTATCCTTTCCAAAGCATCCCAAGACCACATTGTGCACATTTATTGTCTTCTTTTGAGGCTCACTCTCTGGTCTCTGCTCCCGGAGTGGTGAGGACAAAAGCGGTTAAGGGGATAAGAAGGAAAAAATAGATTTGTCAAGTCTTTATTAGGCCACTCTGTAAATTTATAGTGCATTCAACTGAATTATCCCATTAAAATCTGACAATGTCTTTCTAATACGTGTTTCTAACAATCTAGGGACACTGTATAAGTGCACTGACAAATGACTATATGTAACAAATACAAGGGATGCAATCATATATATGAAACAAAGTTAAAAGGCTAAAAACAATTAAAAACACCTTTAAAATCTGTATAAAGCTGATGAAGATCATTTTTAGGTTGATATGGACTTTAAAAGGAAATATAAGAATTGTGCTATGATAGCTAAATAATATAGTCTAATTATGGTTTACAAACATTGCTTAAGTATCCTGGGTCATTTGCTTTTTTATTGGCCACCCGGTTCTTCCTTTCTAACCACTGAGTAAATAACAATGTTGCTAATGTTAGAGAAGAAAATGCTCCCTTCATATCCCGGTCAGCTGCTCTGATTCACATTAGAGATTCCCTCACGCACAGCTGTGGCCGACATGATTCCAATTTAAACATTAACCTATGATGCTTTAACAACCCCACAGGAAAGTTTTTGAAAAGGGACACAAGCATTGCCTGTCTGTGATCAGACTGCCTGGCACTGCACACGGCACGGCTCTAAAGCCCATCTCTCCTGGAGACGCTCAAAGGTTATGTAATCAGGAAATGCACAACGGGCGGCTTGCCCAGCCGCTCTACACCTGTGCCTGTGACTCACTTTCTTGGCCCCTGTATCAGATGGGGGGTGGGGGGAAGCAATGCCTCCCCTTAAAAAGATTTCCTACAGTCTTGAAATCCTGGGAATTAATTTTCTTATTTAACTAAACTCCCATGACCATAGGATAACTAACAAGACCATCAAGAGAAAAAAAATGTAGGATGGATACCATGGAGACAGGAGGAAGAACAGAATTGGAAAGTGGAATGGAGAAACAAATTGGTAGAAAAGAAGGCAGAGAGAGATGGAAAGAAACGACATTTTGACAATTGTTTTGTTTTGCTTTCTAAAGGATGGCAAAGGGACAAACAATATTTCACCCAAATTATTTTTAGTGCACATCAGTTTGTTGCCATTACAAGAAAAAAACATAAAAATATTTCCGTGCTTACTCCTTCAAGGAAACCTCTGATGCTTCATTAATTAGAGCCAATATCCTATACATGACAAGGGCATCACACTACACAGGAGATGGCTCAAAATATGCCATTTCCTGTTGTAATTTATATTTTTTCAACCTTGAGGTAATTTTTCATGTAATATTTCAGCATTGCCACTTAATAGTTTTCAAAAATCATTTTAAAACTATTATGATAATAAGTATATTCTCGGATGGAAGCAGATTCCAATCTCCTTTCAAATATATCATAATGCATTTCATTTCAGGCTTAGTTTTCCCACATTTTATTCATTCTCATAGACCCTGGAATGTATTGATGTTTTCTTACTGCATCATAAAGCCTAGAAAAAAACATACCTGAGAAAGGAGAATTGCGGGTTTATTGAATTTATCCTTGATTTTTAACAGCATCAAAAGCAAAAAAGACAACAATTTCCACAACTGTCTGTGCTATTTGGCTTTCTCCTTGTAGCAAAGGCAAAATGATGACAGCTATGGGGTTAGATTCCAATTATCATGCTGTAGAAGCACCCAGCAAAGTATTCTCACTGTGCCAAAGGTGAGCATAGTCTTTGGGAAGGCATCTTTTTCATAATAGGAGTCATTTGATGAGTTTCAGCTTGACACTCATCTGAGTTCCAATGAAAACAAGAAAATTTTCTGGGTAGCCTTAAAAGGCAAAGTCAAGAATAATACCAAATGTTGTAGCACATGTGTTGATTTGTTATGTTATATTTCAGCTGTTAGTTATGTTAATGGAACAGTTTCACGTACTTGGTTTTGATGTATTTATTTTAATGATCATGTGTATGTATCTTTCTGTGATTGCCTGGTAACACTGAGTGCATGATGTTCTGCTGTCACCACCAGGCCAGGACTGGAAGTAAGAAAGAAAAACGTAAAACTTCAACTTCAGAACTGTACGACCTAAAGTGAGTCCCACAGGACACTAGGGACAAGATGTGTCAGAACCTATACGCTGTGAGATCTTAATACTAAATGATAGGACATGTAGCAGAGCATATCAACAGGTTAACTAAAATCGGGGACATTTAAAAAGTGGACTTTCAGGAGGCCTTGTGGCTCAGTCGGTTGAGTGTCTGGCTTTTGGTTTCAGCTCAGGTCCTGATCTCATGGTTCATGAGTTGGAGCCTCTGTCAGGCTCCACACTAACACTGCATATCTGTTATTAACAGGGAATTCTCTCTTTATCCCTCTGTCTCTGCTCCTCCCCCACTCACTCGCCCTCTAAAAATAAATAAACTTTTTGAAAAGTAGACTTTCAATATAACTTATTAAAATATGCTAGATGTTAGGAGAAAACATTTATGCTTCAGCATTTGGTGTCATTAGCAAAGTCCATTTTTCTTAGACTCCTTCCCCCCACTGCAATGGTGAAAGAAGGAATTCCAATTGTGTGACTAGTAAGGCTGTAGGAAGATATGTGTCTTTCACATTCTTTCTAGTAATCGTCCGAGATGCCCACCAAGAGCACAGGAAATATAAAGCTGTCTGCTGTTATTTCCTTCTACTTACTGGGAGGCAACTTTAGGGATCTGCCAGATGGGCTGATAAGGTGATATCAACAAAAACCTAGCTGTCTCCCTAGGAAGAAGACATATCCCATAAAACCCATGACACTATTTCAAACACTCTAAAGACAAAAGAAGAAAAGAGTTTTTGGCTACTGAAATATACAGTTTTTTCCATAAGCTCCTTTCAATTTATAATAAACAAACTGTGCAGAACCTGGAGATTCTGGAGCAAAGGTGATGTGCCTTCTTTGGTAGGTGTAAGCAAGGGGTTCCTAAGCAGTCCCTAAAGGATGGGAGGAAAAATAAAGGTGGAGGGTCGTTGTCGGCAGCTCTAACATTAGAGAAACTTAAAAGAGAAAGGATCAGAGTGAAAGTTCTCTTGTCATCTCTTTTCTTCTGTCTTAAGCAAATGGTCCACTGCAACCACCTCATACCAGCTCACCAATTCATGAATTTTCAGGGAGTATGTAAGCAGGTTGTTAAATGTAGTATCAAAAACTAAATTACGTAAACCTACAATTCAATTATATTGAAAACAAAGATAATGAATACTCAAAACTCATCACTTCCTAATGACTTTACTGTTTTACTATCACCCATGCTCTTGAGGTAATTTACCTCTATTGTATCTGAATGGTGGAAATACTACTGCATGTTCTAATACATGTCTCTTTCCAACTCTGTGTTAGGCGATACCATGTTGGCAGCTTGAAATCACCCGTGGTGAGAGCATTTACACCCAGAGATATACAAATGCTACAGATTAGGGCTGCCTGTCCCCCTGGAGAGCTGGTTGTTAAATATTTAGCACCACACCACTGATCATAAGGCATATACTCCCCGTTCCTCTCATGATTGCTAAAAGAGAGAAATAAAGTCAGGGGAAAAGGCAAATGATACCAACTGATTCAAATATTCACTGGAGGCAATGTCACATACCAGAATATACCAATTCACACCAGTATATGCCAGTTTATAACAGTTTACTTAAATACAGTTTAACTGACATCCAGTTTTTAAAATATGGATATAGTAAAGTTCTTTTTACTAGTTAAATTGGAGAAAAGTTGAACTGCAAGAAGAGAGCAAACAAACTTTTCTTTGAAACTTTACATTCCGAATGGTCCTTATTTAGAAAAGGGCAAAACTGAGCTTCAAATGTTCAATATAACTCCAGTCTGATTAGCAAATCAGAGGAGGTAAGAGTTTAGTGAGGAAAAGCTTGTCAACTATGAGAATATAAGGAACAGCTATGAGGGAAAAAACATGAAGCATCATGAGAAATAAAACTGGTACTAATGGATCTTGATACAGTGTCAAGACCCCAGAAAAACCAAAATCATTTCACAGATAACCTCAAACACAACAGCACAGATGTCCGCTAAGCCATAACAACAACAACAAAACATATTGCTGTGCTTGAGGCAAATAGCAAGTAATGTGGGATCTTCTTGACTGGGCTCAATAATTCTATCCTTGGAATTTATATGAAACAATAAGATGAAACTGTGTTTCAAAAACCTAGAGGCAAAGAGTCCCTAGGGGGTTTTATAAAAGGAATATAAATGTCCTGATATGGACACGTTCAGAAATCACAAAATATTTACTTCAGCAAAAAAGTGAGGTCTGTTTTCACAACCACTCACAGCTCTACCGGGCATAGAGCATCATTATCTGAGTTCATATGAGGCAGAAAAAGAAAATAATGAGCAAGTTCAAGAAATCCAGTGGGTTTTTTTTTTCTGCAAAAAGAGGAAAAAATGATGATTTTTAATGACCTCTCATATTCCACTAGAAGCTCAAAAACATTACTGAGGAGCTACGCCGAAAGGGAATAAATTGCAGATGGAGCTTTCCACAAATGGGTTTTCATGTGAAGGACCTTGGGGTTTTTCAATTAGTAATCTTAAAGATTCTGAAAGATTGCAACATCCTGATACTGAGGGGCAAACTACTGCAGAGATCAACACAAAGGGAGTTGCACAAAAAAAGATAATGTGATGACAATCAAATGGAGAAATTCTGGCAATTACTCAGACTCTACTAAGAACTCAGTGCAAAAGAGAACCTTAAGAAAAAATGCCAGTAGGATAAAAGAATGAAACAAACTTGAATCATTTTGGACAGAATGAAAAATCAGGAGAGAAAACAGAACATGTTAAGTAAAGCCAAAAACAAACCACAAACTCAAGGGACAAAATACACTAGGCTTAAGACTGACTTGGGCCATTGCTTAAGGTATTTTAAACAAAACTGATTAATTATGAAATGGAATAAAATAAACAATTACACACAAAAAGAGTTATTACTACACAATTTAAGGCAACCTAAGGAACAAATAAGTATTTTATTTTGGTAAGTTTTGGATTAATTAAAAAATTTTTTTAACTGACAAAAGCAAAACATGTATTTAAACTAATGGAACTTTTTAAACTCCAATAAAAATAATTTCTTAAAAGTCAGTGAACAAAGAATATTTCAATGAGAAAAGCATGCCTATTTAACATTTTCGACTTAAAAAAAAAACAACAACCTGTCTCACAAGGAAGCTAATCCATGCTAACAAAGCAAGAGAAACTGATAAATGAAACCAGATCATTGAGGGATTACTTTACAATGAGAAAATCAACCATCAAACAGGTTGGATGTTTATGTTAGCCAGCATATCACCTTAGAAAGCAAGCTTAAATGTAGAGGTTGCTTACAGTCAGAATAAGGGAAGTTAACCATGATCCCCATGAATGTTCTCTCTATTGGATCTATTGGGCTAATCAGGTGCTCACAGGAGTAGACAGCTCAGGATAGTGCTTCAAGTGGGAGGTCAAGGTCAGTCTATGCAAAACTTCCCTTTGTGTATGCATTGCTGACTAATGCCTCTTCTTGACGGGAACATTCCTTCTTTAAATGTACTGGTAACTTCATTTTAAGTCTTGCAGACCTATGAAATCAATTTGTTTTATTTACACATTGTTTTACACATTGATTTCACAGTTTCAGTTTCAGGAAGCAACCTTATTTTTAAAATTCATTTTTACCCAATGAATTTTAAAAAGGTGGAAAGGGACAGGGAGACTTCGCTGTTGCTCCAGTGAAATTTCTTAAGAGCTCTTTTTTAATAGCAAACTTTTAACACATACAACATGTCTAGAAAGAATGCTGATCACTGTTGAAGCTGGGTAATGGTATATGCAGGCCCATTAAACTACTTTATTTTTTAAAAATGTTTTTAAATAAAAATGCCTGGCTGGCAGTTATATATAATCAATGATTTTCTACAGTGAGGTTTATAATATGTTGCTAAGGATAGAAATATGCCAATGAGTTCATTCAGTCATTCAATAAATATTAGAGCATCTTTTATATGCCAGCTTCAGTTCTGATCACAAAAGATAAGCAAAGCAGATGGTCTTCATGGAACTTACAGTCCATTGGGGGGAAGGTTAAGGATGAAATTTGGTATTTGATGTCTATAAAGATATTTTAAGATATCAAAGTGAAAGATTAAATAAGGTGATAAACAGACTCTCCTTTTCCTAGAGACAATGATAAGAAAGCAATAACTTTAGAAGAGTCTAGAGTCTGCATATTTGGGTCTGATTCCAAGCTCACTAGTTGCCAAATGGATGGCCTTAGGAAAGTATTCAATTTCTCTAAATCTCGATTTCCTAATCTGTAAAATGGGGATAATACCAATATCTGGTTCTCAGGACTATGAAGAATTAAAGACAATTATCTATGTAAAATGACTACCACAGATCTAATAGACTGTAAACATTAAATAAATGTCAGGTATAATGATAATCATGGCTTAGAGAAATGTTTATGTTGACATTTCTTGAAACAAGAGGATTAAAAGAAGATCTTCGGAGATCCTTTTTTGGTTAATAATCCTATAATATTAAAATCTTAAGACTGAATGTGGAGAGCTGGTATAAACATCAGGAATAGGGGAAATGAATGAATAGCTGTAAGCCAGAAAGCTGGCTGCTATATGTGTTCTTCCTGAATCCACTTCACTAGCAAGCGCAATAAAATGCAATGCAAGATGAGAACCCTGCTGATTCTGTGCTCAGTGATTCATTGTGCTCAGGATTCCAAGCCTGACTGCTACTTGGGACACCATCTCTCTGGTAACAAAAACAAATAATGTAACAAAGCCTGAATAATAATTGCCCAGCACTCAAGAAACAGCCTAATTATAAAGACACTGAAACTTACCATAAAGCTATGAAGAGGCACATGATTTTCCACATTTAATCACCACCCCAACCTCACCCCTCACCCATGCCCATTCATCTTTTAGGAAACACAGCTTGATTCTTAATGCTGCTGCTGTAGAAAGAAATAATGAGCTCTGCTAGTGCACCTGAAAATACACCATCAGCCTAGAAAGGGAGCACTTAGCTCATAGCACTTTAATGAAAATGTCAGGACCACCCTGAAGTATTTAAGTCCTGTAAATGCCAAGTAAGGAGAAGAGCTAAACAATTAAGGTAATGGATGACAGCAAAGAAAAAAAACTAAGTTGATTATCAGGAAAAATTTCAACACTGTCCCTCTTGTGCTGTAAGAAAGTTTTTCAAAGGAATTTATAATAACACCCAAAGTTTTGGTTACCTAAAATTAGTTCAAACTACATTGGGAAACATTGTCAGGGCAATGCAAATTTTATGGGGAAAGAGCTACATGGTCTCTTCTTTCTCCATCTTTCTAAGGTTCTCTGGAAAAGTCGGCAAAAGAAGAGCACCTTCTCAAAGGTGTGTGTTTTGTTCCCCCCCGCCAAATTGTTCCCACCACGGATCAGAGCCTAGTATATAACCAGATGTTTGATAGATATTCGTGGAAATGTCAGGTAAAGGTTTTAGGCTAGGGAACACATGCTTGTAATTGGTGATCCAACAGCTAACCAGTTTATGTTGATTTCTTGTTTCTACGTAATAGACAGGAATAGAAGCAAATGAGCCACATACACGGACGTACCTGTAGAACCCTCAGGTGGGGTTATGCCTCACAACCTGTTGTGGTCTTCCTGTGGCTCTACACCGTGTCTAAGATACCCTACTGTGAAACTAAAGTGATTTGGGGCCAGAGAGAATAAGGATAGCAATAAATAATTGCTGAATGAGTATATTAATGAATTCTGCATTACTATCAGATCATGACTTAGGCTTCCTAAAAATACCAAGGCATAATATAGGTCTGATGACATTTATTGACTCAGCTTTTGTGTGTTCTCTCTCTCTTGTGAAATTTTGCAAACACAAGAGTAAACCAGTGACAGCACTATAGACTCTGGGTAGGTAGAAGTCACTTAAGACAGACTGATTTGCCATGGGACCCACCCATCACATGATTTCTTTGAGGAATGTATATATATAGAAGCAACAGGGTCTCTCACTAGAGCATTAGGCTGGAATATTTCCAAGCTCTCAAATTACTGAATGGACCTGTCATGAGAAAAACTTCCAAGATTTCATCTAGCTCTGGTAAAAAAAAATACTGAAAAGATCTGAGATTTAGTCTAATATTGTTATAAATAAAACATGACATTTTAATTTTTGAAGTGTTATCACCCAAAAGAGAGATTTATTTTGCAATCCTTCACAGGATGAGAATAAGACCAATATATGTGTGTGTAGACACACACACACACACACACACACACATATATATAAAACAGAATATTACTCAGCCATAAAAAGAAAAGAGCTTCCTATTTGCAACAACATGGAGGGACCTACAGGGCATAATGCTAAGTGAAATAAATCAGACAAAGAAAGACAACTCCCATATGATTTCACTCATATATGGAATCTAAAAAAACAAATGACCAAACAAATAATAAACAAATAGAATATTAAATACAGAGAACAAACTGGTTGTTGCCAGAGGGGAGATGACTGAGGGGGTGGTTGAAATGGATTTAAAAAATATTAAGAGCTATAAATCTCCAGTTATAAAAAAAATAAGCCACAGAGATGGAGAGTATAGCATAGGGAATACAGTCAATAATATTGTAATAACTTTGTATGGTGACTACACCTATCACGTCGAACACTGAGTAATGTATAGAACTGTCAAATTACTAGGTTGTATACCTGAAACTAATGTAACACTGTATATAAATTATGCTTCAATAATTAAAAAAAAGGAGGGGTGCCTGGCTGGCTCGCTGGGCAGAACATGTGACTCTTGATTTCAGGGTTGTATATTTGAGCCCCATGTTGGGTACAGAGATTACTTAACAATAAAACCTTTAGGGGCACCTGGGTGGTTCAGGGTTAAGCATCCAACTTCAGCTCAAGTCATGATCTCGCGGTTCGTGAGTTCAAGTTCCAGGTAGGGCTCTGTGCTGACAGCTCAGAGCCTGGAGCCTGCTTCAGATTCTGTCTCCCTCTCTCTCTGCCCCTCCCCTGCTTGAGCTCTGTCTCTGTCTCTGTCTCTCTCTCTCTAATAAATAAACATTTAAAAAATTAAAAATTAAATCCTAAAAATGTTTAAGTTTACTTACCTATTTTGAGAGAGAGACAAGCATACAAGTGGGGGGAGGGACAGAGAGAAAGAGGGAGAGAGAGAGAGTCCCAAGCAGGCTCTGCACTGCCAGCACAGAGCCCAATGTGGGGCTCGAACCCATGAACCATGAGTTCATGACCTGAGCCAAAATCAAGAGCTTGATGCCCAACTGACTAAGCCACTCAGGCACCCCCCCCCCACAAAAAATATTTTTAAAGAGAACAGAAACAATAAAAACTGTTACCTGCTGGTGAAGAAAGAACTAATTTAATCTCCAGTTAGGGTGCTGTTAATTTGGTTTTATTTAACATAAGATTGAAATACTTCATTTATTATTTCACACACACATCTACTAGAAAGTGACCTCATTAAGCCAGGAACATTGTCCTAATTGCTTAGCATATAGCTGCTCTCAGTGACTTGTAATTAATAAGCAACAATACTGTAAAAGATATTCTATGAAGTATATTTTTGACTTAATCTGTATTTTGAAACTCAATTAAGTTCCAGTATTGACTGAATGAAACTCAATTAAGTTCCAGTATTGACTGAATGAATAGCTATGAATTTAGGAGTTGCTGTTCTTCCATAACTTCCATATGAAATTAGGAGTTGGTATTTGCTTCCATAACTTCCAGTTGCTGTTTTCCTTCCCTATTATCTAGATAATTGAGAGAACCTTCAGTATGGACTCTAACAATGATAATAATACCTACTGATTTCACAGAGTGCTCTGCATTATATAGCAACACTCATTTTATTACATTTTGGTTACTGTGCTTCGTAAATACTGCATTTTTTTTGCAGAACTGAAGGTTTGTGGCAACCCTGCATCAACAATGTCGATTAGCACCATTTTTCCAACAGCATTTGCTCACTTCATGTCTCCATATCACATTTTGGTAATTCTCACAATATTTCAAACATTTTCATTACTATCATATTTGTTATGGTGAGCTATGATCAGTGACCTTTGATGTTTTTGTAATTATGTTGGGGCAACACAAACCATGCCCATATAAGATGACAGACTTAATGGATAAATGTTGTGTGTGTTTTGACTGCTCCACCATCCAGCCATTCCCGTCTCTCTCCCTGTTCTTGGGCCTCCCTATTCCCTGAGACACAACAATATTGAAATTAGGTCAATTAATAACCCTACAATGGCCTCTGAGTGTTAAGCAAAAAAAGAGTCAATTGATATAGCAAACATCACTGCTGTCTCATTTTAAGAAATTACAACAGCCACTCCAACCTTCGGCAACCACCACTCTGATCAGTCAGCAGCCATCAATGTCAAAGCAAGACCCTCCACCAGCAAAAAAGAATATGATTTGTGGAAGCTCAATGATGGTTAGCATTTGTTAGCAATAAAATGTTTTTTAATTAAGGTACACACATTGCTTTTTAGATACAGGACTATTGCACACTTAATAGACTACAGTGTAGTGTAAACATTACTTTTATATGCACTGGGAAACAAAAAAAATTGTTTGACTCATTTTATTGTGATATTTCCTTTATTGCAGTGTTCTGGACCAAACCTACAATATCTCCAAGGTATGCTTGTACTACAAAATATATCCACCCATATTATCTTATGGAATCCTTACAAAGGTCCTGTGAAGTAGACATGAGAACTTTTATAGGGTAAAGGAGGCTAAGTGCAACATTGAAATAGGTTTTGCAACTCAAGTTTGGGCTTAATTTTGATTCTAGCTATGAAACTTTGCCAAGGGTAACATTTAAGAGATCTGGTTTCTTTTTATCCATAAAAACAGGATAAAAATACCTTGTATACTTGCTGTGAGTACTGAATTAGAAAATACATGACTGTTTCTTGCAGAGACTTCTTTTCTGGCATGCTGACAGGCTAGATTACTTGAAAACAAAAACCCTTTCTCTATAAAATACCTAGAAATACTGAATAAAGTATGACAAATATTCTTTCAAACATATGGCTGAGATAGTAAGGAAAACCACCAAGGGCCAAAATTAAGGAATATACTAAAAATCAAGGTGATAAGTATGAGCTGACAGTGGGATTACCATGGAATAAACCAAGAGTATGGATTTTAAGAGCCACTGGGTTCAGGAGAAAAGGCCTTGGACCCTTACTAGGTAGAAAAGTTATACTAAGCTGTACACAAACCAAGGTCCTTAAAGAGGTATACACAATGTGAAATGCAGAATGGGGGGGAAATGTAGGTATGTGTATATCTCTATATCTCTATCTTTACTCTATCTCTGTCTCTTCCTCTGTCTCTGTCTCTGTCTCTGTCACTACCTACACCTACATTGACCAAATCCAGGAAACAAAACAGAAGCTCGCTTGTCCTGGCCTAGACTCTATGCAAAAGGAAAAAAAAAATCTACTGAGGATTAATTATTGTGAATTTACCATCATAGGGGTTTGGTTTCCAAGATTACACTTGGCAAAGGAGGAAAATCCAAGATGAGAAATTAGCACTGAAAATGTGCCTAGCATAAGCAGCACAGATAAAAACCTCACTGAAGAGCTCATAATTCAAAATTACACTACACACAAGAAGGAATCCAACATGTCAGCAAAAATAATAAATAGCAAAATTAGTTCTCCCAAGAACTGCAAAGCATAAAATCACTGGATGCTATAGCAGCCAGACTCTAGGGTGGCTCCCATCAACACAGTGCTTCCTAGTGTTCATGCCCTTTTATAATTCTCTCCCCCTAAGTGTGGGTATAACATGTGGCTTGCTTCTGACCAACAGAATACAGCAACAGTGATGAGATACACATGATTATGTGTGTCTATGTTATACACAGTGGTAATGCTTGTCTTGCTAAGAAACTCCATCCTGTGCTGGTGTTGGGGAAGCAAGCTGCCATGATGTGAGCTGCCACCATGGAGGGGGCCACGTCACATGGCACGGAGCTGGCATAGCCTCTAGCTGACAGCCAGCAAAAAACTGAGTTCTCAGCCAGCGGCTCCAAGAAACCAGATGCTGCTGACTACCATGGAGCAAAGCCTTCCATAGTGGAGCTCCAGATAAGAAACCAGCCCTGGCCAACATCTTGATTTACAGCCTTGCAGAGGACCCAGCAAAGTTGGTCCCAGACTCCTTATCTATATAAACTATGAGATAGTAAATGTGTGTCATTTTAAGTCACACAGTTATGGTAATACTATTATGCAGGAATAGATAACTAACAACAGCTACACATTATACATTTAAACTGCTTAAAGACATAAAAGAAGAAGTAAAACATGAAGGAAAATGAGACAAAAACATCAGGAAGATTTGAAAAACACAAGTAGAATGTCCAATAATAAACATAATTCTTAAAATAATTTAACTCAGTAGATGGGTTAAACAGCAGATTGAAATCTGCTGAAGAAATAATAGATGAACTGGAAAATCAAAAGAAATTGGTCTATTTCAATTTACAACATACAACACAGATATTAAAAGATGGAAAAACCTGACACAGACATTAAGAGAGATATAGGATTGACAACATTGACCAGACAGGGAATCCAGAATGATAGAACACAGAAAAGAGAAAGACTGCAGAAAGAAATAGAAGTAGAAAGAAATAATGGCTGAGGATTTTACAGAATTGATGGAAGACATGATTCCTCAGATTCTAGAAGCAACTCAGATCCAAGAAATTGTGGTAAATACACTTAAGTGAAATACAGAACACTGAATCCAAGAGATTATTTAAAATCAAATAATGAGAAAAAGCAAAGGAACAAGAGCAGAGTCCTCAATAATAACAATAGAAACTGTAAGACAGTAAAATAATACCTTCAAAGTGCTAAGAGAAAATTGTCAACCTAGAATTCTATATTCAGCTACATACTCAATGAGAGAATTAAAGCAGACATTTTTCAGACAAATAAAACCTGATTCTTACCACTAGTAAATCCTAATGAAAAAGCTACTAAAAGATATTCTTCAGAAATGAAACCCAAAGGAAGGAGTATGCTGCAAAAAGCAATGGTCAGCATGAAATTTGTGTGTGAATAAATCTACAGAGGCATCAATAGTATCAGAAACAAATAACGACAACTACTTGGTAGGTATATAAGAAAAATTTAAATGCCATACAAAAATGATATGTAAAATGGGCAAAGTATGGTGGAATTAAAGTGTTCTAAGATCCTTAAACCGTTTGAAAGGATAAAGATAATGATTAATTGCAGACTTTGTTAATTTTGGTATGCATGTTAAAACTGTAAGGGTGAAAACAGAATAGAATTGTAACTTCTAAAGCAGTGTAAGGAAATAAAATGTAAAACATTATTACCATCCACATTTTGTAGAACATTAAACAGAGGCTTCTTAAACTCAGTGACTTGACTAAGTTTACACAGCTAAGAACTAGCATAATAATAACAGCATGTGATTTAAATTCATTTCTTTCAACTCCAAGTTCTGTGATTTTTTTTCTTCTTTGTCATATACCCTCTGATCTAGTGATACATTAAAATAACAATGTGTTCTCCTGATGTTCCATTTGAATAAGGCAAAAATCTCACACTGCTGCAAGAATATCTTTTTAAATAGCACTTTTGTAGTAAAAGTAAGCAAATCCTCTTATTCCTCATTTACATTTCATTCTGACCTACCCTCTCCACTCATTAACTCCTACATTCTCCAAATAAGTTTTCTTCCAGGCTCTAATTTTTACTGTTTTTTTCTTTCTTCCTCTTTCCCACTTTTTAATTGTGTGTATGATTAATAAGAATAAGTGGTGTACACATGTGTAAACATGTATAATATTTACAATCATATTTGTTTACTAATTCCAAAAAATTCTCAATGCATATGCTGTGGAGAGTGGTAAAAACTAAATGCATAGTTTTTGTTGGGATGGAGTTTGTTTGAAAGATTTCTACAAAGGTGGAAGACGTTATAAAAGACAGTGGTACCCAGATCTGCTTCATTCTATTGTACTGTTCTATCATCGAAGCAAGTATGTAGTATCAGAAAAGCAGTAGGATTATCTGTGGCAACAATCAGGGCTCCAAATCTCAGCAGTGATAGATGGTAGCCCGGCAAACTGTTGCTAGTGAAAGACTTCGTCCCTGCACGATGGTAGTCCA
The DNA here is from genome assembly GCA_028646485.1 of Cryptoprocta ferox. NCBI lineage: Eukaryota > Metazoa > Chordata > Mammalia > Carnivora > Eupleridae > Cryptoprocta > Cryptoprocta ferox. The sequence goes on along the minus strand of CM053569.1, from coordinate 34,780,340 downwards.
GAGAGTTTTCTCCTTGCCATTACCATTTCAATTGGCTTCTAACTGCACTATTCTATCTTGAAGCCATGCAGTAAAATCTTCAGGATATGCCCAAGACTGTAGCTGAAACTCTTAGACTACAGTTAGTCATGCTAAATCACTGTCACTGATCCCCCATCTAGTTTGCCTACAGATACTGCTGCAATATTTCACGAGGCAATAAAACATCAAGGCATGTCATCTGCCCACTAGCATACAGAAAAGCATGTAAGTCTCTTGGAAGCAACTCTCGGTCTCCTACCACACAGCTTGTCAGATGTATAAAAACAATATAAAATCAAGTTCAGTTACTTTAACAAACAATATAAAATCAAGTTCATAGTTACTTTAACACAATGCCAGCTGATTACACTCTGCCATTGACATTATTGATCCAAATATCTGTATTGTAAATATACTATTGAAGAAAGCCATACAGCATTACTATTATAAAGAAATGAATAGCATTTCACACTGTGAAACAAATCTAGAAGGTTATGATATTAGAGGCAATTATTACATTTGGAAGCACAGGTATCTTGGATAATTAAACCTAAGCCAATTTGGACAATTGCTCCATTATCTAAAAAATAAAGTAACAATAGATGTAAAAAAAAAAAAAATCACATGACTTGCTCCTTTGGTTTCTCCCCTATTCACCTGAAAGTAACTTTCTCCATTGTTCCCCTCCCCCTACCTGCTGTGATTCCCCAAAAGATAACCTAGGGAAGGATAAGCGAATTCACTGTATTTATCTTTCTCTGTTATTTCACTTAACATAACACCCTGTGGGACTACATGAGGAATCTAAAAAACAAAATGAACAAAGAAAAAAAAAACAGACTCTTAAATATGAGAACAAACTGATGGTTCCAGAGGATAGGAGAGTGAGGAGATGGATAAAATAGGTAAAGGGGATTAAGAGATACAAACTTCCAGCTATAAAATAAGTCACGGTGATGAAAAGTAGAGCACAGAGAACACAGTCAATAATGTAATAACATTTGGTGACAGACGTGACATCACTTACAATGATGAGCACTGAGTAATGCACAGAAGTGTTGAATCACTATGTTGTATATAACACTGTATGCTAATTGTACTTCCATTTTTTAAAAAAATTTTTAAATGTAATGTTTATTTTTTTAAGAGAGAGAGCATGAGTGGGGGAGGGGCACAGAGAGAAGGAGACAGAATCCAAAGCAGGTTCCAGACTCGGAGCTGTCAGCATAGAGCCCAACGTGGTGCTTAAACCCACAAACTGTGAGGTCATGACCGAGCCAAAGCCGGACACTTAACCAACTGAGCCACCCAGGCACCCCTTTAAAAGTTTTTTTTTAAAGATAATCTAGAGGAAGATAAAAAGTTTATGGACGTTGACGACCCCAAAACAGAATAATCCACCTCAGAATAACCAAAACGTGGCTGCATCCTATCTCACAATACATCTATAGCAGGTTGAATAATATCATTACTAAGAGTTAGTAAGTCTAACAAACTTAAAAAGAATTTCCATTCTTACAAGTACAGGGAAATATGGTGATTACAACAACAACAACAACAACAACAACAACGATGCCGAAAAACCCCCTTGATCAAGCAGCTGAAGATGTTTGGAGGAGTAGACTTTGCAGTAGTGAGAACATAATAAACAACAGATGGTACTCCACCAGAGAGAGCCAAGAGGTTAGGGGAGGAGGGTAAGCGGAGACTCACAGGTAAAGGATTAACAAGCAGAAGAGCCCACTGTGTGGTCTCAAAAAATGGTGCTGGGAAATTAGAAATATAATTTCATGATTGCACAGAGCCAGATCCAGGCCAGGTAGAAGCTGACACCTTCGTTTGCACGGTGAAAACAGTACAAAGCTCCGTCAGCTGATTTCCAGAGCTCAGGTATCAATGCCAGAATGTGGTGGTACAAGCTAACAGCAGACATCCAGCAGCAGTACTCTCCGCTATCCTGAATAAGAGTGTAAGGCAGTAAATGATATGGCAAAACTAATCTCTGCATCATTCAGGGAGAGGTTCTCTGGGATGGGACTATTCCGGCTCGCAAGATCCCCTTTAAGTGGTCAACGGGTACAGAAGTGATTTGCAGTTTTCTAGGCTTGAGGACTTCTCTCCATAAAAAAATCATAAAATCCTAAGAATAAAAAACTGAAAAGATTAAGTCAGCTTGAGTCATAATTCTAATGTTTCCTTCTCCCCGCTAAAAGAGGCCTCTCTCTCTGTCCCCCTCTGCAGAGAATCCTCTGTTCTTCCTCCTCAATTTTTTTTCCTCCTCTGTTTTGTTTCGGGGTGGTCTTGAGATGTTCTCTTCTCTGCCTCTCAGTATTGGTCTCCATGGTGTGGAGCACACAAGTACAGGCGACGACACAGAGCCTACACCACATACAGTCAGTCAAAATCCTTTTCCACCCTCCACACGATCACCAGCCTGATTTCTGCAGGAAGCTCAGCGTACATTTTGGTCAACACCTCTGCTCCCCATCATTTCAATGATCCATGACAATCCTGTCTCGGGGTTCTTTTTTAAATCATTCACAACCAAACCAAAAAGGCATAAATCAGAAAAAATATGGGATGTCCCTTTTTGGAAGAACAAGTAATTGCTAGCAAAGAGAAAATAAAGCAAACTCAATAAAATAGATAAAGCTGGAAACCCAAAAATCAGATTATAGAACAATATTCTACTGACATTTAAATAATATAATCCCATGGCAGCAAGTGAACTGCTCCCTTTTTGTCTGTACTCCCAGATTTCTCTTGTTTGGGGCTGGACACAACTTCTTCATGTCTCTGTGTACTCAGAGCTGCACATTGAACCAACATTATTCACTACTTACTTGGGCTTGTTTGCATATTTTAAAAGGGTGAAGTGTTTCTTGGTAGAAGAGCTGATGATAAGCCTGTAGGTCAAACCAAAAGTACACACTGTTCTTCCACAACTGCAGATGGAAAAAATACATAAATCATTACCACCCAATTATTAAAGCCCTACAAAGTCTGATTTCAAATATAAATAATTGTTTTGCTCCTTGGTGTTGCCATAAATCAGGTTCAGTTTAAGACGGTTTTATCTTCTATTACAAACTGGCAACATACCAAATATTTACTGGTATTGTCACTAAAATATTGTATTTTTGCATGCATGCCTCTCACATAATTGGTCATTAAAATAGGAAGCATGCTAGTTAACAATTAAAGAGTAATCACATATTTCTGGCATGAAACCAGGTATTTTTATATATATGAGAAATGCATATCATATTAAAACCAAGCACTACTCTAATAATTGAGCCACTAAAATACTTTATATCGAGCAAAACAAAACAAAACAAAAAAAACCTGGCAACTCTTCCACTATCCATTGCAATTTCTAATTGCTACAGTTATTTTTAATAAAAATTAGAGGATTGATAGAAACCAACTCTGAATTTAATTTATATTACACTAAAACAAAATTACATGAGAATAAATTATTGTTAATAATGAAAGTTAATCCTTGTCTGTATTTTTTCTTTGCAATTTTAGTAAGATAGTGAACCAAGAAAATTATAATTGAGATGTTTACATTTTTACTAAATATTTAGAAGAAAATGGGATTTTAACATCAAATGTAATTATTTGAGCACTGAATTACTTCAACTGCTCTTATTTTAAACTAAGGCAAAGGCATAAAATTACATTTAAAATTTATTATTTTCTACCTTGTTTCTTGAGCGCTCACAGAATTTAGTAAAGAAGAATCCAGATCTATTTTCTGCATACAAAGATTGCAACAAATTTTCCATGTCAAATCCTCCCAAGGCACCATCTGCCATAGTTTTAACCTAGATAACAAAACAGAAGTCCATGATCCACCCAGGGACATGGTGATTTTTTATAACATTGTACAACAACAGGGTTTCATAAATTCTTCCAGGCTGTCATTTTCCTGCTGGACTTTTTATTTTTGTACCATATAAGTAATTAATGCAGTATGTTTGCCTCTGACTGTCATTTAAGATTCATTTATCGAGCCAACCATAGCAGCAGACTTCGTTCTATTATAAACCAATCTGATTTCAAACAATGTTTAAGCGACTTCTCAACCTCAATTATTTTCATGTTTCAGGCACAGTGATACCATGTTAGGAGTCTTCCAAATCTCTGTTGGTGGCCTCTTTCCTACATGTTTACTGTTATTTTAGCCTTGAGGTGATACTATAATAGCTACAAGAGAGTTATAAAAAAGAACCATCTTCAAGGCCTCTCCGTGCTGCTCATTAACTGTCCTCAGGGGGTCCCTCTTTGGACAGTCTCACCCTGTACAGGTCACGGCCTTCAGAGAGTCAATGACAATATAAGTTCTCATAAAACTTTGTTATTTTGGGGCCTCTCTGCCAACAATGCTGGCAACCCTAATACCATTCTTGAAACACAGAAAGCTGGCTACTTCCCCAAGCACAAGAGAGACTGTAGAAAATGAAAGGGCATCTACTGTTCGAGGGCACTCTTTGGTATTTGCTGTGTGGAACTCAGACTTCTTTGTAATCTTGAGATAACTGTGGCACGAACAATTTAAGGTGTTGTTATAATGTCTCGCTGCCTCCCTATATCCCTCTACTAAACAAATTCTAAAGTGAGAATTTAATGTTTTTATGATGTTTAACCATTGGCATCCCAAAAACTAAAAAAATCATTATTTTGCTAGGGAAAAAAATCCTAGTTGGAAGAAAAGGAGCACTGTTTGCTTGGAATAAAATAAAAAGATATACAAAATTATATCTAAGTGTTCAGACTCTATTGGGACTACCAAGGTTTCTACCTAAAATATAGTCCTTAGGAAATGTAAACTTGTCATCTACAACTAGGGTAGTAAATCCACATTATCAAGGTAGCCACACACTGGAAATAGAATTTTATAAAAAGTCTAAGTTCCCAAGACAACATCAAATATTATAAAAATAACAGTCTTTTGTGTCTTTTTAAAAAAAATTTTTTTAACATTTATTTATTTTTGAGAGAGAGAGAAACAGATCATGAGCAGGGGAGGGGCAGAGAGAGAGGGACACACAGAATCCGAAGCAGACTCCAGGCTCTGAGCTGTTAGCACAGAGCCCAACCCAGGGCTCGAACTCACGAACTGTGAGATCATGACTTGAGGCAAAGTCAGATGCTTAACTGACTGAGCCACCCAGACACCCCAAAAATAATAGTCTTATTTTGTGCCTAAACTGTTATCACACTAACCCAGAACACAGCTGTTTTTGAAAATAGTAATCAAAGGAGTATATAGCAACATGGTACTACACAAGGAAACACAGAGGAAATTTCTGTATAAAAATCCTATTGGGGATGCACCTGGGTGGCCCAGTCAGTTGGGTATCTGACTTTGGCTCAGGTCATGATCTCACAGCTCATGGGTTTGACCCTCACGTTGGTTCTGTGCTGACAGCTCAGAGCCTGGAGGCTACTTTGAATTCCATGTCTCCGTCCCTCTCTGCCCCTTCCCCACTCATGCTGTCTCTCTCTCTCTCTCTTTTTCTCTCTCTCTCTCAAAAATAAATTTTAAAAAACATTAAAAAATTCCTGTCGGAAGGAGAAAATAAAATGTGTTGTTTAGTAAAGAAAAAATATTATGGTAAATCAATAAAAATTCTCTAAAGTGGGGCACCAGGGTAGCTCAGTCAATTAAGCACCCCACTCTTGATTTTGGCTCAGGTCGTGATCTCATGGTTCATGAAATCAAGCCCTGCATTGGGCTCTGTGCTGACAGCATGGAGCCTACTTAGGATTCTCTCTCCCCCGTCTCTCTCTGCCCCTTCCCCACTTGCACACACGTGCATCCTCTCTCTCAAAATAAATAAACATTTAAAAGAATTCTCTAAAGTCAGTTAAATTAAGTATCAAATTAATCTTCTCAAAATACTTACCAAAGGTTCTTCTGTATAAGTATATCTTCTATCCAGCTGGGGCTTCAGACATTCAGAAATATCAGTAAAAGATGTTAAGCGAATAACTCTGGTGCTTTCTGACCTGTGCTCCAACCTAAATTATAAGGATGAGAACTAATTGGTCAACATATTTGAGCAACTTTGGTATACATGGCATCAATTCTTAAGACTGAGGGAAACCCAGACAGTGGTGGAGAAGAGGTGTCTTAAGCCCAATGGCAACTATCGAAGCAAGTGACAACAATGGGAAAAGGCAAGGGGTTGAGACCTCCGTCACCCGTATTATCGACTGCAGGAGGCAACGAAGTACAATTCCATGAAGGAGATATGGGTGGTGGTCCACGGGTGAGTCTACAATATCAGCCGTTTCCTGAACGAGCATCCTTTGGGAGAAGAGATTCTACTGGGACAAGCTGATGCAGATGCAGGTGAAAGCTTTGAAGATGTAGGCCACTCCTCTGATGCCACAGAAATGCTCACATGGCACGATATTGGTGATGTGCATCCAAATGACCTTAAACCTGAAAGTGGTCGCAAGGACCCTTCAAAAGATACCATGTGCAAAAGTTGCTGGTCATATGGGATTTTGCGCATGATAGGCGCTATTGTCTTAGGTTTCCTGCATTGTTACTACACGTCGGAAGGGAAATCCTCCTGAGGAAACCGCCTGGAAGTCAGAAAGCATATCCATCGGGAGTGTGAGCTAGAGACTTGATTGGAGGCCGAGTGATCCCCTCTTCTAGAATTCTGCCGGGTATGTGCTTCCCCTTGGAGCCCAGATGGTTGGCCAGATATCCACCCCAGACCCGGGGCCAGTGTCCTTCATCTCCCAGAGCCTTACTCCCAAAGCACCCACTCACTGTACTGTGTCCCTGGCAGTGCCCCTCTCTCTGCTGGCATCCACAAGCACCACTGCATTTCCCAACGTTGTTTTATAATTACAATCCATATGTCCTAGTGACATTGTCCTTTGGTAAAAATGCCTGCCTTCCAATACTTGGAATGCACATCAGACAGTCTTAACAGGGCAACACACTCTGGTTTTGAAGCTTCTCTTTTTCCATTGAAGTGTATATATACACCCACACACATATATATATTCGAATATGTATGTACATATATATTCGAATATATATTTGAATTTATTTATATGCATATATAAATCCTATGACACAGTTATGACTAGTGAGATACAAAACAAAGTCTGCTGGGGAGCTTCTAAGAAAGCTTGCTTTTCTGACCAAAGGGAAAGATTAATGAAAATCACCCTTCTTCCTTTATGATTGGAAAGCCTGACGTCAGAAGCTATAACACCAATGAATATGAAAGAATGGCCAAGAACATTACAAAAATTCAGGCCCTAATACTTCTGATCTGGGGAAGCAATACTGCAGTTACCTATCCTCAGATTTCTTATTCTGTCAGAAAAATAAGCCAAATTTGTCTACGCCACTGTTAGTCAAGTTTTCTGTAATTTTCAGCTGAAGACACTCTTAAATTACTTATCAACAAATACATCCAACTATACCTAGCCTTATTTCCTTCCATCCTGTCTCAGGAAAAAGTGTCCTATCTCCTCTCCAAGATTAATCTCATGGCCTTTGTTCTTGAACCCTTCCTTCCATTCTCCTTTGAAAATAAAGACCTTTGGGGTGCCTGGGTGGCTCAATCAGTTAAGTGTCCAACTCTTGAATCCAGTTCAAGTCATGATCTCACATTTTGTGAATCGAGCTCCATGTCGGGCTCCATGCTGAAAGCATGAAGGCTGCTTGGGATTCTTGCTCTCTCCCTCTCTCTCTACCCCTCTCCAGCTCGCACACACATGCGTGTCCTCTCTCTCTCTCTCAAAATAAATAAACTTAAAAAAAGAAAATACAGACCTTCTTCTTTGTCACGGATCTTTAACTTCTTCCTTTTCACTATATACTACTCTAAGCATATAAACAGGCTCAAGTCTCCCCCACCTTAAAAATACCTTTTCCCTGTACAGAAAATCATCAAATCACAAAATTAGAGAGTAAGAAAAAAGGAACAAAGGAATTACAAAATAGCCAGAAAGCAATTAATAAAATGATAATGAGTTCATACTTATCAATAATCATTTTACATGTAAATGGACTAAACTCTCTAATTCAAAGGCACAGAGTAGCCTGGATGCTCTCAAACATGCTGAAAGGAGTATAAATTGTTATAACTCCTATGAAATTCAACTTGGTAATATCTAAAAAAATTTTAAATCACATGAACTTTGATTTAAAAATTCTTCTTTTAGGAATTTATCCTGCAGATATATGCATTAACATGAAATATAGCAAATGTACAAGAATATCCATTGCAACATTGTTTTTAATAATGATAAATACTGGAAATAATGTCCATGAATAGAGTGCAAATATAATAATATTTGGCATAAAGTGAAACATAACCAGACATAAGGAGATAAAAGATTATAAGAACAAGAAACAACAGAAAAAATCAGATTGTAGTATATCTATTATTGTAGTACATCTACTGTTATGAAACATGTTAGATAAATTCAGTAAAAACAAAGATACAGAGGGGCGCCTGAGTAGCTCAGCTGGTTAAGTGTCTGACTCTTGATTTCAGCTCAGGTCATGATCTTGTGGTTCATGAGATCAAGTCCCATGACAGGTTCTGCACTGACAGTGCAGGGCCTGTTTGGGATTCTCTCTCTCCCTCTCTCTCAAAACAAATAAATAAATATTTTTAAGTATTAAAAAAAACACAAAAATATGCAATAAGTTTATAGCATGATACAATTTTTGAACCATGTATATATTTCCAATTTTGAAGATAAAATAATTTAATTTTAATAAATGACACATACAAAAAACTCTCTAGATGTTCTCTATTGCATGGGAAATAATCTCCAAATTCCCTAATGTGACACAGAAAAATGTCATTGTCTGAACTTCCATTATTGTTTTGGCTTTTGTCTTGCCTTTTTAGTGTGATACTCTATATCTAGCCACAACTTAAACATAAAAACAATGCATAGTTCTCAAAATTCAACTTTTAATTCATACCTATATGTCTTTTCACTTGTTTTATCACTTGAAAAATTAAGATGATGTCTTCTTCACGGGGATGCAGTTCATGGGAACTAATATAATGCAAGAAAAGTATCTACAACCAACCAAAGCTTATTAACTACTATTTTTGGAATTAGCATACAAGGTGATTTAGACCAACAGTCCCTCTGAAGACCAACTAGATAAACTTAAAAAAATACAAAAATTAATTTGCTAGAAAAAATTTGAGTGCTAACAATGTAGTTAAGAATTTTGGGGCCAACAGAAATAAACCCACAATTATATGGTCAATTAATCTTCAACAAAAGAGGCAGAATATGCAATGGGAAAAAGACATTCTCTTCAACAAATGGTGCTGGGAAAACTGGACAGCTACATGCAAAAGAATGAAACTAGACCATATTTTTACACCATACACAAAGATAAATTCAAAATGGATTAAGGAGAAACCTAAAACCATAAAACTCATACACGAGAACACCAGTAATAATTTCATGGTTATCAACCATAATCACATCATTCTAGATATGTATCCTGAGGCAAGGGAAACAAAAGCAAAAAGAAACTATTGGGACTTGATTAAAACTAAAAGCTTCTTCATAGGAAAGGAAACAACCAAAAGAATTAAAAGACAACCTACAGAATGGAAGAAGATATTTGCAAACGACATATCCAATAAAGGGTTAGTAACAAAAATAAAGAATTTACACAACTCGACACTGAAGAATAATCCAATTTAAAATTGGGCAGAAGACATGAACAGACATTTCTCCAAAGAAGACATGCAGATGGCCAACAGACACATAAAAAGATGCTCAACATCACTCATCATCAAAGAAATGCAAATCAAAACTACAATGAGAAATCACCTCACACCTGTCAGAATGGCTAAAATCAAAACCACAAGAAACAACAAGTGTTGGTGAGGTTGTGGAGAAAAAGGAACTCTCTTGCACTGTTGGTGGCAATGCAAACTGGTACAGCCACTCTGGAAAACAGTATGGACTTTCCTCAAAAAGTTAAAAATAGAACTACCCTACGATCTAGTAGTTGCACTATTGGGTATCTACCCAAAAATACAAAAACACTAATTCATGTATGTATATTGTACAATAAGCAAATGATGGAGGCAGCCCAACTATCCATCAATAGATGAACGCCTAAAGAAGATGTATGATTTTATATATGTGTATACACACACACATACACACAATATGGAATATTATTCAGCCATATAAAAAGAAATCTTGCCATTTGTAACAACATGAAAAGAGCTAGAGAATATAATGTTAAGTGAAATAAGCCAGTCAGAGAAAGAGAAATACCATTTGATTTCACTCATATATTGAATTAAGGAAATAAAAAAAAATGAGAAAAGGAAAAGAGAGAGGGAGGCAGACCAAGAAAGTGACTCTTAATTATAGAGAGCAAACTAGTGGTTACCAGAGGGGAGGTGGGTGAGGAGATGGGCGAAATAGGTGATGAGGATTAAGAAGTCATTTGTGATAAGCACAGAGTGTTGTATGGAAGTGTTGAATAACTATATTATACACCTGAAACTAATATTACACTGTGCTAAGTATACTGGAATTAAAATAAAAAACTTTTAAAAAGGCAACATAATGGACAACATAAAAAAAGTGGTATATGCACTATGGAATATTATTCAGCCATAAAAAAGAATGAAATCTTGCCATTTGCAAAAACATGAATGGATCTAGGTAGTAGAATGCTAAGCAAAATAAGCCAGTCAGAGAAAGACAAATACCATGATTTCCCTCATATGTGGAATTTAAGAAACAAAAAAATGAACAAAGAGGAAAAAAAGTGAGAGACAAACAAAAAAACCAGACCCTTAATTGTAGAGAACAAACAGATGATTGTGAATGTGCAGGGGGTGCGGTAAGTAAAATAGGTGAATGGGATTAAGAGTACACTTATCTTGATGAGCACTGAGTAATATATGGAACTATTGAATCAACTATAAACTTTATAATTTAATCAACTATAAGCTAATATAGCATTGAAACTAATATAACACTATATTTTAACTACCCTAGAATTAAAATTAATAATAAAAATGATAGTGAATTTTTACAAAGAATTTTGGGGCCAAAACTCATTGAAGAAAAAAATTCCCAGAGGTAAGGATTCTGGGAAGATGTCAGAGTAGGAAGCATCAGGAACCTGCTTCCCCACCTAGACAACAATTGAACTGGCAGAATATAATATAACTATTTTGGAGCTTTGGAGTGTACTTAAGGCTTTCAGCTTCCAGGGGAAGGCTTGGACAGTAAACCGTGGTTGATTTTGGTCAGTTAGGAGTCCCTAGCACATAGCAGTTACCCTTCCCCCCAGCCCTGTGGCAGACAGTTGAGCACGTGTTCTGGAGCATTCTGCACACAACTGCAAGAGCCAGGGTGGGCAGAAAGGATGGTGTCTACCAAATATCAGGGACCTATGCTCTGATCTCTGACTGCTGCTGCAGACCACAGAGGTGCAGACAGAGGCAGGTGGCCATTCTTGTGGCCAAGTCCCCTCAGGTTGAAGTGATTTCCAGGGAATTTAAAGAGACATTGCCCTTCCCCACCAACCCCACCCCCTATCCCAACCTTTATTTTTCTCTTTTCTTCCTTTTAGAAGTCAGACATTAAAGATTAGGATACTCAAATGCAACTGCATATGTAAGGAAAAGTTAGAAAGTAACCACACATGCCCCGGAAAATGCACATACTAGAAAAGGCCTAAGAAGACCCTAAGTTTTACCTCAGGCTGATCCTTGGCACAGTCTACAATAATAAAAACATTGAAAATAAATTTAAAATGGTGAATTATATGTTATGTGAATTTTATCTCAAAGGGAAAGAAAAGAATGAAAGTGAAGTAATAAATTAGTAAACAAAAAATTATTCCCCAGCAGATCCCACACCAAAGTTAACATCAAAGGATATTTATTTAGGTTACAGGAAAATAATCCCACTCGAAATAAAGAACAATGAAAAGAGTAAATATGTGGGCAAGGCTAAATGAATGAATATACCGTGTTAAATAATGACAATATTCTTGAGAGTCTTATGACTTCTCAAGTTTGAGAAATACCAAACTATTGAAAAGGACCAAATGAGAGCTGGAGGGCAACCTTCTCAGAAGTCTTTTGGCTGTACAGCTCATGGGAGGCTGGAGATGAGAGGCACCATCCATTTCACATTACTCATCTCAGGAGTTCTGCTCCTAATTTAGATGACACCTGACTCTAACATCTATCACTGAAATATAAGGAACTCAAACAATCTATGTAATCAGTTTTCTATTTCGATTTAATTTTTCAGTTCTTCCAAAGTCTTACCATTGTAGAATAACACTTGGCACATAAAAAGCCACACCTACCCTTTCTCAATCACACCGTCCTTTGAAGAAATCAGATACAAAGACTTGCTCTTCCAAGATTTTTGAACTGCTGTTTTTACTCTAGGTGGTTTCTTAGGAGATTTAGGACGTTGTAATAGATTGGATTCTTCTTTCTAACAAGTGGTAAAATAATAAATCAAGTGAAAAATGAGCAATATGAAGGGGGGAAAAGGCGAGAGAATAAAGCATAGCGCTGCACATATACCTTAAGTTTTGATCACTAGAGGATCTCCTCTCTCGCTCTACCGCCTACCATGCTTCCCACTAGAATAAAAATGTACTCCTTCCCAAACTCCCACTTTTCTGCACCTGGCATGCTGAAACCCCTACAACTCTTTAGAGTATAAGAAACGCCAAAGGCTTGTATACCCCTCCTCACATTACTGTGAAAGAAGACTCTTTCCTAGAGGGAGAACTTCACAAAACCTTTTCTTTATTCTATAATGGAATAGGTTTTAGTCCATCTTGGGGGTAGAGATGGGAGGATGAAGAATGGGAGTAGGGAAAGGAAGCAGGGATACCACTGGTCCATACTAAAGACGTATATCTTTTTTTTTTAACTTTATAGTTTATTGTCAGGTTGGTTTCCATATAACACCCAGTGCTCTTCCCAAGTGACCTACACCATGACCATCACCCCCCTTTACCTTTCCCCCTTCCCCTTCCGCCCTCAGTTTGTTTTCAGTATTCAAGAGTCTCTGGTGTTTTGTAAAGACCTATATCTTAACAAAACTATTTCCTTCCACTTTTGGACATTCTATTTTTGTTCCCATTCTTAAATGTTATTTATGGTAAAAGTTAACTATTTGGTAAAAGCTGCATGCATGAATCAAAAAAGTATAAATGCTTAAAAGTCCAACTGGAGGAGAAAGAAACAATGATTTGAATACGGGAGGCATACATAAATGTAACATTATATAACACTTAAGAGTAAGGATTATGAAATTATGATACACATGGAAAAATGTGATGAAGATGTTAGAAGAAATAATCAGAATACAGATGTATAAGCTCATTAAAATTAAAGATTCACAACAAGACCAAGAGAAAATAAGTAATAGTTGTCTAGAAGTAGGTGAGATCAGGAGTGATTTGTCTCTTCAGTTTCCAAATTTCCAGTAGTTCTGTTATTTTTGTAATTTGAAAAACAAACACCAGCTTTTCTTATATGTCAACTTCCATTAGAATATAATATATGTTGCTGGAGAGCAAAGAATATATTTGTGATGTTTTATTATCCAGAACAAACAATAAAATCTTATATACACTCTAGGTCCCTAACAACTACTAATATTTCTTAAGAATTCCATAAACAAAATTAATTACTTAAGTATGTTTTACACATAACTTCCTAGGTTATCAGGGCTCACATCTGTTTCAGTAATTCAGAACACAGCATGATATTAAGCAACACTCAATAAATGAGTGGTACCCTAGGGGGCTGAGCTTATTAAAAGTATCATACAAAGTGGTCAAATTCATAAAAACAGAATGTAGAATGGTGGTTTCCAGAGGCTGCAGGGGGAGGAGAAAGGGAGTTGTTTTAATGGGTATGTAGCTTCAAATTTGCAGGATAAAAAAGTTTTGGCGATCTGTTTCACAACAATGCAAATATACTTACCAGTGAAGGAGATACTTGAAAATGGTTAAGATGATAAATTTTGTTATATGTTTTTCACCACAATGAAACAAGCTTTCTTTTAAAAAAAAAATTAAGTGTATTATATAGAGAACTTCCAGATTTTTGCTTGATGTGTTGAAAGAATAGCAGGGAGGCCAGTGTGGTTGGAGTGGACTAAGTTAGAGAAGAGTGGTAGGTAATGAGGTCAGGAAGTTAGCAGGGGTATGGATAGCTGTGTAAAGACCTTGCTTGGATTTTGTTCTGAGTGAGAGAGGAAGCCACTAGAAAATTTGGAGCAGGTGAATGACCTGATCATGTATTTTTAAAGGATCACTCTGGCTGATTGCTGGAGAACAGACCATAGGTTTTCTTAACTCCTAATTGTGGAGCATGTACACTAACAACAACTCCCCCCAAAAAGCTTACGATGAAACTTAAGTATTTGTGTACAAAACCCAAGCGTTTTGTATTTTACCATACACTCAATAAGGAGGTCAAAGTATCAATGTCCACCCTACCTGCATATCAGATATCTGTGGAATGCACGATTTAGGTCTTAATGGCAAGAGGGTTGCCATTTGTGGAAAAGGGTCAACATCCTTCCTTGGTTTCTCTTGACGGAGGTGCCAGAATTTCAGTTTGGCAGTAGCATGTTTTGCTGAGGATGAATGACGAGCACTGAATCTTGGTGCCCTAGTCAAAGGAAAAACAAATTTAAGATTAAGCTAGACAATAAGCCTCAGAAATGGAAAGCCTACAAAATGAATAATGCCAGAGCTCACAATTATCAGTTTTACCAAACCCCTTTTTTAAAAATTTCCACTTCTGTTTCTGATGCCTGGCCTTAAAAATATATTTCTCTATGATATATCAACTGCCTGAAGTCACACTCGCTCATATAAAGAGGCAATATACATTAGGAAAAAATAATAAAATCACATTCAAATTACATCTGCTTGATTAGAAAAAGAAGTCTATATATCTATTTTATGGAGCAATTTTTTAAATAACTTACTTATTGTTAAATAAATTTTTTAAAAATAGTTTCTAGTAAAATGAACGTAAAATGCACCTGTGATCATTTTAAGGCAGTTTAGTACTTATCTCTACCAAAAAAAACTAGTAGATGAAATTCACATTTTAAAATATATAAACATTTTTAAATGTTTAGCTATACTACTAAAGTGAATTGTGATTCATATGATCTATTTTCAAGCTTTAAAGCTGAAGGTAAGAATTAGTTTTACAACAATTTATATAAATGACAGACTAACACTACTTCCAGAAACTCAGGAAAAAGAATGTTTGGCACAATGTCAAGGCCATACTTAATTGGATGGCTATCCTGGTATTTAGTCTGTGGACTCTTTATTAGCTAGAGGGCTAACTCCAGCTGTCAGGCCTGATGCTAATTGCTGCTTGCACCAGGTTTTCCCCCTGATGCCACAGCCCAAAGACTAATTCTCACTCCATATTTCAGGTCTTGGTATAAAGTTGCTTCCCTCTAAAATAGAAAGAATGTAGATATTCCCCTGATGTGAACACAGGTTGGGAGCGGAAGAGAATCTAAAGTTCACAATTAGTTTAGATTCAGAAAGCATACTATATAAATCTGGGTGGTCATCCTAACTATATTTCAAAACCTTTACTTGCAAGCTTGGAAATATCCAATATTACCTCTTCTTCTCATGTCAACCAGTAAGTGGGAATATCTACAAGATCCTTATCCAATAAAGCATCCATGTACTAACCAGCAAACTTAGGTGTCTCAATTTTCTGATTTCCATCATTATATTATATTCATATGGACCACTAAGTCTCTGCTGCCCCTACTATTTTAATATTCCATTCTTATTCCATTCATAGCATTAATTTTTATTAGCCACTATGTAAATTCACCAAATATTGTGGAATAAGCTTCATGATCAATCCTAAACTGGTATTGTATTATTTTTCATGCTTCTATCATATGAGTTCTCATTTACACTGATTGCACACATCTTAATCCTCAAGCTCTAGAGGGTGGGAGAAGGCATCTGTCACAAAATATTATCAAACATCAAAGGAACTGTATTCAATATGTATATGTATGTATGTATACATGTCTATGTGGGTGTGTACATAAGTGTGTGTATATCTCCCAATAGAAAAATGGGCAAATGAGATAAACAAGCAACTCATGAAATCGAAATGACTAACAAGCATTGAAAATGCTATCAGGCTCACTAGTACTTGGGGAAATGCTAGTTACAACCACAGGACACCAATGACACACCAAACACATAGGCAAAAATTTAAAAGTCTGACAATACTAAATGCTACCATGGATTTATAGCAATGGGTACTTTCATATTCTGTCCGTGAGAGAAAAAATGGGCACAGCTGCTGTAGAAAAATGGCTATGTGTACAAGAATATGCATTGCAGCATTGCTTTTGTGAAAAGTATGAAACAACCCAATGTTTAAAAACGATAGCAATTATGGTATATTCATGCAGTGGAATACCAATATACAACAATGAAAATTATTAAAATTCTTAAACACAATTACAGACAAATCTCCCACCTAATGTTGATAGAAGACACAAAAGAATGCATGCACCATGATTCCATTTATATAAAGCTGTAGAACAGGCCGACAAAAGTATATGTTTAGGCATTTATTTGCATACATGGTTGGTATACTATGAAAAAAAGAAAGAGGGTGACAATCACAAAAGTCAAGATAGTGGTTGCCGAGGAAGAGAGAGGATGTTGTAATCAATAAGGGATCTTCAGTGATTTTTGGCAATGTTTTATTTTACAGCCCACATAGTGGTTACCTAAGTATTTGCTTCATAATATTCATTAAATGGTTTATGTTTTAGTTTGAAATTTAAAAAATACACATGATTTAGCTAGATCAAGAAAAAGATAAGAGGATTCTGGGAAAATGGCAATATGGCCTAATTTGTTTTTCTACCTCTCAGAATCCCTCTATACAAACAGGACAACTACATAGCAAAACTGAAAACTCATGGACAACATTTATAAGAGAATGTTAATGTGACAAAGTATTCCCACAAATTCCACGATACAAGTAGGTGGGACAGACTATTGTCAGCCACAAGACCTGCATGGTGTTGGCACATAGGTAGAAGGAAGTGTCTGACAGACCTGAGAATGGAAGAGCACCAAAACAGCTAGAAAATCAGAGCAGGTCCATTTGAGGGCTCTTGTCCTCTCCAATACTGAGTACACACAAAATTCAATCACATTTCTATTTACCAGTAATGAACTGGGAAGCTATATTTAAAAAATATAAACTATGGGCACCTGAGTGGCTCAGTCGGTTGAGCGTCTGACTTCGGTTCAGGTCATGATCTCATAGTTCGTGAGTTTGAGCCCTGTGTCAGGCTCTGTGTTGACAGCTCAGAGCCTGGAGCCTGCTTTGGATTTTGTCTCCCTCTCTCTCTGCCCTTCCCCTGCTTGCGCTCTCTCTGTCTCTCTCAAAAATAAATAAACATTAAAAAAATTTTTAAATATATATATATACAAACTATGATACATGCAACAATTTGGATGCATTATGCTTCAATGGCATTTTGCTGACAACAGAGGTCAGTCACAAAAGGTTATATATTGTATGATTTCATTTATGTGACATTCTCAAAATGACAAAAGTAGTGACAAGGAACAGAGCAGTGGTTGCCAGGGGTTAGGAGTGAGAAAAGAGAATAACAAGGTTAGTGTGAGAGTTTGGGGAGTGACAGAAGTGTTTGCATCTTGATTGTCATGGTGGTTACATGAAGCTATACAACTTGATTTTCCTATATGTTAATGTAGAACAGAGGAAAGAAGGAAAGAGGAAGGATAGCCTTTTCAGTAAGTGAAGATGCACAACTGGATATCAGTCAGCAAAAATGAAAATCTCTCAAAAAACAAAAAACAAAGCAACTAAGCCTTGACCTAACCCTAACACCTTATCCAAAAATTAACTCTAAATGGACCACAGACTTTAATGTAAAACATAAAATTATAAAGGTTTTAGAAAAAACGTAAAAGAAAATCTTTAGGACCTAGAACTAGGCAAAGAATTCTTCAGTTTGAAACCAATGTATAAACCATAAAAGTGGGAATTGAAAAATTGGATCTCATCAAAATTCTGAAATTTTGCTCTGTCAAGGACCCGCCTTTTTTTTTTTTCCTTCAGATAGTTATATTTATTCTGAATAGTAGGTGCAGGCAGCAACATTTTACATAGGAACATTTGTGTTAGTTGAATAAACATGGCCCAAGACCTCTTTACCTCTACACTGATGAAATGTTTGGAGTGAAACTTACCTGAAGCCCTTGATAGAGACTATCCCCCAATATGTCACCCTCCCAGGGACAATCCCACATGTGATGAACTTCAGAATTTCTCTTGCAAGTTCTTTTCTTTCTTCACAATCATCTGTTTTTTTCTTCAGGTAATTATGGTCTTCATAACTGAGTATGGTAACTTGAGTTTGTGAAAATTGCATTTTCCATCTGTACCTCCAATTCCAGTCCATCACCACAGGGTTCATTCTGTTCTCTTCTATTTGTAACTCTCTTCCACATTGATGAGAATTCTGGTTCTCATTATCTATATTATTTTTACATTTTTGCTTAATCTAGAATTTTTTTTAAATAAAAGGAGATAACTCAAGAACAGCCAGATGGAAAAGACGCATACAATAAGGTGTGTGGTAAGCAGTATAGAGCTTCCGTGCCTTCTAAGCACACAACTCTCCCCAAATCTCCATGTGTTCACCAACCAGGAAGCTCTCAAAGACCCTTTTAAGAAGTCTTTGGAAAGCTTGTCTTTGAAAAGGCAAGCTAAAGGCTGAGAGAAAATGTTTGCAAACTACATGTCTGACTAATGACTAGTATCTACAATATAAAAATAACTTTAAAACTCAACAATAAGAAAACAATTCAATTAGCAAAGAGACAAAAGACATGAACAGATATTTCACTGAAGAGGATATGCAAATGACAAACAAGCACTTGAAAGATGTTCAGCATCATTTATCATTGGAGAATGGCAAAGTAAAATCACAAGATATCACTGTGCACAGAATGTGCACATCTATTTTTAATAGAAAATTGTAACAACACCAAACAATGGCAAGGATGCACAGAAACTAGATCCTTTTTACACTGCTGGTGGGAACGTAAAAATGATATACCAACTTTGGAAAATAATTTGGCAGTTTCTTTTAAAAACTAAAAATAGACTTACCACATGACCCAGTAATCTCACTCTTAGACATTTATCCCAGAGAAATGAAGATTTATGTTCATTCAGAAACCTGGACATGAAGGCTCATAGCAACTAGATTAATAGTAGTGAAAGAGTGTAAACATCCCTAATGACCTTCAGTGAGTGAATAGATGTGTAACATCCATACAACAGACTGCTATTTAGCAATGCAAAAAAAAATTATTGATATACACATCCACTTGGATGGATCTCAAGGAAATCATGTTGAATGAAAAAAGGTTGTCCCCAAAGATTACATATTGTATCATTTCATT
>CM053569.1:34646934-34760258 GCA_028646485.1 Cryptoprocta ferox | reverse complement strand
ATTAATAGTAGTGAAAGAGTGTAAACATCCCTAATGACCTTCAGTGAGTGAATAGATGTGTAACATCCATACAACAGACTGCTATTTAGCAATGCAAAAAAAAATTATTGATATACACATCCACTTGGATGGATCTCAAGGAAATCATGTTGAATGAAAAAAGGTTGTCCCCAAAGATTACATATTGTATCATTTCATTAAATAATAGGTTGGTGGTTTCCAGGAGTTAGGGATGGGAATAAAAAGGGTGGGCATAGTTGCAAGGGGGCAGTACAGGGAGGTTTGTGATAACTCTTCTGTGTCTTGACTGTAGTGGCAAATACGTGAATCTCTAATGTAATAAAACTGAACAGAACTAACTATACACATACACACAAAGAAGTGCAAGTGTAACTGGTAATATATGAAAAAGATCGGTGAATTATATTAATGTCAATTTCCTCATTGTGATACTGGATTACAGTTACACAAAATGTTACCATTAGGGGAAACTGGGAAAAGCTACACAAAATCCTCTCTATTATTTCTTACAACTGTATATGAATCTATAATGATTTCAAAATAAAAAGTAAAATTAAAAAAACATTTCTACTGTATAGTAATATTTTATTAAGTTGGGTGGTATGCACATAGATGCCCATTATAATTTATACCTTTCTGTATGCTTTAAATATTTGTTTTTATTTATTTATTTTTGCTTTCTTTTCTTTACGTTTTTATTTAAATTCCAGTTAGTTAACAGTTTAATATTAGTTTCAGGTGTACAATATAGTAATTCAACACTTCCACACAACACCGGTGCCTATCACAAGTCCACTCACTTAATCTCTATCACCTATTTCACCCATTCCCCTATCCACCTCCCTGCTGATAACCATCCATTTGTTCTCTATGGTTAAGAGTCTATTTCTTGGTTTGCCTCACTCTAATGTTTTCCCCTTTGCTTGTTTGTTTCCTAAATTCCACATATGAGTGAAATCCTAAAGTATTTGTCTTTCTCTGACTGACTTATTTCACATAGCATAATACTCTAGCTCCATCCATGCCATTACAGAGGGCAAGATTTCATCCTTTTTTATGGCTGAGTAATATTCCATTGTATATCTATACCACCTCTTCTTTATCCATTCATCAGTTGATGAACACTTGGGCCATTTCCATAATTTGGCTATTATAGATAGTGCTGCAATAAACATTGGGGTGCATGGATCACTTAGAACTAGTACTTTTATATCCTTTGGGTAAATACCTAGAAGTGAAATTGCTGGATCATAGGGTAGTTGTAGTTTTAACTTTTTGAGGAACTTCCATACTGTTTTCTAGAGTGGCTGCACCAGTCTGCAATCCCATCAACAGTGGAAGAGGATTCCTTTTTCTCCAGATCCTTGTCAACACTTGTTGTTTCTTGGGTTTTTTATTTTAGCCATTCTGACAGGTGTGAGGTATTATCTCATCTTAGTTTTGATTTGCATTTCTCTGATGATGAGTGACATTGAGCATCTTTTCATTGAGATGTCTCCTGGCCATCTGTATGTCTTCTTTGTAAAAATGTCTATTCATGTCTTCTGCCCATTTTTTATTGGATTATTCATATTTTGCATGTTGAGTTTTATGTTCTTTATATTTTGAATATGAACCTTTATCATATATGTCATTTGCAAATATCTTCTCCCATTCTGTAGGCTGCCTCTTGTTTCTTTTGCTGTGCAGATGTTTTTTATTTTTATGAAGTCCCAAAAGTTTATTTTTGTTTTTGTTTCTCTTGCCTCAGGAGACATACTTGGAAGGAAGTTGCCATGACTGATGTCAAAGAGGTTACTCCCTATGTTCTCTGCTAGGATTTTTATGGTATCCTGTCTCAAATGTAGGTATTTCATCCATTTTGAATTTATTTTTGTGTATAGTATAAGAAAGTGGTCCAATATCATTCTTTTCTATGTTGCTGTCCACTTTTCCCAACACCATTTATTGTAGATACTGTTTTCCATTGAATATTCTTCCCTGCTTTGTTGAAGATTAATAGACCATATAATTGTGGGTTCATTTCTGGGTTTTCCATTCTGTTCTGTTGATCTATGTGTCTATTTTGTGCCAGTATCATACTGTTTATCACTATAGCTTTGTAATATAACTTAAAGTCTGGAAATTGCGATGCCTCCAGCTTTGCTTTTCTTTTTCAAGGTTGCTTTGGCAACCTTAGTCTTTGGTGGTTCCATAAAAATTTTGGGATTATTTGTTGTAGCTCTGTGAAAAATGGTGGTAGTATTTTGATAGGGATTGCTTTAAATGTGTAGATTGCTTTGGGTAGTATAGACATTTTAACAATATTTGTTCTTCCAATCCAAATTTAGCATGGAATATCTTTCCATTTCTTTGTGTCTTCTTCAATTTCTTTCATCAGAGTTTTATAGTTTTCAGAATACAGATCTTTTATCTCTTTGGTTAGGTTCATTCCTAGGTATCTTCTTGTTTTTGGTAATTGTAAATGAGATAAATTTCCTTGATTTCTTTTTCTACTGCTTCGTTATTGGTATATAGATATGCAACAGATTTATACACCTTGATTTTGTATCCTATGAATTTACTGATTTTGCATATCCATTCTAGCAGTTTTTTGGTATAGTCTTTCAACTTTTCTACATAGAGTATCATGTCATTTGAAAATAGTGAAAGTTTTACTCTTCCTTGCCAACTTAGATATCTTTTTAAAATTTCATTTTGTTGTCTGACTACTGAGGCTAGAACTTCCAGTACTGTTAAATAACAGTGGTGAGAGTGGACGTATTTAAGTTTATAAAGAAAGAAAGAGAAAAACATCATTCTGCCTATATATGGAAAAGTGCAAAGCATATATGTAATCTGGAATACCTAGATGGGGGATGATGCCAGAAAAGTGGGTGAGGGACAAATTATGATAACCTTATTTGCTAATGTAAGGCATTTGAACTCTGCACTGAAAGCTGTGGGGAAAGATTTCAAGCAGAAAAGTAACATAATCAGATCCATCACAGCCACAAGGCAGCTCACATTTTCTCCACTATGTCCCCTCTCTGTTCCTTACTTACAGTCCTTCAAGTCCCAAGTAAAACAAAGCTCTTCTCTGTATCCTGTGTGATCACCACACTTTCTTTTATTATACTCAATTCCCATGTATGTTCCTTTTACTAGACTGTCTATATTTTACCCCTGTCCTTAGTACATCACTTGGCCTATGGTAAGCACTCAGAAAACATTTCTTGAGATGATGTCTATAACTTTTTCAAGATGTACACACACACACACACACACACACACACAATTTGATGAGATACTGACCATAAAAAAGTCAGGGTAGTGTGCTCACAAAGTTAAAATGAAGCTTAAATACTGTCCAGCCTTATTATGGATTTAAAACCCACCAAACGCCTAAATTATCTAAAGGGTGAGACTTTAAGGAAGGTGAAAACTATGATAATCTTGTCATCTTAAATCTCCATAAATTATAAATCAGTAAGACAAAAAAGTATAACTTGTAATTAGCATAGGAAAGGTAAAAGCAAATAAGTTTGATTCATATTATTTTTCTTACCAATAGAGAAGTAATGGTTTTACAACCTCAATCTGAATATTTCTTAAGTGTTCTTCATTCCACTGAGATGCATCTAGCAGTTTAAGTTTTGATAATATTTCTGCAGAAAGGTAGCAATCTCCACTGCTCACTAAATAGCATTTTTTCATCTTTTCAAGATGTCTAAAACGAGACACACACACACACACACACACACACACACACACACACAGTGCTATAATATTCAACAAGCCAAATGTTTTCACTTCTAAAATGTTTCAAGCAAGTAATGAACTATCTCAAAACCAACACTGAATTGCAGGAATACCAATGTGGAGATAAAAATATTTCCTACAATAATGGGAATAAGAAGGGTATTTTTGGTAGGTTGAACAACGGCCTTCCAAAGATGTCCATGCTCTAATCACCAGAACCTCTGAATGTTACCTTACATGGTCAAAAGGATTCTGCAGATGTGCTTAGGATTTTGAGAAGATTATCCTAGATTATACAGGTGGCCCTAATGTAACCACAAGGGTCCTTCTAAGAGGGAGGCAGGAGGGCCAGTCATAGAGAAAAGATGTGAGGATAGTAGCAGCAGCTAGAGAGAAGATGCTGTGTTGCTGGCTTTGAAGATGGAGGAAAGGCCATGAACTGAGGAAAATAGGTGACCTCTGGAAGCTGGAAAAGGCAAGGAAATGGACTCTCCCCTAGAGCCTCCAGGAGGAATGTAGCCCTGCCTACCCATTTTAGACTTCCTACCTCTGAACTGTAACAGAATATATTTTCATTGCTTTAAAAGCCATTAAATGGGGGCGCCTGGGTGGCTCAGTCGGTTAAGCGTCCAACTTCGGCTCAGGTCATGATCTCACGGTTCATGGGTTCGAGCCCAGCGTTGGGCTCTGTGCTGACAGCTAGCTCAGAGCCTGGGGCCTGTCTTCAGATTCTGTGTCTCCCTCTCTCTCTGACCCTCCCCTGCTCGCTCTCTCTATCTCTCAAAAATAAAAATAAAACATTAAAAAATATATTTAAAAGCCATTAAATGTATGGCAATCTGCTACAGCAATAATAGGAACTAATATAGTAAATCCTGAAGAATTTATGTAGGTTGCTTGCATATAACTTCCCTAACATGTCTTGAAAAGTGGTAGTGGCTTTCCACTCCATTATCAGTCAGGTCATGGCTTCATAATCAACCATTTGGTAACCCCTGATCTTATAAGCATGTACAACAATGAGCTCTATGATCTGAATGCCATTGAAATAACTGGAATAATCCAGTCACTAGTATATACTTGGTCAAACCCTTAACTGGGAATTGTAATCTACTGTAGTTGATCTGCTTCAGAGCGGAAAGGAGAACACAGACAGGATAAAAACTTTCTTAAAGCAGGGTCTTCTAAAGGTTCTTAAGACTTACATAATCTAAAACATATGGGACAGCCAAACAATGACCTCGATCTATCAGACATCTAAGAGGCTCTCTAAAGGATATCCCGTGATATCTAGGAGATATCTTATTCAGATATGAATGTCTAAGTGGCATGCAACTAAAGGTCATGGGATTTGTTAACAGAGCAGGCTGTTAGGATCAGTAGGTCTCTTACAACGGCATACGGTGCCTTTAAAAGGTATCTTAGGCCAGTGTGGTTATACACTGAAAAATTATTTTTTCTATAAAAATAAATCATGAGAATATTATGAAAATAAAATAGAATAAGGGCACCTGATTTTGGCTCAGGTCATGATCTCACAGTTCGTGAGATCAAGCCTCACGTCACTGGGGTCTGCGCTGACAGTGCAGAGCCTGCTTGGGTTTCTGTCGCCCTCTTTTTTGAACCCTCCCCTGCTCACATGCACGCATGGGCGCGTGCATGCTCTTTCTCTCTCAAAATAAATAAACATTCAAAAAAAATAAAATAAAATAGAATGATTGATTTGAAAGCAAGTTTAGAATCTATGAGGAGAAACATTGTGCAAACTCAAACAATTGCCACTATTTGTATCTGAAAATTATGAAATCACAGAAACAGTGAAATCAATGTTACTACAATAAAATAAAGGTTAATATAATCCCTCTAAAAGTATAAATTGCATTTTTATATTCATTCCAGGCTCTGTCTGTGCTTAAGTGACCCAAACTAATATTCCATAATTTTTTTTTAAAAAAACTACTGAAAAGGAAAAAATAGACTTACCTTTGATGTCTTCCAGCATTCTTAAGAACTTTTAGCCTCTCAATATCCATCCATAACAACCAATATCTCTCTCCTAATGTACCTTTTATAAATTTCTTAAATCTTTCAAACTCTTTTCTATTGCCAATATCATAAGCTTTGTGAGAAACACATCCATCAGCCCTGCTTTCTGGTCCAATGTTCTCACTTTTTGAACTTTTTTGTTGTAACATTTCTTCTGACTTGACATAGGTTTGAAATGTATCATGTAATAAAACATTCCTGCCAAGGATAGGCTCAAAACCTTCCTCAACCACCACTTCTGTTATCTTGTTGAAATTTATAAAATCTGGGCTTTCTCTAAGTGGCTCTTCCAAAATGTGATGAACTGCTACTCTCAAAATAAAGGATATATAAGATCTTAAAAATTCTTCATATGTTGAGAAATGCAATATAAGGCCATCATCAGCATCCTGTTGCTTTTCAAGGTATATTCTCAGAAGGGCTTGAGAAGGAGTGTCTTGTAGACATACAGATCCATTTTCTTCTTCGAAATGAGAAATTAATCCAGTGGTTACAGATGAGTCCTGTTTTGTCCTTGGGTGAATTCCATCATCAAAGATAAAACTTTCTGTATTAAATTGTAAAAAGGTATTAGATCAGATATAAATACAAAGGTGTTTTTATTATTAACTAGATGTTGTAGATACAGCATAAATGGGTCTGTCATGGGTAGAGACTTTGTGCACTTAAGGGGGAGTTCTAAAGCCACATTTGGTACCAGTAGAGAAAAAAAAAACTGCCCAAAGGATTGGTTATGTCTTCCCTGGACATAAAAGGGGACACTAGTAGCAGATGAACTAAATATTTGACATCACTAATGCAGAGATCTTCAAAAAGACATTATACACTTTTAAAATGTAATATTTTAGGCTGATACAGAATGTTAATACATAAAGGCCAAATCTATTAAACATTAGAATATGTACATTAAACAATTGTATGTATTCTAATATTTCATGCTGTATGATAAAATAAAACTAGCTACCATTAATGATGAGACAGTTAATGAACATATTAGAACCGGTGTCATATGAGTAATTTTTAAAAATTTACTATCTTGGGGGCACCTGAATGGTTCAGTCTGTTGAGCATCCAACTCTTAATATCAGCTCAGGTCATGATCTCACAGTCATGGGATCGAGCCCCGCTAAGCGTGGAGCCTGCCTGGGATTCCCTCTCTCCCTTGCTCTCTGCCCCTCCCCACCTGTGTGCCCTCTCTCTCTCTCTCAAAATAAATAAGCATTTTTAAAAATTCACTATTTTATCAGAAAGATTCAATTACTATCATACTTATAACCTATCATCAAAATTACAAAATGGCATAAGGTGCTTATGAGGGGTTACAAATACAAATGGATTGTTTTATACTTTTTCATTTTTTTTCATTTTTTTTAATGTTTATTTTTGAGACAGAAAGACAGAGTGCGAACAAGGGAGGGGCAGAGAGAGAGGAAGACACAGAATCTGAAACAGGCCCCAGGCTCTGAGCTGTCAGCCCAGAACCCGATGCGGGGCTCAAACCCACAAACCATGGGATCATGACCTGAGCCGAAGTTGGACACTTAACCAACTGAGCCACCCAGGCGCCCCTATACTTTTTCTAAAGTATAGTCTTTAGCTCCTATTTTCTCCTTCTTTAGAAATCAGATGATGTCAGTACTTTATTCCCCATGGCAAATCTACCCCTTAAAATGCCATGGATCAGGAAAACTCTGTTGTCATCTGTGCCCCCACCTCAATGGCCATTTTCTCGGTCACAGTTTTCAAACCTCAATGAACTAGAAATGTTTCATTATAATTTTTATTGAAAATTAAGAAATTAAATTTCCCCAATATTGAGAGATTAGACTTTCGTAAGCCTACGAAAGGATCCTGGGTATACACTCAACCCCACAGAAGTGGAGGGAAAGGGCAAGGCTAGCATTTCTGTTCACCACCTTCCTGCTACCCTCTCTCGTCCTGTTTACCATCTTCACTATCTTTGCTCTCCAATTTTCTACTTTACTATTTGGAGGAAACAGCAAGAAACCTATAAATTCAGCTATGTCCAAATTAAGGAGATTATTTTCCTCTTTGCCTAGATTTAGGTTCCATTCTAGAGAATCCAGATTTATTGTCCCCCAGAGGCTGCTTACTTACACTTTTCCAAAGAATTAGTTAACAACTGTTAGGGAACTGCTATGTTCCTCTCCTGAATCATGTTGCTAGATTTTTTTTTTCTCTAGCAATATCATGTTAACGACTCCCATTTCTGGAAGTTTCCTTCTATATTTCTGAAAAGTTGGTATCATTCACAAAAGTTCCCCACAGGAGAAATGTATCTGCTTTTCAAGGAGAAAAACAGTCTGAACTTAAAAACAGAAGGAAAATTCAAGTTGTTTGAATGACCATATACTTTCAAGAGAAAAGAAAGTTTTCACCCACTTAATTTCAAAGGCTTAATAATAAAATTTGTAAACTGTCATAGGAAATAAAGACAAAACAAACATTTACTCACTGCCTATGAAGTATCAGGCACTAGGCCAGGCTTTTTCTATACATTTAGTATGTGTCATTATTCTAATCTTACAAATGAGAAAAGACTCTCAGAAGTGGAATAATTTTAAAAAGCCACACAGCTACTAAGTATTAACCCATCTAACCCATCGTTTCTACTATGCCGAGTTGCCTCTAAAAAACCAGTAGAAAGTGAAGTGGGGTGGGGGGAGATAATTTTTCTCCCCACCACTTAGTGTGGTATAAATTCAGCTATTAGTGTGGTATTATAAGATTAGAACAATGAAAAATGATTTAAAGAGGAGTTCTGAGGGGGGCCTGGGTGGCTCAATTGGTTAAGTATCTGACTCTTGATTTCAGCTCAGGTAATGACCTCGCAGTTCATGAGATGGAGTCCCGAGTCAGGCTCTGCACTGACAGTGTGGAGCCTGCTTGGGATTCTCTCCCCCTCCCCCATTCAAGCTCTCGCTCTATAAATAAATAAATAAACTTAAAAAAAAAAGAGTTCTGAAATCATTCTTGTCCTCTCTGCTTACCAGAAACAGATGAAATAACTGGTGGTTCAATTTTGCTGTGGAGTACACAAGATGGTAATGAAAACGTTGATACAGTTTGCAGACTTTGTTTTGCCAATGCAAACCAATCTTTCGTTTGCGTATAAGTGGCCTAGGAGGAAAGGAGCACCTTTGTTTAACGAAAAATTAGCAGTGTTCTTCCAATCACAAACCTTGACATATCATTCGGATAATATTAGATTTGCATAGTACAATATGAAATGAAAAATTATGCCATTGAAGAAAAGAATGCTGTCCACAGAAAAAATTCATTATCTGAGAATGGGAAGGAATTTTTTATTCCGATTATTTGCATATTAGGTCACCAAAAGAAAAAAATGAGCCCAATATCCATCAAATTCTCTACTCTTCCACCAGAGGCATGCAACCCTACTTCCTGAATTCATCACAGATTCATGCCATCCAGCTGTATCTTGGGTAGTCACATGGCTCATCAGTCCTTGGCTGCATCTTTTGCCAGCTACTCCCATTTACAACTTCCCAATTATTTCATGTCCCTAATTTTGTCTGATCTGGCTCAGTGTTTTTTACAAGGCCTCCCTAATATGACTTACTCTCAGGAGCACTGAAAACCTCTCCAAGCTCAACTGCCCCTTTGCCTTAGATTCAGTTTTCACAGCTTTGCTTGGATTATATGCTCTCAAAGACTGATTCCTCCAGCCTCTGGATATAGCCTTCAATTTTTCCTTTGATTTTGTGTATCTCGAGCCAGCTGACTAATTCCCAAGATGACCTTCAGCTTCCAGAACCCCAGTCCTGAGAAGCCCTTATCTCAGCTCTCCTGGGAAAATTCTTCTGCCTGTTTCTCTCAATAATGCCCTCATGATTTTTCTAAAACAATCTGCTCAACAGAAGCAGAGAAGGGAGTGTCCAGAATTACTTTCATTTCTCTTTTCTCCAACCTAGTCAGACTGGTTGGCCCTTAGCCTCAGGAATATTCACAAAACAGGCAGGGCTCTCAAATGGAAGAGGTATTGTTCCCTAATTGGCAGGGCAAGTCAGCCCACACAAGGAGACCAAAAAACGAGAGAGAGAGAGAGAGAGAGAGAGAGAGAGAAGTGACAAGTGCCACCTATATAGTCACTGCCCCTCTTAGACGTCATAAGGTTTCCTAGGTAG
Source organism: Cryptoprocta ferox (assembly GCA_028646485.1). Taxonomy (NCBI): domain Eukaryota; kingdom Metazoa; phylum Chordata; class Mammalia; order Carnivora; family Eupleridae; genus Cryptoprocta; species Cryptoprocta ferox. The sequence goes on along the minus strand of CM053569.1, from coordinate 34,750,281 downwards.
ATAAAAGCTTTGACAGATGCTAATTTCCTTTTGTCCCCTCTTTTCCTTTCTTCAAAACCAAGTCATTTATTATTAATTATATGTTCATTTAACATATATTTATTGAGTGACTACTGTATTCCAAGCACTGTATTCCTAAGCACTGAGAGAAGGCCAAAATAATGAAGAAACCATCAGGGAATTGAGAGAGACCAACATACAAAAGTCCTTGTTACTTCAACTGCACAAAAAAGATGGCAGAGTAAAAATGAGGAGAGAAAGAAGTCAGTCAGGCATTAAAGCAGGTAACTAGTCCACTTAATATTCTTAAAGAGATGAGTCCATTGTGTTTAGATGATATAACTGAAGGCTCAAAGAAATTAATGATCATAAAGATTAAATTATCATCATAGAGATGAATTATCATCATAAAGATTCATCTTTGTCTATAGTCATGATTGATATAAGGACCCAAAGAATTTTGAATCCTCAAAGTTCAAAAGCTATTAAGAAGATTTGAGATAGTTGAAGTACTAATCAAGTGGACAGAAATGAGTTTTTTCCATCACAGAAAATAGTAAAACAGCTTAAATTTTACTCTCATATTTGATTTAATTTACATGTAAGGAATCCGATCTTACTTCCCTAGATTGAGTCTTCTTCCTGCTGTATGTTTACTGACTGACCTGTACTATGAGAACATATTTTTATGACACTCCTGACATTTCTACAATACACAAGTTAAAAGAAAAAATACTTAAAAATAAGTAGAAGAGAGAAAAAATACACATTTAGTATATTCCTAGCATTGGTCAGTGGAAATAATGCAACTGGCAAAATTTCAAACATTTTTTTGCCAAATACTACTGACAGAAATGCCAAACTACAGAATTAAATAGGAACTACACATGAAAAAAAAAAAAGGTCAAGTAAGATAGGATAAGTCTATCTATTCCAACAGAGATGGCAAATAATTTTCCTCTTGTATGACATCTTTGATCAATGAAAGTGCTTGCCTAGAGTGCTGTGTTGAAAAGAATTTGAAGCCAAGTCCTAGCTCAGCAGGAAAATTGCCATGATTGATTAGCAATGTCTGTCATGAATAGAATCTAGGGGAACAGCAACACATGGGCCACATGTTTGCAATTCCTTGTTTTGTACAGAATTATGTATAGGAAGTGTGTTCCCAGAAAGATGAGCTGATAATTAGAGGCCAAAGACCAAAGGACAGTTTTTACTACACCGTGACCCTCCAAAAGGACATTTGATTCGAGGTTAGATCTCTTCTAAAGCACTCATACAACGCAACATTTCTTCATGGAGGACAAATTTATCTGATAATGGTTACACAGGAATGCATTTTGCTAATGAGGAATAATTTTGACAAGTGGGAGAAGACGACTCAATTTGTCATTATTTTGTACAAAAATTATAGACTCCAAATAAAGAAAATTTCACAATGAACAATGAAACCATGGATATAATTCAAGTTACCCTTCCTTGCTTCTGACAAGGAGCAGTTCTTGCAGCAGTGAGCATGTTCTTCAATCTTGCATTTGTTCCTCTGCACACATGAGGATGATAATACCAATTACATTTCAGGTGACAGAAGGCAAAGCAAATGAGTCAGCATAAATCCACAAAAGGTTTCGCTAAATCGGCTTTAGAAGTACTTGAAATCCTTTCCCCTGTTCAAGTGGTACAAATGAAATTCCTATCCCTAAAACAAGAAGTCTCCTTGAAGTGCCAAATCATGAAGAAACACTCATACTTTTACCTCACCAAGAGAAATGTAGAACTTTTTCATAATTGTAACATTGTCTTCTTCAGTGTCAGGTGGTGGTGGACTGGGTGGTTTTTTCAGGACCCAGGGGGAAAAATCTGCATCGAGTGTAATGTTCATGCCTGATGTGCTCCATTGTACTTGTGAGACCAATTTCGCTAATCTGCATTTTAGAAATCATACAAACTTGAAATAAGTTTCAAATATGGTGGAATTCAGAAAAAAAACCCTAAAATTTTCTTTTATGTATTCAAGCCAATCTCCTAACTCTACACAATGATTCTGTTAGGGTCTGCTAAAATTAATGGCTTATTCACAGAACTAATTAATAATTATTCTGTTATAATTTATTTTATTTTTATTTTTAAAATGGTGGTTCTAAGTATAGGTCAAATTTGACTTAAATTTCAGAATGTTTAGGTACTTACACATTAAAAGTCAGGGAATATAAAAGAAAAACTTGGCCCACTCTGGCATTCTTTTTCATGACACATTTATATTTGTTTTTTAACAGCCTGCACATAAATACCATTATCACAAGTAAATAATTTTAAAAACATACTGATCAAAGAAGCACAACTGAAGTACATTTATTGGGTACTATTTCTATGAGATCTCTTTGGAAAAGTTAAGTGATTTTTACAAATGCTCTATCACTCGCATACTATAGCAGGTAGGATATAAACACTAGTGGGTTTATAAGAAAGTATATAAAAATGATTTTTATTAAGAAAGTACAGAAAAAAATGATGTTAGGTGAAAAAAAAAAACCCAGGCAATTAACAAATATGTTTTTTGATGGGACTACAATACCTGTATTCAAAGTAGCAATCACTTTCCAGAAAGGCTGGAAGTCTTTCTTTCTTGATCCACTTAATACCTTGTTCACGACTGAGACACTATGAGGGTACAAGTGAAAAAGAAAATGAGTCAAAGAAAGTCACCTTTCAAGATAATGAAGTCCTAATCACTAGAACAATAATGACTTCAGCTTTTTCTAGGAGCCCTGCTTCTACCTTTTATTTGCGCAAGAGAGAGCAAGAACCTCCAAGTCACACATTTGAAGCCATTGCTTGCCTTCTGGTATTTCTTTAATTCTCTCAACAATCCTGCATCAACTAGTAGCCCTATTTTACAGATGAACAAATTGAATTCAGAAAAGTAATGTATTAGAGAAAAAAAAGGCACCCAGTATTTTCAGTCATAGAATGGGTTAAAAACCCATTTTTTAAATAATCACAAACAGGAAAAGAGCTAACCAGTCTTGATAAGGCCACTATGGTTCCTATAGATCCCTGGTCCTTCCAATTTTAGAAACTTTGGTTAAATATTTACCATCCCCAGGCACTATCCTGGGGATACCAACGTTGGCAAGAAAGCTAAGGCCCTGCCTCGAAGGAGTTTCCAGGTAATTCAGTAAGCAATAATAACAGAGCACTATAAATGCCATAAGTTCAGGCTTCTGTGGGAGGGCACATAGGCACAAAAACCAGCAAAGGCTTCCCACAGAACATGCCACTCACTCTTTCACCTGATGCATGATTCGCCCGGTGAAGGGGAGTGGACAGGAGAGGAAACGAAGATAAGTTTAGTATGACTAGATCACAGGGTGAGATTTAAGGAATGGAGGGAACCTCCATTGTGAGGTTGTATGGTTGTGAGGGCCATACAAACTCAAGGAAGAGTTACTGAGTTGCTGCTTATCCTAAAATATTTACTCACTATTGATTCTCTTCTGTCTTATATTCACTGTTTTCCGGAATGCTAAAGAAGGTCAGTAGTTTGAACACTAAACCAATGCTGTTGGATATGTAAAACAACCAGTAAGGTGCACATCTCAGTGAGGCAAGGGTGTCTAGATTTATGTGACTTCCACTGATTATCTGCTAAAGCAACAGGTGTGCTGTGATATTAACATTAGTCAACACAGACCATTGCTAACTCTAGTGAGGAGGTTAAAGGCTCACATAGTAGTACTGCTGACATCTGATGAGCTGACGTTCTTGAGCATGCACCCGTGCTCAACACTGCCTGCAGTGGCATGAAGACATTAGGTTTCTGAGGGAACAATGCTTTCCTGTTCAGCCAAAAGCACCCATTTGCCTTTACTGAAGACTATCTTCCGGGTAATGAAAAAATAGGAGAAATTTTGTCCAGCACCTGAACGGTAACATCTTGTTCGAGTGACACCTTGATGAAGGACACTTGGATCTTGTAGTTAGGAAAAACTCTAAATATGCCTCCACATGTGCTACACACTGACAACCATACAGGACTCTTGAATTTTCATTAGCAATGCATTCAGGGTATCACAGAAAGGCACCAGACTACATATAAAGATCGATACACACCCTTGAGGAATCCTACAAGGTTGTCAAGGCTAGTCTGTCACACAAAATCAATTTGCCTAATATTTGCTTAATGAACTATTCACTGATAACCCATCCCCTTTTGAATATCTTTGCATCTATCTGACCCCAAAATGAAATGAAATACAAAGTTTAAAAGGACTAAAATCAAAATTGAAGAAAAGTCTTTTAGTCAAACTGCCAAAAAGTCCCCTCAAGGTGTTTACAAATAACCAAAAATTTATAAAGACAAAAAAATACAGAGGTGACTGGGTGGTTCAGTTGGTTAAGCATCTGACTTCAGCTCAGGTCATGATCTCGCAGTTTGTGGGTTCAAGCCCCGCATCAGGCTCTGTGCTGACAGCTCAGAGCCTGGAGCCTGCTTCAGATTCTGTGTCTCCCTCTCTCTCTGCCATTCCCTCGCTCGTGCTCTGTCTCTCTCTCTCAAAAGTAAATAAACATTAAAACATTTTAATAAAATAAAGACAAAATAATACAAAACGATCTTGTCAGACATAAAATGACAACTTAATAAATACTTACAAAAAAACACAAAAATGATTTACCTAAGATAAAATTACTTAATCCTTAAAACTAAAAAAAATACATAGAGTAAAATCCATCTTTTTTAGTAAACAGTTCTATAAGGTTTTGACAAATATTTAAGTTGTATAACCATTACTACAATGAAGATATAGAATAGTTCCAACTTCCTCCAACCTTCCTCAGGACACTTTGCATTCAGTTACACCCTCTAACCCTAGGCCCTGGCAACCACAGATTTGTTCTCCACAGTTTTGCCTTTTCCAAAGTGTCATACAACTGGGATCAATATAGTACATAGCTTCTTTCATTTAGCATAATCATTTGAGATGGACTCATGTTCTTAGATGGATCACTAGTTCTTTCCTCTTCATTCCTCTTCAGCTGAGTAGTACTCCACTGTACGGATGAACCACACTTTGTTTATCTACTCCCCACTTAAAAGAAATTTGGGTTTTCTTATAGCTTTTGGTGATTATAAATAAAGGAACTACAGACTTTCACATGCCGGTTTTTGTGTGAACAGAACAGACTATTCATTTCTCTTTGGTAAAATGCGAGGGTAGGATAGATGGGTAGGATGGTATATGTTTAACTTAGAACTGCCAAACTGTTTTCCAAAATGGAATTCACATCAACAGTGTAAGAATTCCAGTTGCTCTGCATCCTGACTGGCTCTTGGTATTGTCAATGTGCATTGCATATTTTACTCATTCTAATAAGTGTGTAGAAACAGTTCACTGAGATCTGTGTATGTGGGTGTGCATGCACACTATCTTTTCTTTATAACAGTTTTGAGATAGAATTCACATTCCATACAATTCACCCATTTAAAATGCATAATCCAATGGTTTTTAGTATATTCACAAATCACAATCAAATTTAGAACATTTTCATCACCTTCCAGAAAACCTCATACCCATTAGCAGTCACTCTCCATCTCACATCAATTCCCCCACCCTCATTTCCCAATGGTGTCTGCATTTCTTTTATGATTAATGTTGAGCATCTTTTCATATGCATTTTTGTCATCTGTATATCTTCTTTGGAGAATTGTCTATTCATATACTATGTCATTTTTTAAAACTAAAGTATGATTAACATACAGTGTTATGTTAGTTTCAGGTGTATAATATACTAAGTCAACAACCTATGCATTACATCACAATACATGTACTCTTAATCCTATTTCACCCATCCCTTGCCCCTGCCCCTCTGGTAACCACCAGTTTGTTCTCTATAGTTATAGTTCAGAGTCTGTTTTTTTGTCTATTTTTGTGGTTTTCTGTTTTGTTTCTTAAATTCCACATATGGATGAAGTTAGATGGTAGCTGTCTTTCTCTGACTTATTTCACTTAGCATTATACCCTCTAGGTCCATCCATATTGTTGCATATGGCAAGATCTCAAAGTTCTCATTCTTTTTTATGGTGGAGTAATATTCAGTCACATATGTCACATCTTCTTTGTCCATTTATCTACTGATGGACAGTTGGGCTGCTTCTATGTCTTGGCTACTGTGATAATGCTCCAATAAACATAAGGGTTCATATATCTTTTTGAATTAGTGTTTTCATTTTCTTTGGGCAAATATGCAGTAGTGGATTTCCTGGATCATATGGTAATTCTATTTTTAATTTTTTGAGGAACTTCCATAATGTTTTCCACAGTGGCTGCACCAGTTTGCAGTCACATCAACAGTGCATCAGGGTTCCTTTTTCTGCACATCCTTGCCAACACTTGCTATTTCTTGTCTTTTTGATTTTAGCCATTCTGACAGGTGTAAGGTGATATCTCATTGTAGTTTTGATTTGCATTTCCCTGATGATTAGTGATATGGAGCATATTTTCAAGTGTCTGTTGGCCATCTGTATGTCTTCTTCGGAAAGATATATGTTCAAGTCCCCTGCCCATTTTTTATTTTAGTTTTTTCAAGCTTTTATTTAAATTCAAGTTAGTTAACACACAGTGTAATGTTAGTTTCAGGTGTAGAATTTAGTGCTCATCACAACAAACACACTCCTTAATCTCCATCACCTATTTCACCCATCTCCCCCGACCTCCCCTCTGGTAACCATTGGCATGTTCTCTATAATTAAGGTCTGTTTCTTGGTTTACTTTTCACCTCCTATGTTCATTTGTTTGTTAAATTCCATATATGAATGAAATCATATGGTATTTTTCTTTCTCTGACTTATATCGCTTAGCATAATACTCTCTAGCTCCATCCACATCATTGCAAATAGTAAGATTTCATTCTTTTTTATTGCTGAATAATATTCCATCGTACATATATACTACATCTGTATCCATTCATCAGCTGATGGATATTTTGGCTGTTTACATTATCTAGCTATTGTTGATAATGCTACTACAAACATCAGGGTGCATGTATCCCTTTGAATCAGTATTTTTGTGTCCTTTGGGTAAATACCTAGTAGTGCAATTGCTGAATCATAGTGTAGTTCTATTTTTAGCTTTCTGAGGGAGCTTCATACTGTTTTCCAGAGTCCTCTGCCCATTTAAAAAATGTTTTTAATGTTTATTTATTTTTGAGAGAGAAAGGAGGGGGGAGGGAGACACAGAATCCGAAGCAGGCTCCAGGCTCAGAGCTGTCAGCAAAGAGCCCAACGTGGGGCTCAAACTCATGAGCCATGAGATCATGACCTGAGCTGAAGTTGGATGCTTAACCGAATGAGCCACCTAGACACCCCCTCTGCCCATTTTTTAATCAGATTGTTTATTTGGTGTTGAGCTGTATAAGTTCTTTATACATTTTGGATATTGACCTCTTCCTGGATATACTATTTGCAGGTATCTTCTCCCATTCAGTAGGTTGCCTTTTTGTTTTGTGGATGGTTTCCCTCACTGTGAAAAAGCTTTTTATTTTGGTGTAATCCCAATAGTTTAATTTTGCTTTTGTTTTCTTTGAGGAGACATACATAGAAAAATGTTTCCATGGCTAACGTCAAAGAAATTACTGTCTATGTTTTCTTCTAGGAGTTTTATGGTTTCAGGTTTGACATTTAGGTCTTTAATCCATGTGAAGTTTATTTTTGTGTATGGTGTAAGAAAGTGGTCTAGTTTCATTATTTTGCATGTTTCTGTTCAGCTTTCCCAGCACAATTTGTTGAAGAGACTGTCTTTTCCCCATTGTATATCCTTGCCTCCTTTGTTGTACATTAACTGACCATACAAAGGTGGATTTATTTCTGGGCTCTCTATTCAATTCCGTTGACCTATGTCTGTTTTTGTGCCAGTACCATAGTGTTTTGATTACTACAGCTTTGAAGTAGATCTTGAAATCTGGGATTGTGAAACCTCCAGCTTTGTTCTTTCTCAAGTTCGCTTAGACTATTCAGGGTCTTTGGTGGTTCCACACAAATTTTTGTATTATTTGTTCTAGTTCTGTGAAAAATGTAATTAGTATTCTGATAGGGACTTCATTAAATCTGTAGACTGTGTAATATGGACATTTAAAAATTTTTTTAATGTTTATTTATTTTTGAGAGAGAGAGAGAGACAGACAGAATGCTAGCAGGAGAGTGGCAGAGAGAGAGGGAGACACAGAATCTGAAACAGGATCCAGGTTCTGAGCTGTCAGCACAGAGCCTGATGCAGGGCTCGAACTCGAGAATGGCAAGATCATGACTTGAGCTGAAGTCAGATGCTTAACTGACTGAGCCACGCAGGCACCCCGGTAATATGTACATTTTAACAATGTTGTTTCTTCCATACCATGGAACATCTTTCCGTTGGTATCTTCTTCAATTTCTTTCACAAGTGTTTTATAGTTTTCAGAGTACAGGTCTTACACCTCTTTGCTTAGGCATATTCTTAGGTATTTTATTATTTTGGTACAATTGTAAATGGGATTGTTAATTTGTCTTTCTGCTACTTTGTTATTAGTGTATAGAAATGCAACAGATGTTTTGGAACACATATGTAGGATTTATTTTATATAAAAACTGAATCATATTATACACTTTCATTTACAACCTGATTTTTTCATTAAACAGTACATGTGCATCTATCGCATCAGGGCAACTGCTCAAACACATTCCTTGAAATAGTCATATAATATTCCATAGTTCTTCTATTGATAAATATATAGTTTATATATATACTACTTAAGTTTATACTACTTAAGTCAATGCTGCAGTATAACTCCTATAATACAAATTTAGTTCTATGGGATAAATCCTTAAGTGGCTTTCCAGGCATAAGTCATAGTACTTTTAATTTTAATTGATTTTGCCAGATTAATTCCCAAAGATTGTAGCAAGTAATATTCTACAAACACTAGATGCTACTATTTTTTAAAAGTGTAGGCTGGAATGCCTGGATGCCTCAGTCAGTTAAGTGTCTGACTCTTGATTTCAGCTCAGATCATGATCTAACCATTTGTGAGCAAAGAGCCTCCTTGGGATTCTCTCTCTCCCTCTCTCTCTGCCCCTCCCCTGTACATGCCTACATGCTCTCTCTCTCTCCCTCAAAGTAAATAAACTTAAAAAAAAAGTGTAGGCCAATTTAACGTCTTAAAAAATATCTGACTGTATTTCTAATTTGCATATGTCTGACAATTTTTGTGATTAAACATCTTTTATTTGCTCATTTTCCATTTTAATTCCTCTCATAGTTTATTGAATTACTTCAGTTATTCTACTGGATTACTTGTCTTTTTCTTAAATAAGACTGGTAAGAAATTTAATAAAATACACTTCCTCACACTTGCAAAAATTTTTTTCTAAATCATTGGTTTTTAACTTTATGTCATTTTCTAACATGTGAACATTTTAATTTTGGTATCCAGGGTTTTTTTTTTTTTTTGAAGATTCTACAGTCTTTGACTTCTTGAGAAGATGGCTCACATGCTTAGTTTACATAAAAATTTTCCTGGATTTTAGTGTAATATTTCAGTTCAAAAAACCATTTAAGTCATCTATTCATTTGCAAATAAAGACAATCCAGATTACTCTTGCAAATTGATAGTATTTATATTTATTGTGCTGAAGTTCTGTCTAGGAAGTCTAAAATAATTTTTTAATATAATTTATTGTCAAATTGACTAACATACAGTGTGTAAAGTGTGCTCTTGGTTTTTGGGGTAGATTCCCATGATTCATCACTTACATACAACACCCAGTGCTCATCCCAACAAGTGCCCTCTCCTCAATGCCCATCACCTATTTTCCCCTCTCCCTCACCCCCTCATCAACCCTCAGTTTGTTCTCTGTATTTAAGAGTCTCCAATGGTTTGCCTCCCTCCCTCTCTGTTTGTAACTATTTTTTCCCCTTCTCTTCCCCCATGGTCTTCTGTTAAGTTTCTCAAGATCCACATATAAGTAAAAACATAGGATATCTGTCTTGCTCTGACTGAACTATTTCACGTAGCATAATATCTTCCAGTTCCATCCACGTTGCTGCAAATAGCATGATTTCATTCTTTCTCATTGCCAAGTAGTATTCCATTGTATGTATAACCCACATCTTCTTTGATCCATTCATCAGTTGATGAACAATTAGGCTCTTTCCATAATTGGGCTATTGTTGAAAGTGCTGCTATAAACATTGGGGTACATGTACCCCTATGAATCAGCTCTCCTGTATCCTTTGGATAAATTCCTAGTAGTGCTATTGCTGAGTCATAGGGTAATTCTATTTTTAACTTTTTGAGGAACCTCCACACTGTTTTCCAGAGCAGCTGCACCAATTTGCCTTCCCACCGACAGTGCAAGAGGGTTCCCATTTGTCCACATCCTCGCCAGCATCTGTTGTTTCCTGAGTTAATTTTAGCCACTCGGATTGGTGTGAGGTGGTATCTCAGTGTGGTTTTGATTTGTATTTCCTGGATGATGAGTGACATTGAGCATCTTTTCATGTGTCTGTTGACCATCTGGATGTCTTCTTTGGAAAAGTGTCTATTCATGTCTTCTGCCCATTTCTTCACTGGATTATTTGAATCTCAGCTATTGAGTTTGGTAAGTTTTTTATAGATTTTTGATATTAACCCTTTATCCAACATGTCATTTGCAACTATCTTTTCCCATTTCGTCAGTTGCCTTTTAGTTTTGTTGATTGTTTCCTTTGCAGTGCAGAACCTTTTTATCTTAATGAGGTCTCAATAGTTCATTTTTGCCTTTAATTCCCTCGCCTTTGGAGATGTGTCAAGTAAGAAATTGCTGCAGCTGAGGTCAAAGAGGTTGTTGCCTGCTTTCTCCTCTAGGGTTTTGATGGTTTCCTGTCTCCCATTTAGGTCTTTCATCCATTTTGAGTGTATTTTTGTGTATGGTGTAAGAAGAGGTCTAGTTTCATTCTTCTACATGCTGCTGTCCAGTTCTCCCAGCACCATTTGCTAAACAGACTGTCTTTTTTCTGTTGGATACTCTTTCCTGCTTTGTCAAAGATTAGTTGGTCAAACATTTGTGGTTCCAATTCTGGGCTCTCTATTCTATTCCATTGGTCTATGTGTCTATTTGTGTGCCAATATCATACTGTTTTTTGATGATTACAGCTTTGTAGTAGAGGCTAAAGTCTGGGATTGTGATGCCTCCATTTTGTTTTTTTTCTTCAATATTACTTTGGCTATTCGGGGTCTTTTGTGATTCCATACAAATTTTAGGATTGTTCTAGCTTTGAGAAGAACGCTGGTGCAATTTTGATTGGGATTGCACTGAATGTGTAGATTGCTTTGGGTAGTACTGACATTTTAACAATACTTACTCTTCCAATCCATGAGCATGGAATGTTTTTCCATTTCTTGGTGTCTTCTTCAATTTCCTTCACAAGTTTTCTATAGTTTTCAGCATACAGATCTTTAATATCTTTGGTTAGGTTTAGTCCTAGGTATTTTACGGTTCTTGATGCAATTGTAAATAGGATCATTTTTTTTATTTCTCTTTCTGTTGCTTCATTATTGATGTATAGAAATGCAACCGATTTCTGTACATTGATTTTGTACCCTGTGACTTTGCTGAATTCATATATCACTTCTAGCAGCCTTTTGCTGAAGTCTTTCGGGATTTCCAGGTAGAATATCATGTCATCTGCAAAAAGTGAAAGTTTGACATCTTCTTTGCCAATTTGGATCCCTTTTGTTTTATTTTGTTGTCTGATTGCTGACGCTAGGACTTTCAACACTATGTTAAACAACAGTGGTGAGAGTGGACATCCCAGTTGTGTTCCTGATCTCGGGGGAAAGTTCTCAGTTTTTCCCCATTGAGGATAGTAGCTGTGGGCTTCTCATATATGGCTTTTATGATGTTAAGGTATGTTCCTTCTATCTCGACTTTCTTGAGGTTTTTTTTTTTAATGTTTTTATTTATTTTTGAGAGAGAGAGAGAGAGAGAGAGAGAGAGAGACAGAGAGAGAGAGAAACAGCGTGAGCAGGGGAGAGTCAGAGAGAGAGGGAGACACAGAATCCAAAGCAGGCTCCGGGCTCTGAGCTAGCTGTCAGCATAGAGCTTGATGCGGGGCTCGAATCCACAAAATGTGAGATCACAAACTGAGCTGAAGTAGAACGCTTAACCAACTGAGCCACCCAGGCGCCCCTTGAGGGTATTTGTTAAGAAAGGATGTTGTATTTTGTCAAATGTTTTTTCTGCATCTATTGACAGGATCATCTGGTTCATACCTAATGTGATGTATCACATTGATTGAGTTGCCAATATTGAACCAGCCCTGCAGCCCAGGAATGAATCCGACTTGATCATGGTGAATAATTCTTTTTACATGCCATTGAATTTGATTTGCTGGTATCTTGTTGAAAATTTCTGCATCCATGCTCATCAGGGATATTGACCTGTAATTCCCATTTTTTGTGGTGTCTCTGTCTGGTTTGGGAAGCAAGGTAATGCTGGCTTCATAAAATGGGTCCTGAAGTTTTCCTTCCATACCTATGTTTTGGAACAGCTTGAGAAGGAAAGGTATTAACTCTTTAAATATCTAGTAGAATTCCTCTGGGAAGCCATCTGGCCCAGGACTCTTATTTGTTGGGAGATTTTTGATAAGTGATTCAATTTCTTCACTAGTTATGGGTCTGTTCAAATTTTCTATTTATTCCCATTTGAGTTTTGTTAATGTGTGGGTGTCTAGGAATTTATCCATTTCTTCCAGGTTGTCCAGTTTGTTGGCATATAATTTTTCATAGTATTCTCTGATAGTTGCTTGTATTTCTGAGGGATTGGTTGTGATAAATCCATTTTCATTCATGATTTTTTCTATTTGGGTCCTCTCTCTTTTCTTTTTGAGAAGTCTGGCTAGGGGGTTATCAATTTTACTTTTTCAAAAAATCAGCTTTTTGTTTCATTGATTTGTTCTACTTTTTTGTTTTGTTTTGGATTACATATTGTTTATTTCTGCTCTGATCTTTATTATTTCTCTTCTTTTGCTGGCCTTGGAGTTTCTTTGTTGTTCTTCTAGTTCCTTTAGGTGTGCTGTTAGATTTTGTATTTGGGATTTTTCTTATTTCTTGAGATAGGCCTGGATTGCAATGTATTTTCCTCTGAGAACTGCCTTTGCTACATCCCAAAGGATTTGGACTGTTGTGTTTTTATTTTCATTTGTTTCGATATATTTTTAAATTTATTCTTTAATTGCCTGGTTAACCCATTCATTCTTTAATAGGATATTCTTTAACCTCCATGCATTTGGAGGTTTTCCAAACTTTTTCCTGTGGTTGATGTCAAGTTTCATAGCATTGTGATCTGAAAAAGTGCATGGTATGATCTCAATTCTTTTATATTTATTGAGGGCTGTTTTGTGACCCAGTATGTGGTCTATCTTGGAGGATGTTCCACGTGCACTCAAGAATCTGTATTCTGCTGCTTTAGGAAGAAAAGTTCTGAATATATCTGTCAAGTCCATCTGGTCCAGTGTATCATTCAGGGCCATTGTTTCTTTATTGATTTGCTGTCTGGATGATCTGTCCATTGCTGTAAGTGGAGTATTAAAGTCCTCTGCAATTACCACATTCTTACCAATAAGATTGCATATGTTTGTAATTATTTTATATATTTGGGGCTTCCCAAATTCGGCACATAAACATTTATAATTGTTAGCTCTTCTTGATGGATAGACCCTGTAATTATGATATAATGCCCTTCTTCATCTCTTGTTACAGCCTTTAGCTCAAAATCTAGTTTGTCCGATAGAAGTATGGCTACTCCAGCTTTCTTTTGACTTCCAGTAGCATGATAGATGGTTCTCCATCCCCTCACTTTCAATATGAAGGTGTCCTCAGGTCTAAAAAGGTCTCTTGTAGACAGAAAATAGATGGGCCTTGGTTTTTTTTTAATCCATTCTGATACCCTATGTCTTTTGATTGGAGCATTTAGTCCATTTACATTCAATGTTATTATTGAAAGATATGGATTTAGAGTCATTGTGTTATCTATAGGTTTCATGTTTGTAGTGATGTCTCTGGTCCTTTGTGGGCTTTGCAACATTCCACTCACAGAGTCCCCCTTCGGATCTCTTGTAGGGCTGGTTTAGTGGTGATGAATTCCTCCAGTTTTTGTCTGGGAAAACCTTTATCTCTCCTTCTATTCTGAATATAGCTTGCTGGATAAAGGATTCTTGGTTGCATATTTTTCCTATTCAGCACATTGAAAATTTCCTGCCACTCCTTTCTGGCCTGCCAAGTTTCAGCAGATAGGTCTGCTACTACCCTTATTTGTCTACCCTTGTAGGTTAAGGCCCATTTGTCCCTAGCTGCTTTCAGAATTCTCTCTTTATCTTTGTATTTTGCCAGTTTTACTATGATGTCATGTAGAAGATTGATTTAAGTTACATCTGAAAGGAGTTCTCTGTGCCTCCTGGATTTCAATGTCTATTTCCTTCCCTAGATTGGGGAAGTTCTCAGCTATGATTTGATTTGTTCGAGTATACCTTCTGCCCCTTTCTCTCTCCTTCTTCTTCTTCTGGAACTCCTATGATACGGATATTATTCCATTTCATTGAATCACTTACTTCTCTAATTCTCCCCTTGTGGTCCAGAATTTTTTTAATCTTTTTCTCAGCTTCATCTTTTTCCATAATTTTATGTTCTATTTCACTTATTCTCCCCTCTGCCTCTTCAATCCTTTCTGTCACCACCTCTAATTTATTTTGCCCCTTATTTACATCATCTTTTAATTCATCATGACTATTTTTTAGTTCTTTGTCTCTGCAGCAATAGATTTTCTGTCTTCTATGCTTTTTTCAAGCCCAGTGATTAATCTTATGACTATTATTCTAAATTCTTGTTCAGTTATATTGTTTATATCTGTTTTGATCAATTCTTTAGCTGTCATTTCCTGGAATTTCTTTTGGGGAGAATTCTCCTATTTCATCATTTTGGCTAGTTTTATGTCCCTTATGAGTTTTAAAAGCTTGTTATGTGTCCTGCACCTGCGAGCACTACTAGATTAAAGAAAGGTCATTCACTGTCCAGGGCTCTTCAAGAGGTGTTTTTTGGAGTGTGTTACTTGCTCTCTGTTGTCATGACTCTTGTTGCTTTATCTCCCTACTCACAGTGATGTTTTGGACCCTCCCCGAGGTGTGCTTTGATTTGTTCATTGAAGTAGCCCTGAATACCTACAGAACAGTCCTTTCTGATAACTTGGGAGCAACCTGCCTAAGTGCTTTCTTGAAATCTTCCAAAGTTAAATATCCATGATAGTGCCTGTCAAAAGCTGTTAAGATGTGTCTTATTTCATTGCAGTGGAGTTGAACTTCCTTCTTTTTTCTTACAATACTTAAAAACTCCTCAAGTAATAGGCATTGTCACACTTTCCCATGGTTTTCCTTCAACCACTTCAGCCTGGCCTCTGCAGTCACCTGGCACCAAAACACCAATTCCAATGGACCTGAAGTCTAAAATAATTTTGAATTGCAAGGAAGATATATTTTTCTTTTCCTATGATCTAATGGAAATGGTTATAGTGTTTACTATTGATTTTGGGTAGCCTTTAATAGTTTAAGTAATTTATTTTTTAATGAGGTTTTATTAGCAATGAGTTTGCATGAAATGCAACAGATTTATGTATATTAATTTTGTACCCTATAACTTCACTGAATTCACTTATCAGTTCTAGTAGTTTTTTGAAGTCTTTAAGATTTTCTATATATAGTATCATGTCATCTGCAGATAGTGAATGTGTTACTTCTTCCATACCAATCTAGATGCCTTTTATTTCTTTATCTTGTCTGATTGCTCTGGCTAGGGCTTCCAGTAGTATGTTGAATAAAAGTGGTAAGAGTGGACATCCTTGTCTTGTTCCTGATCTTAGAGGAAAAGCTCTCACTTGTTCCCCATTGAGGATGATGTTAACTGTGGGTTTTTCACTATGGCTTTTATTATGTTGAGGTATGTTCCCTCTAAACCTAGTTTGCTGAGACTTCTTATGATGAATGAATGTTGTAATACTTTATATGATCAGAATATATTTCCTTGTTTAAACTTCAAAACAGTGTTATGACATAGCTTTTTTTTAGTATTTATACAAGTATTTTAAATACTATTATTACTATTAAAGCATTTAATTTGATGGAAGTAAACAAACATGAAATATATTGGGATTCAGTAAAAGGAGCATTGAAGAAGTATCAGGCTGGAGAAGAGCTATGTTTTAAGTGTTGAACATATTCAAGTTCCATCAGACACTTCAAATAATGGAAAATGTTAAACATTCATTTTATTTTTAGTTGAGCCACACAACAAACCTAAGAAGTAGGTAGTGAAGGTATCATTTGACAGGTGATGAAAATAAGGTTCATCAAAATGATTTGTTCAAGAACACAGAACTAGTAAGTTAAAGAACCAATGTTAGAACCCAGGTGTTTTGTTTTGTTTTGTTTTGTTGTTTTGTTTTATTACCTCATGATGAGGAGACAATATCCAGAAAATGAGAGTAGAATTTAATGCCAGAGAGGTCAGAGTTACATAGCCTAACTTGAGGGTCAGAAATCATAATTCCCATAATCCATAATGGTTTGTTAGGATATAACCCAAAGGAGATAAATTTACTGTGTACCTGCATTTTCTAGAGTGCATCTAGACTATAAAGGATATACATATTTCTAGTCCCCCCAAATTAACCTGATATCCTAAATATTCAAAGCAAGTTACACGAATCTTCTCATATTGAAAATCAAATATCAACAAAACTGCGAGATCAAATTGGCCATTTGATATAAAAAAGGTGATACAGCAACTAACAAATTCTATGTATAAGTACAATAAAATTTAGTAAATATAGCTACATTTCAGAAAGGCAAGCCCAAGGACCCTCATGTTAATCTTACCTAATGCTTTATTTATCCAGTATATTTATCAACTATACTTTCTTACCATAATATTGTAGTTGACATTAATGGTCTCATTTTCATAGGGGGTATTCATTTGAACAGGTTTAATATCATTCTTTCCTTTCCTTACAACATCATAGATGGGATTTCGAGGTTGCTGGTTTTGTAGAATTTTTTTCAGTTGCTTCTCCAGAAGTTGTGGAGCATTGTTAACTACTTCAAAAACTCCATAATCCACATTAAATCTAATTGCCTCTGAAAAGGTCTGTAAAACAGATTTGAAAAAATAATGTCTTAAATTTGTGTAACTGTCTCAAAGAAGACTTGACACTTACATATAGGCATATATACATACACAAAGTTTTGTGTACTTAATTATTACCTCTTCTCTTTTAGGAGCTTGGAAATCTCTTGACTACAGATAAGGAAACCCGCTGAATCCTTCCTTTCCAATATACTTATGCCATGAAATAAGGATATATTATGGCAGAAATTCCCTTTGCATAAATCTCTGTGTTTCTTTGGAACTGGAAAGAAATACACACCTGGTCTCTATGAAGCAATGTTATTCTCTTAGGAGCGGGTGGATTACTAGGGAAGAATGAGTAAAGGAAGAAGAAATAACACTCCTGTTATCTCTTTCATCCCCAGGAGCCATGAAAGCTAAAGTCTCCCTTGCCCAAAAGGATAAAATTAAGAACAATGTGTTCTTCATTTAAGACTATTTCAACACCATTCCTCTCACTGTGAAAAAAGAGAGAGCGAGCGAGAGCGAGTGAAAGACAATAACATTTCTAAGCTTTTCTCAGTAATTACTAAATGCTGCCAAGTTTTATTTAAAGTCAGTTAATATACAGCAGTCAGGAGTCTTGAGTTTGAATGCCAATTTGCATATAAGTAGCTCTGTAACTTTGAGTAAATAATTAAACATGTTTGGGGTCTCCATCTCCATAACAAATAAATAGTGGATTGGCTCTGTCTTTTCCCATTTTGCCCTCCAAATCTAGAATCAAGTTCCTTTGTTAGAATATTAACTTATTTTAGGATACCTTTAGTGAACTACGCAGTCATGCAGATTAATTTATAAATTTTTAGCCAGGTGGTAGAAGATATCTAGCCCTTCCCCTTGGATCAATACATGTCCTAGGGAGAGCACCAATTCTTTCAAAATCTAGAGATTGCTAGATATACCATAGTTAAAATTTAATTAATGGTAGGATGTCATAATATTGGAGTTAGAAATATATAGGTACATACATAAAAATATCCATATATATATGTATATGTATATATAGATGTACATACTTTTTTTATTATTTTTTTACATTTATTCCTTTTTGAGAGACAAAGAGACAGAGTACGAGAGGGGAGGGGCAGAGAGAGAGGGAGACACAGAATCTGAATCAGGCTCCAGGCTCTGAGCTGCCAGCACAGAGCTCTATGCAGGGCTCAAACCCACAAACCATGAGATCACCACCTGAGCTGAAGTCGGAAGCTTATCTGACTGAGCCATCCAGGCACCCCAATACATACTTATATATTTTTTGATGTCAGATAACATCACATCTCTAAAGGCTGATCATCTCCCCTTCTAAGGAATTTAAAGTTCACGGACAATAGAATTCAATATGAACGTCAGTCTACTGGCCAAAAAGGCCTCAGGGCTAAGATTTCCCCTCAAAAATGACATGTATAGGTCAATGGACAAGTAATGACAAGTACCAGTAAATTGTGTGTAAGCTTTCTTCAATAAATATATTTAATTGCATCTGTCTTTCAAACATGAGATTCAAACAGGCATCACTTACCTGAATGTCAAATACGATCTCTGAATTATACTATCACTAGACTGAACAGATAAATGAGTCTGCTGATACCAGGGACAAGATTCACCTGGTAGGAGAAAGCAACTGAATTAAGCTTGGTAGAGAATGGACATAAAATATTAGCCGGGGTGGGGGAAATAGTATAGTATACTACAAAAGACCATCTGGAAAAGATTTCTTCTAGTTCTGAGTATCCATGGAACAAGAGAGCAAGTTTGGCCTTTATTTGTTGTCCTTTCTTTTTTCTGCCTCCTACCCTCACACCTGGTGGACAGAGAACACAAAGCTGTGATAACCCAAAGCCAAGAATGCCAATTAGTTAGTTCTATGAACAAATAAGATATTTCCTGCTACTCAAGTTAGAAAAATAATGACCCAGTAAAAAAAATTAGAGGGACTGCAACGCTCCGGGACCCTCAGTAGCCAATGTTACTCAGGAGTAAGTAGTTAAGGTACAGATGGTAGAAATAAGAAAGGAAACAAGAACTACCATTAACTGGACATCTACCATGTGCGAGCATGTGACAAGACACTTCAAATGCACTATCCTTCCACATTTCTGAGATCACTCTTTATTGAAAGTGGACACTCAGGATGGTTATATGATGGGCCATGGATTCAGAGCTAGGAAGCGCCAAATCAGGGCTACTGAAACAAGTCTATCTGGTCCCAAAGACAGAACATTTCCCCTTCTTTATGATTATATTGCCTCACATGATAAAACTAGCATATACTAACCACCTTCTCTAAGTCAGGCACTGTGCTAAGCAATAATCCTATAAACTTAGTGGAGCCGGGATTCAAACCAAGGTGTTTTATCAGTAAAGACACAGAAGCATGAAGCAGCATTCTGCATGTGGGTAATTTTCAGCAGTTCCATGCAGTTCAAATATAACTAGAATAGTTCATAGCTGAAATTGTTTAAGGAACAGAAGAAAGACTTGAGGCAGATGAGATAGGACCAAATCATGGAAGGCTTTGCATGCCATTTTAAGAAGCATAAGTTCATCTTGATCCTTGAAATAGGGTGGGATGGGGAAATCCTAAATTGGGGAGTAAATCTGATGGGTGTTATAGGAAGATTCTCCTGGTAGCAGTCTGGAGCTTTGTTTGCTGGCTCTTGAGTTGGTGAGGAAGAATGTTCACATCCCACAAATAGAACCACCACCATGCTCTGTTACCTCAGAGATACTGGCTGTTACCATCAGAGCCAGGGTCAGTGTGGCAATTATTAACTTGCTTGCATGGGTCACTGTCCCCAGCACACACAGGGGCTAGGGCAGGCTGTAAGGCAGGTAGTTAGCAATTACTTTCATTTTCAACTCACAAACCAAAACTACAGCTGAAAAAAAGTTAAGTGATCTGTTCATGGATTTCCAGCATGTCCCCTGGTAAGTGCACTGCAGAACTCCAGGTTCATGACTACAGACTGCTTTAAACCCTGGGCTGACACGTAATTTCAGTAGGCATCAGTGGATGCTGTGGATTAGCTCACTCAGGATCTGTTCCAACCTCCTGAAACACAGAATCTGGACAACTAAAAACTGTAGCACCCGGACTCCTGTGTAGTTCAAGTTACACGTGAGACTCGGTTCTGCAACTCGTATGCACGAAATACTTGAATTCTGAAGCAAGTCAAGTAGGGAAAGAGGCAGGGCCTATCCATCCTGAGGAAGGAAAGCCGAACGACATAAGCACATGAAAGTGAGGAGAAAAACAGGACAAAAAGAAGTACTTTACCAAAACAAACAAACAAACAAAGGAAAGCTGTAATTAATTGTGTCCATGATTAAATGACATGAAATGTAGCTACATAAGATGTTAAAATATTTAAAATTTTTTAACTTAAGAATTTATCTCAGTAGGGGGAGAGGGCACTAGATGGCTGTCGGTTGAGCGTCTGACTTTGGCTCAGGTCATGATCTCACGGTTCATAAGTTTGAGCCCCACATCGGGCTCTCTGCTGTCAGTGCAAAGCTGGGTTCAGATCCATTGTCCCCCTCTCTCTGTTCCTCCCCACCGCCTCAAATAAATAAATAAACAAACATTTTTTAAAAAAGAATTTATCTCAGTAGAATTAAAAATGTGACGGAGTCTTTGCCAAGGGGATATTAGTGCTTTCCTATTTTACAAGCCACGATTTCCAATGGATCTCGGAAGGTCCTTGATAGCACTTTGATTCTAAGATTATAAAAGGGGCAAATAACTGATTCAAAGCTTCCCCCAGTTCACTTATTTCAGTAACAACAAAACTTTTGGATGCCCAAGTGCCAATTATTATCCCAAGCAAAGAGGATACTAGCTGAATAAAACTCTTGCCCTTGCAGGAATAATACATGGTCATTCATTTTTCTCTATGATGAAGAGTCAACAAAATGCTGAAATAATTTAAATTAGTGTAACAAGCAAATGCTAAAGGGGAAATCTGTCCACAGAGAGACCATGGTAGTAATACTAGTTTAATTATCAAGTTTAGTTATCATGCTTTAAAAGGGATTTGGCTCACCTAAAAATCTATCCAGAAAAGGATAAGCAGAATGATTAAATGAAAGAAATGTTGGGCAAAATCACTTTGCTTTTCTAGGATTTATCATAAAAGGGGTTTTAATTAAACAATCCCAAGGTGCCTTCCCTATTTGATACTCCAATGATCCACAACTGTCTCTCAGGAAAAAAAAAAAAAGAGTCTATATCTTCTCCTAATAAGATCACCCAATTCCACTGTTCCTTTGTTATTTTACTCATTTATTCAGTAAGTATTCATTGAACCCTTATTAAATGAGCTATCATGATAGATGATATATTGCCACATTGAGTGAGCCCGTCCAGAGTACTCTCCACAAAGCCCCAAATGAAATGAAGGAGACACAGATCTGGCCTCAGAGTATGCTGATCCAATGAAGAAGAAAGAAATGTAAATACAGAGGCAATAAAGGCTCATCCCACAAGATAATGGGCCCTACAGTCGGCACACAAGGTGAAATCATATTTAGTCAAAATTATCCCTTGAAATCCTTGAGCATAAGGTATAAAGCTGTCCTACCTCTCAAGAAGCTGATCATAGTGTTTCCTCTGGAACTGAAATGGGTCACTGATTTCTTCAGTTAGGAACCAGATGAGACGGTGGGCTTGTGTTTAAAACTCATATTATACAGAGATATGCATGTTTAACACTAGAATGCCCCTCAGCATGATCAGTTGACTACTCTAGGAAAGGCAAGCAGGAAGAGACCACTGAGAGAACAGCGGAGTCTCATCTTCTGGCTCCTACCCTTATCAAGATGCTCAGGGATGGGTATGTATGTGTTTATGGATTAGTAAAACAGACAAAACCATCCTCACTCTTTAAATCACCCTCACTCTCTCTGCAGAGCACGAGTAATTCATTTTGAGTAATAACACATGTATATTGATGAACTGAAAGCAGTCTGACATTGCTGAAGCTTAATAGTCAAGAGGGAACTAACAGGATATAAGCCTTGAGAGAAAGGCAGAGGACAAGTTCATCAAGGACTTTCTATTATATGCATAACTCCCAACTCGCTGTCTCGAATCTGTGGTTCTCAGAGTGTGGTGCCTGGCTCA
The DNA here is from genome assembly GCA_028646485.1 of Cryptoprocta ferox. NCBI lineage: Eukaryota > Metazoa > Chordata > Mammalia > Carnivora > Eupleridae > Cryptoprocta > Cryptoprocta ferox. The sequence goes on along the minus strand of CM053569.1, from coordinate 34,727,930 downwards.
GCAACATCAGAATCACCTTGGAAGCTGCTAGAAATACAAATTATCAGGCCTCTCCCTATAATGAGAAACTCTGAGGGGGAGGTCTAGGAGTGGTCTGCGTTAACAAGCCCTCAGGTGATTCTGATGCGTGTTCACATTTGAGAATCATTGCTTTAGGATGATGGGGAGCCAGCGAAGAGTGTTCAGCTGGGAAGAGACAGAATCCAGATCACAACAAACTTTAACACCCACCTTCTGCCCGCTACTTCGTGTAGACTTTCCCGTGTATTCACATAAGTGGAGGGGGTGGCCATCTATGTTCTACACAGAAGAAGAAACCCTGCTCTTTATTATGCAAATTCCTGTTGTCTGCTTAAAAAACAAATCTCTCTCAGGCACCTGGGTGGCTCAGTCTGTTGAGCATCCCACATCACTCAGGTCATGTTCTCCAGGTTTGTGAGTCCAAGGCAGGTATGAGGGCTGCTCACTGCTGTCAGCACGGAGCCCACTTCAGACCCTCTGTCCACCCCTTCTCTGTACCCCTCCCCCACTTGCGTGAGCGCTCTCTCAAAACTAAACAAACATTTGTAAGAAATCTCTCTCATACATCAAGTCCTTTGTTTTCACTATTTCTCAGCCTATCCACAAAACCCCTACAGTTGGTTTAGTATGTGACAAGAAAAGACACGTGAGGTGGGGGAGATAGACACGAACGAGGTAGGAAGTCTCTCTCCAGAAAAAGCTGAGTAGGCTGATTTAGAGAACACTCAGCTTTTAATCATATGACAGGAAAAATCTTCGGTTTGAGCCTCAAACCCAATCCTCCATAAGCTGTTGCAGACTGCTCTTTCCCTTACTTAATTTTCTTATTTCAAGGGTATCATTTTCCAAATGTTCTAAAATGAACTGACCTGAAGGCGGTGAAAGCTAACTTTGTAGTACCAGTCATCCATGTGCGAAAAATATTTCCACAGAAAAAGCAAGTGCACGAAAATATTTTTACCACAATAAATTGCTGGCTCCACATTTCTTTGAGAAGAGGAGGGGGGGAAAAAGCCTGTGAATAATTAGTGATGTGCTTAAACTGCCAGCGGAGCACCACTGAAACTTACTGGGTGCCAGATTATTTAGCTGAACAGTATTTAAATTAAAAACTAATGACTAGGTTAATTTAATACATGTTCATCTCTGCTCCAACTCTGTCTCTACTAATTGAGCTCCAAAGCTGTATTTTAAACACGCATCCTAGTCAGCGAATGAAAAACATGTGACTACTTGAATGTAACAAGTCAGTTACCAATGACTCCTTTTAATCTAAGTTTTACTGTCATTTTAGATGTTTCACCATAAACTATTTGCTGGACATATTCACCAATGGGATGGAAGGAGTCATGTGCCGCATAAAATACATAGAAATATCCTTAGTTAATAAAATGAGTTAACATTTGGTAATGTGAGTGCTATGTTTGAGCTACAAGGCTTATCAAAACACCCAGAGGTATAAACGCTGAACTCAGCAGTACTACCTAGACTCCATCAACGCCTTTAAAAATCAACCTCTGAGTATTTAACTTTTGGCAGCTGAAGACCCAAGCCCTACATCCCCCTTTATGCCACTCATTCCCCAAATCTTTACTCTCTTTCTTTCTCTTTCCCCTTACCCAACAATCTATCCAACATATAAATCCTTCATAAAGCTGCAAGAAATTATAATAGTTTACAGATTAAAGAAAAAAGTGTGGAGAATCAGTCCCAAAAAAAGAAGTTACGGTAAAATTCCAAAGGCAAACAGCTATGCATGGTCTGGCAAACACATGACATACCTATCCTTGCAAGGAGGGTATGGAACAGGCCACCCCTTCAGCTTCTGCAAACCATAAATGTCACAAACATTCTAAACCACCCACAGAGGACCAACCTAAATCTGTATGTGGGCTCATCTACCCAATCCCACAACAGTCACTGAGCATAAAACGCACAAAACAAAACCAAAAGGGGGAAAAATGTTTTCACACTATAGCACAGAAGAAAACTTAATAAGCAAACACTTGTCCATAAAGAGTTGACAGCAAAAAAAAAAAAAACAAAAAACAAAAAACAAAAAAACAAAAAACCCTCCCAGACACCAAATGAAAACAATATCTGAATATGAAGCTGGCACCAGAACAAACGGAACGAAGTTATGAAAGCTAGGATTTGGAAAGTGCCATAATCGTTTATAATAGCAGCAACTGTCCTGGACTCCCCTCATCAAAATAACATGGAGGCGAGCCACCAGCCATCAATTACTGGATCTTACAGTGTGTCCCACGGGTGTTATGGGGTAATGGAAAGAAGGAGGGTAGGAGCCAGAAAGCCTGATTCCTAGGCCCATTTCTGCCACAATCCAATCTGGGACCTTGGGCATGTCTCTACAGATGTGGAAGAAGACTGAGAAGTCTCAGAAATCTATATGACTAAAGGGAGGGACTTTTGGATTGAGAATACTCTAATATATATCTACACTGTCTATCTCAGGGTCAGACTGTTGGGGGTTTTCAGTGGAGATGGTAGAGGCAGCGAGGCAGAAGATTAGAAGGTTTATTTGTTTATTTAAAAAATATCTTATAGGGAAGATGTAGAAATAAAAAAACAGAATCATCCTCAAGAAGCTTTGGGGGATACAGAAGAAAGGAACCTATCCTTGGCCCCAGGAAATTTACAATGTAGCTCCTGAGATAAAAATAAACAGAGAAGAAGATTAATCAAATTTTCTTTAGCTGGGAAAGTCTAATCTCCCACCTAATACATATACCCCATAAAATATTCCCCCAAATGATTTCCTAACCTATATCCAAATATCTCCAATCACAGGAAGTTTACTCCTGTGAATAATGTCATGCCTATTCTTCTGTTCTACTGTTAGAAAACAAACTTTAAGTGTCCTTCTTCTGGTGAGTGAAAATCAACTTCCTCATAAATGCTGGCCTTGCTTCTGCCCTCCAGCTTCACAGAATGAGTTAACCCCTCTTCCTCAATCAGATCTTGAAATATTTGGAAAGAGCTAGTCCATTCCAACCCCTCTACCCATTCCCCAGCCAGGTTCAACACCCACACTTCTTTCAACCCTTCCTCATCTCACATGGTTTGCAGAGTATTCATTGGCTGAATCTCCCCAAGTCTGGTTTGGCAAAGCAACTCTTAACCTGTGGCACCAAGAATGGAAAACAATATTCCAAATGTAGTCTGACAACTCAATCCGATTTTTAAAAAAAGACAAAACAAAACATTTATTGAGTGCCTTCTATGCTCCAGACTAATATTTTTCTTGATTTTAATTATACTTCTGTTAATGCCCCCTAAAAGCACACAGGTTTGTTTTAGACCATTTCAGATTACCACAATAAAAATGAGACCAGATTCTGTTCTTCCGCTGCCAGTTCTATGGTTCTTACAGCATAGTAGGACAAGTTTTTGAGCCATGTGGACCTGACTGGACCCTATCACTTAACTAGCTGAGTGACCTTAAGCTGAAAAACAGTAGTTCACTTACAGCATTTCATCCAAGACCCTGATAAAAATAATTTGAAAAGTCAAAGCAATGACAGATTTATGTGGCACAGAAGTTTATTCCCTAGACTGACAATGATCTACCAATCTAATTAAGGAGTGACTGCCCCTCATGTTTCAGGACGGAAGATGAGTTGGTCTAGTAAGTGAAGGAAAAAGAAAGAGAAGCACTAACTCTGTGCCAACCACTTAATATACATTACCTTATTTCATTACGACCTTATAGGACAGTTACACTGTTTTCACAAAGAAAGATATCAAAGAACTAAGTAATTAAAGAATGTGTCTAGGATCACATGGGTAATATCTGCCTCACTTCTATTACTAACCTTTACACTACGGGGTGAGCACAGGAAGAATATGTGTGGTCAAGGTGGGAGGGGGTGTCTCAGGGGAGGCAGGAACGATTGTGCAGGATGACACAAGCAGTATGAAGCTGGAGCTAAAACTAGAAAGGTTAGATTGAGGCCAAATTGCAAAGGGTCTTGAACTCCGTACTAAGGAATTTGGACTTAAATCTGTAGGCTATTAAGAGTCAGCCCCTACTGGCTATAGTTACAGAACCTGTTCAAATATTTGAAAACTAATTTCACAGATAATGATATGGGCTTTGGAGAGACAAAGCCGCGTAAGTGGAGCATGTGTTGGGTATATTATTTTAGATAGGGTTGGGAGGGAAGGTTTCCTGAATAGAAGTGACTTAAATTAGGAAGAAGTTGTGAAACAAATATCTCGGGAAAGAGCACCCCAGCCTAAAGCCCCTGAGTATGCTTGGCATATTCATGGTGGAGAAACATGAAGAGAGCCAATTAAGCTGGAAAAGAGTTAACAGGAGGAAGAGGCACAGGAAATAAAGACCTAGAGATGGCAAGAGCCAGATCATATAGGATTCTGGATTTTATTCTTAGTGTAATGAGAAGCCACCTTTGAGGGCTTTGAGCAGGAAGTAACATGATACCATTTATCTGTATTATTATTATTACTTTATTGCTATTATTATGCTTCACTGAAACCATAATACATTAAATTTATGGCTCCAAAAATGCCACTCCATAATGCTCCAAAACAAGACAGCTCAGTTTTGTACATTTATTCTCAATAAACCCATGCTGGCTTCTAACTCTTAGCTAAGGGCTAATAAATCAAACATTACTAATCTGTTCTAGTATCTTGCCCAGAATTTGGTTTGAGAATCCATCATTCTTTCTCTTCCCTGTCCCCAATTCTTTTTGGAAATCTGTGACCATGTTTGCCCTTCTCTTATCTTGTGGCGTGAAGCATAGGTAGCTATTAGGTAGATTACACAGCACCACATGTAGCTGCAAAGGAAAGAGAGAGACAAAAAGCGGAGGTGGAGATAGAATGAGAGAATGTAAAGGAGAAGGATTTGGAGAGACAGAAAGCAGGAGAGAAGTGGCCCAGGTGGGCCATATGGAACATATGAAAGGGTCAAACTGCAGGAATCTGCTGGAGTAGAATGAACACATGACCGCAGAGACACTCTGTCACCTTACCTGAAGCCTGAAACATACAAAACACACAAAAATGGTAACATCAATTCTGTCTGGATGGCAGGACTCTGGCTGAATTTTTCTTACATTGAAGGTAAATTTTCTCTAGTATTGTTTTATCACTTCTATAACTTAAAATAGATTTTTAATTTTTTTTACATTTATTTATTTTTGAGAGACAGAGCACAAGTAGGGGAGGGGCAGAGAGAGAAGGAGACACAAAATCTGAAGCAGGCTTCAGGCTCTGAGCTGTCAACACAGAGCCTGAAGCGAGGCTCGAACCCACAAACTGTGAGATCATGACCTGAGCGGAAGTCGGACGCCTAACCGACTGAGCCACCCAGGTACCCCTAAAATAGAATTTTTAAAAAAGAAAGTTAGGTAGGGGAATTTATGTTCTGAAGCGAGTAAAAGTCAAGATAATTACAAAACTTGAGACAAAGAAATGTAAATCTTGAGAAATTGAAATCAGACCCAATATAGACATTTTTCTTTTTAAAATGTCACAAAAATTAGAAGAAGAATGGAGAATGCAGAGCCTAGAGGAAAGACTATATACTCAAGAAGAGCAAACTTCTGACAATTTTGTGATGCTGCTGGGTTTTTTTATAATATACAACCAGAAGATGAAAAATCAGACCGGGGGCGCCTGGCTGGCTCAGTTGGTTAAGTGTTGGGGCTCTTGATTTCAGCTCAGGTCATGATCTCACAGCTCATGACTTCGAGCCCTGCATCAGGCTCTGTGCTGACAGCGTGGAACCTGCTTGGGATTCTCTCCCCGCCGCCCTCTCTGCCCTTCCCCCACTAGAACACACAGGGACACACTATCTCAAAATAAATAAACTTAAAAAAAAGAGGGGAGCCTGGGTGGCTCAGTTGTTAAGCATCCAACTTCGGCTCATGTCATGATCTTGCAGTTCAATGAGTTTGAGCCCCACTTCGGGTTTGAGCCCCACTTCGGGTTCTGTGCTGACAGCTGGGAGCCCGGAGCCTACTTCAGATTCTGTGTCTCCCTCTCTCTCTGCCCCTCCCCCACTCACACTCTAACTGTCTGTCTCTCTCAAATAAATATTTAAAAAAAGAAAGAAAAAAAAAAAAAAAGAAAATCAGACCAAACAAAAACCCATGAGGTATCCTGTACCATCATTCAGGCCTGTTGCTGGAAAGGGAGAGGTGCTTGGTGTCCCAGCCTAAGCCGCATAATGGTTCCAGAGGCTTGGCTGTGCCAAATGGAGGAGAGAACACAAATTCTTTTGGAAAAAGGAAAGTAAGACAAAACAACAAACATGCATGCATAGATACATACATATATGCAAAAACTAGTCTAGGCAAGAAAATGCATCGAGTACTTTCTCTTCAAAAGACATTTTCAGTGGCTAGGCTTTAAGAGATTCAACATATCATGACCCACTCCCACTCTCACCATTACTATTCAACACAGTACTCAAACTCTTAGCCTCAGCAATCAGACAAAAGAAAGAAAGACATGGCACCCAAATTGGCAAGGAAGAAGTCAAATTTCCACTATTTGCAGACAACATGATACTCTATGTAGAAAACCCAAAAGACCCCACCAAAAAAATTGCTAGGACTAATACATGAAATCATCAAAGTCGCCAGATATAAAATTAACATGCAGAAATCTGTTGCACTTCTATACACCAAAAATGAAGCAGCAGAAAGAGAAATCAAGGAATCAATCCCATTCGCAAAAAACCCAGTAAGATACCTAGGAATAAACCTAACCAAAGAGGTAAAAGATCTACACTCTGAAAACTATAGAACACTTATGAAAGAAATTGAAGAGGACACAAAGAAACGGAAAAGCATTCCATGCCTATGGACTGGATGAACATTGTTAAAATGTCTATACTACCCAAAATAATCTACACATTTAATGCAATCCCTATCAAAACACTGCCAGCATTTTTCATAGAGCTAGGACAAACAATCCTAAAATTTGAATGGAACCACAAAAGACCCTGAATAGCCAAAGCAATCCTAAAAAGAAAAACAAAACTGGAGGCATCACGATTCCTGATTTCAAGCTATATTACAAAGCTACGGTCATCAAGACAGTATGGTACTGGCACAAAGACAGACACATAGTTCAATGGAACAGAATAGAAAACCCAGAAATGGACCCACAACTATATGCTCAACTGGTCTTCAACAAAGCAGAAAAGAACATCCAATGGAAAAATAGTCTTTACAACAGTGAAAAATGGGAAAACTGGACAGCAACATGTAGAAGGATGAAACTGGACCACTTTCTTACACCATACACAAAAACAAATTCAAAATGGATGAAAGACCTAAATGTGAGACAGGAAACCATAAAAATCCTAGAGAAGAACAACCTCTTTGACCTTGGCTGGAGCAACTTCTTACTAGTCATGCTGTCAAGGCAAGGGAAACAAAAGTAAACATGTACTATTGGGACTTCATCAAGATAAAAAGCTTCTGCACAGCAAAAGAAACAATCAACAAAACAAAAAGGCAGCCTACAGAATGGGAGAAGATATTTGCAAAGGACATATCTGATAAAGGGTTAGTATCCAAAATCTATAAAGAACTTATCAAACTCAACACCCAAAAACAAATAATCCAGTTAAGAAATGGGCGGAAGACATTCAGATTGCTAACAGACACATGAAAAGATGCTCAAAATCACTTATCATCAGGGAAATACAAACAAAAAGTACCATGAGATACCACCTCACACCTGTCAGGATGGCTAAAATTAACAACGCAAGAAACAACAGGTGTTGGTGATGATGCAGAGAAAGGGGAACCCTTTTGCACTGTTGGTGGGAAGGCAAACTGGTGCAGCCACTCTGGAGAGCAGTATGGAAATTCCTCAAAAAACTAAAAAGACCCAGCAATTGCACAACAAAGTATTTACCCAAAGGATACAAAAATGCAGATTTGAAGGGGGACATATATATATATATACACACACACACACACACACACACACATATATACACGTATATATACATATGTGTGTATACATATACACATGCACACATATATAGACATTATAATATGTATATTATATATACATACACACACACAATGGAATATTACTCAGCCATCAAAAATGAATGAAATCTTGCCATTTAAAATGACATGGATGGAGCTATAATGTACTATGCTAAGCAAAATAAGTCAATCAGAGAAAGACAAATACCATATGATTTCATGCATATGTGGAATTTAAGAAACAAAACAGATGAACATATAGGAGGCGGGGTGGGGAGATGACAGGGAAATAAAGCACAAGAGACTCTTAATGATAGAGAACAAACTATGGGTTGACAGAGGGAGGTGGGTGGGAGATGGGCTAGATGGGTAATGGTACTAAGGAGGACACTTGTGATGAGCACTGGGTGTTGTATGCAAGTGATGAATCACTGAATTCTACTCCTGAAATCAAAATTGCACTAAAATTTAAATTTAAAATAAACTTAAAATTTTTAATTAAAAATAACATGTTATAGCCCACTCTCTTTAAAATTACTAGTGACATTTTTATATTCCAAAATTCCCCTGGTAAATATGTTAATGAAAAAGTTTTTACATTTGCATAACAAATAATGAAAACCCTTTCTTATCTTTCTTTTACCGGAAATTCCTGATTAACTTATTTACCAAGCAATGTAAATGTTTTATGATACTTAGTATTATTAGTCAATGCTCTCAACGACTAAAATTCTATTATTTGGCATCCACCTATGTCTTATTTACTATTGATATAAAATTCTAGTTAGCTTAGAGACAAATTCCACTTTAATATCTGTACAAAAGGATGACAATAATTGCCTAGAGGCAAGAAATAGAGTTTGTTTTTTTTGATATTTTGGCTTTATCACCTCCGTTCAAAGCCTGAAATGGTGCCAAATACAACGGCATCAGATTTGTACAGAATATTTTTTCTAGTTCATCCACATTTATTTTTTTATTATTTTTTTGTGTGTACAGAATATTTTTAATGGTTAGAAAAATTCCAGCTTTTGAGACACCTGGGTGGCTCAGCCAGTCGGTTAAGAGTCTGACTTCGGCTCAGGTCATGATCTCACGGTTTCTGAGTTTGAGCCCCGTGTCGGGCTCTGTGCTGTCAGCTCAGAGCCTGGAGCCTGCTTCAGATTCTGTGTTTCCCTCTCTCTCTGCCCCTCCCCTGCTCACACTCTGTCTCTCTAAAAATGAACAAATGTTTAAAAAATTTTAAGAATTCCAGCTTTTCTTATGTATTCATTCTTTCATTTTTATTGTTGTACAACTGATGCAGCTTTCTTCAGTAATTTCTAAATATGATTCAAACCCAAATGATTAACTCCATAAAAAGATACTAACTTTACTTTTCATTAATAATTTTTAAAGGTATTATCCCTTATAAATGTATCTTATAAGATAATCCAGTGATTACAATATTTTTCTTTGATAATATATTTCACAGAACATAAGAATACACTCACTGGAAGGCTTAGGAATTCATTAAAGTAGTCCACAAGGAAATCATCTGTTGCCAAAGAATCTTCCTGCAAAAACATAAAACACAATATTATGCTTCCACTGAGATGTTTTAAAACATGCCAATATTATTCTCTAATTCTGCTCATCAACAGATTTTAATGTAGATCTTCAGATCTTTTTCAGTCTGTCAACAGCAAGTCCTCCACTATAAACAGAACACAGTGCTACAGTCTCTGGAAAAAAGAAAGAAGAAAACAGAATGAAGCACACTCTTAAAAGATTTTGCCAGTATGCCTAGCTGGAAAATAGAACCTGTGAAAACTACAGCATAGCACTTAAATGAAATATAGTACAAAACTCTACACATGGTATATTTCCTACAGACATGGTTTTATACACTTACATATATTATTTATTTATATATTTCATTAAAAATAATGGCAGAATCAATAAAGACAGAACCAGTGTTTGGAGTTAAAATGAAACTCAGAATGTAAATTTCTTAAATTGCCTAATAGAAGTGGTAAACTAAGTAAAGAAAATATTCTACTACTTCCTCCTCAGAATGAGACAGCTTTAGTAATCTGAGTCCTGCTTAACATTTGCATGAAAAAACTTTGACAATGCATGTGTTCTAAGCATAAAGATTATATATATTTTTTCCATAACTATCTCACCCACCAACACAGTCACTTTTGAAACTGGCAAAATTGGAAAGCCACTGCCAAGAACAAATTTTCTCTTCCAAATAAAACACCTTATTTTATTAGCAATTGTTTCCATTGTGTCAAAAGCATATCATGGCATATTCAGCTATACAGTACATGTGTTTATTTTGTTATTCATAATTATATTCCCACTTTGCAAATCTAACATGAAAGTTGACAATATGACACAATGCTATTATTTCCATATGGCTGATTATTTTCTTCTTATATTGGCCAATTTCTAAAATTTGTTGAAGTATAGTGTTGCAATATAAGGAAGATACTCTAGCCTATTGACTTGGAAAATAGATTTTGCAGGGTAATTTAAGTATTTTTAGTACAATTAGAATAGAGTTATAAATAACCACTTAAAGGATTTAGATCAAGGAACTTACTAAAAATCTGAATTTTTAAAACAAACTAAGGATTTAGTTTACTAAAAATATCAACTGATTAAAAAAACAACAAACTTAGGATCTCATAAATCTATGTTCATAGTGGTACCTATACTACATATATATAATATACTATATGTAATATACTATATATTAATAGTATAATATATAATAATATAATAATAATATATTCTCAAAGTTCTGACTGGCAGAGATCTAATAAGGCAGAACAAGGCTGGTGGAGGCTATATACAGCTAATAAGCTTTCAAATTTTACCTTTCAAAGCTACTCTAATTTTCTGGACTTTATTTAGTGAACTACCTATTTTCTGCTGAGTCTTAGGAGAAATCAACTGAATTTAATAAATATTTTTAGGATCTCCTAGATGGAGGGCGCTGTACCACAGTAAGGGTGGCCAAACTTTGCACCATCGGGCTCATGATCAAAACTCCTCAGATGGGAAGCGTATTTTTAATTAATAACAGTAGGGGAGTACTGTCCCTTGTTAATATTTCTAAAATAGCATCTTATTTTTAAATTTTACCTATCCAACAGAATGTGTATGTAACAGAGTTAGGTGGAACTAAATATTGCTAGAATATGACCAGCCACATGGCCACAAATTTCTAGATAATCCTCAGATTCATGTTTTCATTGCCAGTTGCCTCACCCTTCTCAGAGAACTGTAACTCGATGGGTTCCAAATTCTCTATGATGAAGTAACTGTTTTGTTTTGTGTTTTCCCTAATGCCTAAGTTTCAGACACGTAACTTATAAAATACAATAAGAGTGAATTACTAGAAATAAAAGATACACATAATACAAAAGCCCAAATATTTATTACTAAATTCAGTAGATACAAACAGACACTGTCAACATATCATAAAGTTTCTAAATGTTTGCTCTCGATTTCTGAACTCATCTCAACAAGGACTGATAAGAGTCTCAGGCAGCTCTGGTCCGCAAACCCTCATCAAGCAGCACTGCCCTACCTGGTGAGCAGTCTGCTTCCAGCAACCTCAGAGCCCCTCAAAACTGAACCACACTGACAGGGCATTTCTCTGGCGTTCAGTCACATCCTCAGGTTTGCATTTCCAACCATAGAAACTCAAAGTATTCAAAAACATCAAAATCTGTATTTCTTTTCTGAAGTTGTATCTTGCTTTCTCCCCATATGAAATTCAGTGCTTCTGCTGCTATTAGGGAAGTTCTGCAAGGGAAATAAGCATGGTCTCCAAGTCCGTTTGCTCAGTCCTCCTGTTGCACTTCAACGGGAAGGCCTGCACGTCTCTAAATAAATGAGCATATCTTCCCACTGAAGTTTCTAGACCAACACGTTCAGATAGTTTGTCATATCAGTGAGCCAATGAGGATCCTTATTAAACCCTCTATGTATTATTTATTTACCCTTATTTATTAAGGATCTTAATAAACACTTTATTCTCAAAACTATTTAAAAAAATTTTTTTTACAAAGGCCTTGATCTGAAGAAGCAGGTCAGTTTCTCTCGGTAAGTTTCCACAATCTAGTCACATGGCTGTATTAAAATGAACTAAGTCTCCATGTTTGGAATTAATATACTCCAAATAACCAATAAACTGGTGATGGTTATTAATGGTACAATCAAGAAGAAAACTGAGTTACAATCAATTCCTCCATTACATCATTCCATGAACCTGACTGCAAACTTTGCACCACAGATTCTCTGCTGAATGAGGCAATGGAAGGTAGGAACATTTTTTCAGAATTGAATACACTTGAAACCTGTTTTTTCATGTATTACAGGTGTGCCATCTGTGAAAGTGAAGTCAGCTTTTCCGTTTTTAGTCCAAACTTCTCAAATTTCTTCCTGAAAGAAGGTTAAGCAAAATAGTTTATATGTGCTAGCTAATTATGGTAGACAAAAAATTTTTTGCTTAAGAATTTATTTTGCTGAACCGTCAAATCAGATAAACTACAATTAGTTCACCACTTTAAAACAGGCAAGATATTCAAAGAAGACCTTGTAAACAAGGAAGATGAAATAAGATATACACAGACATAAACCACAGTCCACCAAAGAGTATGATACATGCCAAAAGAAAATTATGGTATTAAATGTTTCCTCTCAAAGGAGGGAAAGATATCTGGTAGGAGGAATTAGAAGAGACTTAAGTGGAGAAAATGGCATTTGAAGTAACTTCAAATTCTATCATTAGAAATACATAAATGAGAAGCAACAATGCAAATCACAGAGAGAAATGCATGAGCAAAGCAAGGTGGAAATCAAAACATAGTAAAGGTGATCACACTTAGCTAATGGCAGAAGCAGAAAAATAATCCAAGTTTCCAACTTCCTTTCTAGCCATTCACACATTAAACCAAAGCCATTCATCTAATTTCCAATGCAGAATCCTATACTGACACACTTTAGATTAGGAATGCTATCATCAGTCAGTGAATAGGACAGACCATATTTCAAAAATGACACCTATCAGGATGCACCTATTTTTACTGCTTCTTACTAAATTATACATGGCCTTTCTTTTGTCCTTTCTAAACAAGCCAATCACTAGACCAGTGCTTTCTACTAGGGGAAGACAATGGAGTTCAATGGGTCAAATGAAAGTAGATCTCTTCAGCCTTCAAGGCAACCAGGCACAGCCAGGGATGGGTGGGGCTCCCAGGATGGTGACACTTGGTTGTGAGTAACCTTGTTTGGTACTCCTTATGTCCATCTTCCTCCCCTGGAGAAGATGGATTTATGAGTCACATTCCACACCCACTGTTCCTCTGTAAGACACTGAGCATAGCCAACGAGTTGCTCAAGTCCCTGGACATAGATTTATTAGCTATCTGCAGAGCATGTAACTGTCCCATAGAGCTGCCAGAAGAGTTGGTTTGAGATGTCCAAGAAAACAGTACAAGACAAAGGTGCTGACAGCTTGGAGGAAAGGGGGAAGGGAGATCCTGGAAGGTTACAGATGACGGCTCCAAATCGTTGCCTTCACATATATCAGATCTTTCTTTCCATTGGTAACTGATGTATGCCTGTAGTAGTATCTAAGCTAGATATAAGGCGATCACTCAAAAAATGTATGCATATACTGCATACACAGAATTTCATCATTACTTTGAAATATTTGATATGAAACATTTTATTGATTTCTAAATCTGTTTATCTTAAATTTTAACTTTGTATTTGTCATGAAAAAAAAAACTATTAAATTTTAATTTTAGTTTCAATTCTTGCAATTTTGAATGGTTACAAAAAATAGTCTAAAAAACTTTAACTCTAGTTGGGTGATACAGTTTCTCACCAATAGAGACTGTCCAAGAATTATAAGGGATCACCATTAAAAAGTCTCGATTAGTAATTGCATACAGCCATTTCAACTATAAAACTTGATATTAAAAAGTTACCTACATCCAAAAAGGAAATTAAGAAAATAATTCCATTTGCAAAGAATTTTCTGCAAAGAAGTTAGAGAAGACATAAATACATGGAAAGACATACCATGTTCATGAATTAGAAGGCAACATTGTTAAAATGACAATCCACCCAAAGCAATCTACAGATTTAATACAATATTCATGAAAATCCCAATAACGTTATTATTATTATTTTGCAGAAATAGAAAATCTCATCCCAGAGGCGGCTGGGTGGCTCAGTCAGTTAAACGTCTGACTCCTGATTTTGGCTCAGGTCATGATCTCACAGTTTGTGGGTTAGAGCCCTGCATCGGACTCCGTGCTGACAGTGTGGAGCCTGCTTGGGATTCTCTCTCTCTCACCCCCCACCAGCTCTCTGCCCTTCCCATGTCTCTCACTCTCTTTCTCTCTCTTTCCCTCTCTCTCTCTTTCTCTCTCTCTCAAAATAAGTGGATAAATGTAAAAAATAAATAAATAAAGATTTAAAAAAGGAAGAAAAACTCATCCTAAAACTCATATGAATTTCAAGGGACCTCAAATAGCCAAAACCATCTTGAAAAAGAACAAAGTTGGAGAACTCCTATATCCTGATTTCAAAACTTACTATAAAACTACAATAATCAAAACTGTATGGCATAAAGACAGACTTATAGACTACTGGAATAGAATAAAGTCCATAAATAAATCCTCTCATACATGGTCAAATGATTTTCAACAAGGTTGCTAAGACCATTCAGTGAGGAAAGGACACTCTTTTCAACAAATGGTGCTAAGAAAACTGAATGAAGTTGGACCCTGACCTTATACCATACACAAAAATTAACTCAAAATGGGTGAAAACCCAAACATAAGAGTTAAAACTACAAAATATTTACCAAAAAATAAGGCTAAACCTTCACAAGCTTGTATTTGCCTGTGGATTCTAAGATATTACACCAAAAGCATGAATAACAAAAGAAAAAATAAATTGGACTTTATAAAAATTTTAAAATTCTGTGCATTGAAGCCCTCTCTTAAGGAAGTGAAAAGACAACCTACAGAATGTGAGAAAATATTTGCAAATCATATACCTGATAAGCAAGAAAAAGATAAACAATCCAAATTTTTCATATGGGCAAAAGTCTTGAATAGACATTTCTATAAAGAAGACATTCGAATAGTCAACAAGCATATGAAAGGATGCTCAATATGCCTAGCAATAAAAGAAATGAAAGGCAAAATATCACTTCCCATCTACTAGGGTGGGTACAATTTTTTTTAAAGGAAAATAACAAGTATTGGTGAGGATGTGGAGAAATTGGAACCCTTGTACATTGCTGGTGGGAATGTGAAATGGGTTCCTCAAAAAAGTAAACATATAATTACCATGTGACCCAGCAATTCCCCTTCTGGATATATGCCCTAAATAACTGAAAAGCAGGGACCCAAACAGTATTTTCTGCACCCATGTTCACAGCAGCATTATTCAAAATAGCCACAAGGTGGAAACAACTCAAATGCCCACTGACATACGAAAGAATAAACAAAACATGGCAACTATGGACATGGAATACTATTCAGCCTTAAAAAGGAATGAAATTCCAGGGCACCTGGGTGGCTTAGTTGTTAAGCATCTGACTCTGGCTCAGGTCATGATCTCATAGTTCATCAGTTAGACTCCCACATCAGGTAGGCTTGAGCCCTGCATCAGGTGAGCATGAGCTCTGCATCAGGTGAGCACAAGTTCCACTTTGGGTGAGCTAGAGCCCTACTTGAGGCGAATTCGAGCCCTGCTTCGGGTGAGGTCGAGCCCTGCTTCAGGAGAGCCCTACTTCTCTCTCTTTCTCTCTCTGCCTCTCAAAGGATTCTCTCTCTCTCTCTCTCTCTCTCTCTCTCTCTCTCTCTGCCCCTTACTTGTGCCCTCTCTCCCTCTGGAAAAAAAAAAAGTAATGAAATTCTGATACATACAACAACATGGATGACTCCTGAAAATGTTATGCTAAATAAAATAAGTCAGACACGAAAGGGCAAATACTGTATGATTCCACTTATATAATGAATTTAGAATAGTCAAATATGTAAAGACAGAAAGTAGAATAATGGTAACCAGAAGTTATGGGAGGGGTAATGGGAAGTTATTGTCTAATGAATACAGAGTTTCAGTTTGGGAAGATGAAAAACTTCTGGACATGGGTAGTGGGGAATATCGACCACAGTGTGACTGTGCTTGATGCCACTGAATTGTACACTTCAAAATGGCAGGTAAATTTAATTTTATGTCTTACCACAATAAAAGTTATGCACACACCAGGATCACTCAACAACATGGATGAATCTCAAAAATATTATGCTGAGCAAAAGAAGACTTGCACAAAAGAAAACCAACTGCATGGTTTTATTTTTTTGAAGTTAAATATAAGTAAAATCCATAATCTATGCTACTAATCTATGGTGAAATATAGGACAGTAGTTGTCTTAGGGGAGTGGAGGCAAGAACAAAGTGGGAAGAGGCTTGAAGAGACTTTCAAATATTATAGAAATGTTCTATATATTAATGAATGTTTGGATTAATTAGTTGGATACATTTGTCAAAATTCATCAAATGTTCATCAAAATTCATAAAATGTATCTATTTCACTGTGCATAAATTTTATATCAACAAAAGAACCACAAACCAATACTAAACACTACTTTCTGATATTCATGCTTAGAAATTTCTGCTTAGAAATGTTTAGGGTGGATGTGTATCATGTGGATGCTGCAACTTACTTTGAAACATTTTAAAAGTGGATTGATGGATAGATGGCATGGTGGACGGGATAGAAACACATAAAAACAAATGTACCAAAATGTTAATAACTGTGAAATCTTAGTGGTGAGTCTATAGGTGCTCACTATCCAATTCTTTCAACTTTCTCATATGTTTAAAGTTTTTCATAATAAAATGGAGGGGGGACTTATGTACAAGAAAACAGTATCAAGTTTCTTGGCGCCTTACGGGCGGACAGCCTTCTTGGCCTCCTGTATACTAAATGACAGATCCCAAATCACTATCATCGCCTCTAGAATAAGCCTCTGGACATGTGATCATCTTCTGACCACTACCCTGGGATCCCATCCACTAAGGGTCACACCTAGGACCTCTGCTTCACCCTGTTGTCCATAACATGCCAAACCTCATCTTCCCACCCCTCCTTATCCATACCACACTATGAATCAGTCTCGAATTACATTTCAATTAATACAAGAGATCTACCTGCCCCCAACTCCCAATCCTCTTCTATCACAAAAAGAGTTTATGATGAATGCAATTTGGCTACTGCCCAGCTGTCCAACCTTGACTCATACCACCATGCTTCAGTTATAGCAACTTTTTTACAGTTCTACACCTTTGCACATGATTTCTACCTAGAACATCTTTTTTTTCTTTTTTCTTCCCCAAAATCTAGAGTAGTGGTCACCTATGTTTCCCCTATCACAACCTTTAACACTTCACACTAAAATTGTTTGTTTGCACATCTCACCCACTGGATTGTGAGCTTCTGGAAGAAAAAGGTTCTTCTTTATTCACTTTTTCAATTCCCAATGCATTTAGATAACAGATCATTACAACATTTTTGTTGAATGTATGCTTGAATGATTACACTAAGGATATGAAAGCTGAAAAGACTGGTAACCTAATAAAGACTCTAGTAAAACAATATCAATAAAATAAAAAGGAGAGATATTACAAAAAGAGGAAAACAGTCAGAAAAGGAGAACACAAGGTGAAGCACGCTCCACAAAGTGGCTTGTTGAAAATGCACCCTGCTTACATCAAAGCATCTGGAGAAATTTAAGAGCTCATAGTGTATTTCTCAGACCCATTATGGTTCACAAAATTGTACTGTATTATGAATGCGGTCTATGAAGGAGGGAGAAAATAAGGGTGGGTCATGCAGTGAAGAGCAGAGTATGGACTCTCCTCCTTTCATTCCTGAGAGTTATCATCACAAGTTACGATCAGCATCTACCCAGCAATAGATTTCTGTTCTCACTCTCACTACTCGAAGAAATTCTCAAAGATCTGTGGAAGATAAAGGAGGCTCTCAAGTCCCTTTTATACAATTTTATCTCTAATCATACCTACGTGGCTTCAGTCAGTTCATTTGGCCAAATACTCAGGCTTTCTCTCTGTACAAAGGTCCTTACAACCTGATATTCTAATTTAAAAGAGAGAACCTCAGGGTGCCTGAGTGGCTCAGTGGGTTAAGTGCCTGACTTGATTTTAGCTCAGGCCAAGATCTCACAGTACGTGGGCCAGAGCCCTGCATCAGGCTCCATGCTGTCAGCCTGGGACTCTCTCTCTCCCTCTCTCCGCTCCTCCCCTGCTTGTGCTCTCTCTCTCAAAAAAAAAAAAAAAAAAAAAGAACCTCACTCTTTATATCACCTTTTTCCATTCCACACCTTACCCATGGGTGAAAAGCTTCCCTAAGTCCTAATGCACTTTTGATTCAAACCTCAAAATTCACACTTAAACATAAACTGCTTATCCTCTTATAGTTTCACATTAAAGGTCATCTCTCCAATCAGAAACTATACCACTTTTGGGAATACTAAGTGGACAATGTGTGTCCCCAATAGTGCCTAATAAAGATGTAATTGCAAGGAGTTGCTTAACAATATGCTTGGTTACTACCTTATTGGTGGAACTTCTAATGCAGCTTCTGCAGTTCCAGAAAGCATCAGAAATTTGATTCCAACCAGAGAATTGGACTCCATAGAGATGGAAGAATTCCAAACAGCCTAACACTTTCCAAAGGACCTCCGGGACCTGTCTCAGTTTCCAAATGACTTGTTGGAAACACTTCTGGTGCACCCTCTTGAGAGAGGGAACCGGGGGGAAAGGAGTGGTGCCTACATCTACCTGGCCCTGCCCTCTACCATTTCCATATAATGCCACCTCTGTGTGGATTTTAATTTCATTCAACCTATACAGACATCAGAGTATGAATCTGAACAAGCAAAAGATTAGCTGAAAATGAATATTATTTTTAACAAGTAAAATACCATAAATACTGCTTGAAGGTACAGTCCCTCTTGTTTTTGATGGGACTCTGCTTGTTTTTAAAGGGATCTGCTTTTTTTTACTTTTTTCTTTTTTAATTGGCATCTGCTTTTAAAATTAATGAAACTGTAGGCTTTATATATCAGAAAATCTTTAAAAAAAAAAGAAATGATTGTACTACAAAATTTTTACTCTACAAAGACTATTTCGAGGGATGACATGCCCTCCTGCATAGTTTCAAATAATTTTGGGGGCACAAGAAAAAAATATGATTATTTTGGATTTAAGAGTCAAATAATTAAGTCTTTAATATGAATTTATTTTCTATTTTAAAGTTAAAAATAATTTAGGAGTCACTCTCACTGTAAACTTTCCTCAATGTATACCTAACACATAATCAAATCCCAATGTAACATAAAGCAGTCTCAATTCTACTTTTCTTGCTATGACAGATTTATATTTCGGTTTTTAGGGAAAATAAAAATGAGAGAGGTTTGGATTGAGGGAAGGGATGGAAAAAGGATTCACTTTATCACTTTTATTATTTGAATTATTTACAACAATATTCATACATTGCTTATATAAAAATATACTCCCAGAGGAACTAAGGAGAAAATATAGTGCATTAACTTTTTTTGTATATATTTTCCCTAAGTAAAGTACCAAAAATCAAACAAATACAAAGCTAACAAAGATTCTAAAGTAGAAAAATGCTGCAAGAGAGGTGTTTAAGAAATACAGAATATAGGGGCTTGTGGGCGGCTCAGTTGGTTAAGCATCTGACTCTGATTTTGGCTTAGGTCATGATCTTAGAGTTTCGTGAATTTGAGCCCCACTCTGTGCTGACAGTGTGGAAACTGTTTAGGATTCTCTCTCTCCCTCTCTCTCTGCTCCTCCCCTGCTCATGCTTTCTCTCCCTCCTCCTCTCTCTCTCAAAATAAATAAATAAACATAAAAAAGAAATATACTATATATATCAAATAAAGTTTGCAAAAAAGGTGAAGTATAGTATAACACATAGAGAAGCTGAATCACTACATTATATATCTGAGACTAATTAATGTAACATCGTGTGTCAACTATACTCTAAAAAAGTTTTAAATAAAAATAATAAAATTAAATCAAAATAAGTGTAACAAATCACACTAGTTATCATGTATGAAGATATCCATCAACCAAAATTTACTAATCACCTAATAGTATATTCTGGACATTGTGCTATACACTCTAGGGAACGTGAAGATGTACTGAGACATAGCAACAGCCCTGTAATAGTTGCCACTTTTGTTAAGGAATTGCAAATTTTACATATGAAATATTAAGATATATACCAGGCAATGTGTCCCTGATAACAAATGATTTATCCTAACAGAGTTATTCTCTCCTTTGAGGCTGAAGATATCATGTAAAAGGTACAGTATTTTACAGATGTCCACAACAGCACTGTATTTTTAGAGCACTGATGGAAAAATACAGTATGAAAAAAGTTCCTAGGAATATAGAACACTTTATAGCAGCATATGACTCTGCTGTCAATACTGGAAAACCGAAGAACACTATTTATAATATAAGATTATTTCTCTCATATAATCAAAAGCAGTTCAGGACTGGCCTTGCGGCTTCTCCAACATCAGGTGCTCAGGCCCCTATGACTGTGTGATGGAGAATCGGCCATTCTCCGGATCCCACTTCAACCTCATGATTCTAGCTGCCTGCTTCAGCTCCAGCATCACATCCTCATTCCAGCCAGCAGGAAAGAAGAAAAACGGCATGTTCTCCCCCTTTACATTACATGAGTGTTAGAGTCAGAGTGACTCGGATTCTAACTGTGGCTTGACCAGGTACTAGGTGTGTGACCTAGGGGTCAGTTATTTAATCTCTATAAACATCAGCTTTCCAGAATTTGGACACGACACTTCTGCTTACATTCCACTGACCACAATTTGGTTACATGACCACATTTACCTGCAAGGAACACTAGAAAATTTCGTCTAAAATGGAGAACGTATCTAGTATTTACTGTGGAGAAGGACAGAATGGACTTAGGGGAACTAGAGAGCTCTGCCACGTTATTTTTCTATGAATAATAATGAGAACAAAATTATTTTCACACTTTTGAAAACACAGAGGTAAATATGTGCACAAGGTGTGAATTATTTCATCTACAGATAATGCTTGGTGAGCATATGAATTTGGGGAGCTGGTCACAAACTGGTCTCTACCACGAGCTGCAGAGTTCAAAGGCAGTCCGAATGATCTGAGGTTGGAAGGTTTCACAGAGGAGGTGAGCTGGACCCTGAAGGGTGTGCAAGACTGGGAAAGAGATGGGGAGGATAACGGAGACAAAACTGCACAGCAAAGGCAAGAAGGGCAGTTGGCTGGGGCAGAAGGTATGTGGAAGTACTTTATAATCCCCCAAACAGTATGAACATTGTGTATCACACAGAAAGCAGTGGGAAGGAAGTCTTAAAAAGGCTGAAAGGTCATAGAAAGTATTGTGAATGCCAAAGGGAGGTGTTTGACATTCTGGCTCTGCCAGTAGTAGATGTGCGGCCTCAGGCCAAGTTGGTTAGCACTGTGGACTTGAACTTCCTCATCTGTGAAACAGTAGGTGATAATAACAACCCAATGGAGTTGTTTTGAGGTTAAATACCAGCATGTAGTCAGCATTCAATAAACAGCAGGATTAATAAAAGAGCTGAGCAATCAAGTAATACGGTAATTTTTTTTTAAGAGGTAATAGCAATCTTTCTCCCAGGGTAGAAGGGATGGGAGAAGGAAAATCTAAAGGTAGAGCAAAGAAATACCATCCAGCGCAGTCAATGCTCAGGACTTTGCACTTTAAGCTTTAGGCCAAGAAAAATTGGAGTCGACAGAGGGAATATTGGAGGCAGTGATATCAGTTAGGACTACGGCCAAAGTCCAGGCCCGGGGATGAGGGCCTGAAATAAGACAGTAGCTGTGAAGATGGAGAAAAATATCTGGCTAGGAAAGGAACTTGGTAAATGATTGCAGGCGGGAGGTGAAGAAAGGGGAAGAAAGGTTCCGGCTTGGATGACTGAATGGCCAGTGGCACCGTTCACCAAAACAAGAAAAAGAGGAAGAAAAACAGCATGGGGCTGAAGGGAGCAGAGAGATAAGTGCACCTTATCACACTCTTGAAAAACAGAGGTAAATATACGTGGAATGTGACTGTGGAGGTGAAGCAGGAACCAGATGATGAAGGTGCCTGATACCCCAACATTAGAAAAGGTGTCTGGGCAGGAGATGTATAGATCTGGAAGCCCTGTGAAGTAAGGGTGGCTAAAACTATAGGAAAAGAAGGGCTCCCCCAAAGAGAGCCTGAGGGTCAGAATCCTGAAGAAGGTCAACGCTTTCAAGGGCAAAGAAAAGAGAAGCCAGAAATGGGAACATCGACATGACAGATGGGAGAACCAGGAGATGGTGGTATCAGAGACTCCAAGAGAAAAAGGGGTGGCTAAAACAGTCTTCTCTTAAGAGTTCCCAAACAGCTGCCAAGACCTGAAGGGGTCTGCAGGCTGCCCAAATGGTTAAGGACAATGCTGCTGAGTGCCCCTCAGAGACTTGATGCTGGAATTGTAAGGAAAAGATTGGCTCCAGGGGTACCTGGGTGGCTCAGTCAATTAAGCATCAGACTCTCGATTTCAGCTCAGGTCAGGATCTCACAGTCCGTGAGCTCGAGCCCCACATCGGGCTCTGTGCTGACAGCACAGAGCCTGCTTGGATTCTCTCTCTCTCTCTCTCTCTCTCAAAATAAATAAATAAACTTTAAAAAAAGAATATGAAAAAGTGCCCAACAAATAGAAAGAAAGAAAGAAAGAAAGAAAGAAAGAAAGAAAGAAAGAAAGAAAAGACAGACTCCAGAAATGCTGACCTCCTGCTGGATTGAAGAATAGTTCTGAAAGCAGCTTAAAGAAATATGCCACTACACAGGGTTAACCAAGGCAACAAGAAGATGGGTGGAGTTTCTGACATGCTGTTTGTGCTTCTATCTTGATATCTATCTTTCTCAGAAGTAGACCAAAGATGTGGAAGGGTGAAAATGGAAGGTGCTAGCAGACATAGCCTTAGCGCTCTCCTCTCACAGCCCCTCCCTGCTGGACTGTAAACTTTTTGATACTTATCTTCAGCATCTAGCACTACACTGTGGATATAGAGGCACTTGTGTTTGTTGAATAAAAAACCAAAAGCAAATAAGATAATTGTCCAACAAGAGAAATAAGTACCAGAGGACATTAGCAAATAACACCAAGAAATGGTGAAGAGAAGGAAAAATTCTTCTCTGCTCTCAAGGTCTTCCAGCTAGACCAAGAATTAAATTTACATGAGACAGATTAACAGAAGATCAGATTTAACA
Organism: Cryptoprocta ferox; assembly: GCA_028646485.1. NCBI lineage: Eukaryota > Metazoa > Chordata > Mammalia > Carnivora > Eupleridae > Cryptoprocta > Cryptoprocta ferox. Next base: position 34,704,497 of record CM053569.1, on the reverse strand, counting down.
GTGTACATATGGGGAATCCACCAAGACGTGGAAATTCCAAAGATAGGCAAAATGAGGCATACAGGTCATTCTGAACTAAGGAGAAGGGGGCTCGGGTCTGGGACTTCAAAGGGAAAGAATGGAATTCACAGGAAAATGAAAAAGAGTAAATGTTTGGTAAACAAATCTGTGCTAGGGACACTCGGAAATGATGGGACACGGAGGACTTTGATCAAACAGGCCTTGCTAGGTTCCTCCCTGTCCACCCTACCTAGTTCATACCATACGGTGGTTCTTTGTGGTGACGGTTCTCTTCCTAGTGCAGGTCCTCTACCTAAATTCTTTTTAGGCAGTTGTGGGAGAGGTTAAGAGCTCTTCCTGAATCTGCTGGGTTTCAACTGCTTTTTAACCCAAAATAATCTTCATGCCAAAGTGACCCATCTTGGAGCAGCCTATCCTTGGCCTCTCCAGTGGTTAGAGCTCTTGGAATTAAACTCAGACCTTAGTAGGATATAGGCTCTGCTACCTTCTGTTACCTTTGGACAAGTTCCTTAAATATACAACAGGAATTACAATAGAACCCATCCTACATATAGCACTCACCTAAATGACAAAGTAAATAATATGTACTCCTTAGCAAAGTACTTGTTGCTACTCAACTCACCAGAAATCTGACCTGAAAGCATTTAGTACATTTTTTTAAAGTTTATTTATTTTGAGAGAGACAGATACAGCACAAGTGGGGGAGGGGTAGAGAGAGGAGAGAGTGAGAATCCCAAACAGGCCCCCAGCTGCAGCACAGAGTCTGATGTGGGGCTTGAACCCATGAAACCCTGAGGTCATGTCATGACCCAAGCTGAAAGCAAGAGTCCCACACTTAACTGACTGAGCCAGCCAGGCGCCCCCATTTAGTAAACTTTTTAAGTAATTATAACTACAAATTGACCACTTGTTTTCAATCAATCAACTGCACAGCCACCTCATAATAAAACCATAGAGATAAAACCTCCCTCTCATGGAGTCATTAAAGAGTTTAGAGAAATTAAATGAGGTCATTTATGTAAAAGAACGTTAACAGTAAATAGCATCCACCATAAATATCAATTGGCCTCTTCTTTAAAAGTACCTTTTAAAGAATGTAAAAAGGTCTTGTACTCAGCACCATTGTTGCCAAGCCAAAGTTTCTATTACGTTCATCTGGCAAAAAGGAGAAAAGACAACCTACAGCTTTTTTCTACAATCTATGATTTGCTATTTTTAAAGAGCCAAGGGGGGGGGAAAATAGCCCTCTAAATTGTACTTACAAAGTCTTCTTCTGTAATATCTGGTGGCTCTGAAACAAAATAAAATATGGCATTATCTCACTCAAATCTGATTTCCTTTTAAAGTAAATGAAATAATTTGAGACGGCACCTAGCCCTGCTTTATACATGGACAAGCTCAGCGAAAGTTTGGCCTTCTGTTCATTCTTTGCACATGGATTGAATTTTAGGTTGGAATTCAAGGTGGAAGTGGGGAGGAAAGGCCTCTGGAATCCAGCTTGGTCACTAATTCACTGTGACCCTGGAGTTAACCTTGTAGGCTTCCATTATTCCAGCTGCAAAACGGAGAATTAAGCAAGACAAAATAAGACGGTGCCAATGAGGCAATGCAAACGGGGGTCGGGGCTGGGGGTGGGGGTGGGGGTGGGGGTGGGGGTGGGGGGGTAGGGAGCCGTAATAAAATGCTACGAAAGAGCCGCAGTGCAGCCAGGTTTTGGAAAGCACGCAAGGGGGGCGCCCGGGCGAGGAGAGGTCAAGTCCGGAGACCGGTGTGTGGTCCCCGCCGCCGCACGTACCGGCGGTGAGCCGCTTCTCGGGCATGCCGCCGCCGTTTCCCGCGCCCGCGCGGGCCGCTCAGGGCGCCATCGCCCGGCAGCGCCCGTCTCTCCCCGGGAGCTGGAGCCGGACGGGACCGGACGCCTACGAGCAGCGGGCGCCGACGCAGAGCCGAGCGCGTGGCCCCCGCCGCGGCTGAGTTGCCATGGAGCTGAGACAATGCGGGCCGCCGCGGCCCGGCCTCCTCCGCGTCAGGCCTTCCCCCGAGGGCCCTGGACAGACACCCAACCCGTAGGGACCTCGTTCCCCCAAAGCAAAATCCCGGCCGCCCCGTCCAGGAAAGTTGGTGTCTCCTAGTAAGAAAGGACCCGCTGGCGAGTGGGGGCGCGAGAGCGGCCCTGATGGGCTGGTTCTGAGAAAAGGAGGAAGAAAGGGGAATGGGGCCCCAGTTTTCTTGATATTGAAGGAGGGCAGAGCCGCACACAGCGTCTGAGCTCACCCTCAGCTGTGTGAAAACGCCTATACAAAAAGTTCCATGTTCATGCGCTTTAGTAACAAGATCTGCCCCCACATTTTTGCTCCCGTCGGTTATGACTGCTGCATTTTCAAGATATCTAAGGTTTAAAAACGACCCGAGGAGGCTGTTGACGAAAGGACAATAAGTTGAGTATGCCCATAATGTGTATTCGGGAGAGTTTAAGTAAAAAGTGAAATTCCAAAAAAAAAAAAAAAAAAAATGGTACTTCTAGTTTAGGATTAGGAGGAAGGGAGGGGGGAGATTTTTGGGAAAGTCATGTCAACTCAAATTTTCCACCCAACCAGATTTCCACCCCAGACTCCCCCTGAGCCTAAGAACCCTAAATCCAATTGCTTGCTGTACATACACAGTGGTAGCTCTTCCTTGGATGCTTCCAAATCAACATATCCAAATGGATATATTTTCCATATTCATTATCTTGGAATTTCGTCTTTCTAGGTAAATCCCATGTTCAGTAAGTGGTACCTTCATCTATCAAGTGATTCAAGCCAGAAACCCTATATTTAGCCAAGCACTAGGTCCTACCAATTCTGCATTAAAGTGTTTCTAGAATCTGGAATCTTCTCTCCACTCCCATGAACAACCATCGCCTTAGCACAGGCCCTGTTTGGAGTGTTGTAAAAACTTCCTAACTTGTCCCTCCTCTACTGTTTGCTTCCAGTGGTGTCCCCCTTAAATCCATTCCCCATGCTGAAAGCCAAACAATCTAAATGCAAATATGACCTACTTTAAAAACCTTCAGTGGCTCCACATTTGCCTCCTACGGTGTTGAGGACGTCCCAAGCCTACCATTCACAGGTATGTGAATGTTTAAGCAAGCAAGGAGTCAGACAAGGGGTGCTTGTAGAGCAAGAAACCATAGCATCTGCCCAGTGATATTTATTCCCTTTTCAATGGTACAGAGGCAAAGAAAAATAAAACTGTAAACCACTACTGTGACCAAACCAAAATCAGAGGGCCAAATGAAGTCAAGGGTGAATAAGTGAATAGAAAAGTAAAGGGAGATGTGAGGCAAAAAATCATGGGTTTTGTCGGCCCTTGCAAGGACCCCAGCTTTCATTCCGACAACATGTAAACCATAAAAGTTTTAGGCAGAGAAGTATCACGATCGTATTTTTATGTAAAGGGATCACTCTGGGTGCTGTATAGAGAATGTACCTGGACACAAGTAGAAGCTGACAAGAGCAGATAGTGACTCAGCGCAGGTTGGTAGCAGTAACAGGTTTGAGAACTAAGAGTCTGCATATATTTTAAAGGTAGAGCCAAGCGGATTTCCTGACAAGTCGATTGTGGGAATGAAACAAAGAAAGCTGTTGAGAGTAACCCCAAGGATTCTGGCAGGAGCAAACAGAAGGGTAGAGTTGCCATCATTGGAGATGAGGAAAGCTGTGAGTGGACAACTTTGTGAGGGAGAGTTTAAGAAGCCCAGGGGCACTTGGGTGACTCAGTCGGTTAAGCATCCGGCTTCAGCTCAGGCCATGATCTCACTGTTGTGGGTTCAAGCCCCACATCGGTTCTGTGCTGACAGCTAGCTCAGAGCCTGGAGCCTGTCTTCAGATTCTGTGCCTCCCTCTCTCTCTGACCCTCCCCTGCTCATGCTGTCTCTCTCTCTCTCTCTCTCTCAAAAATAAATAAAAACATTTAAAAATTAAAAAAAAAAAAAAAGAAGCCTATGAGCCATCCAAGTGGAGGCACTTGATATAGAAGTCTGGAACTTAGGTGATGTGAGTTTGAGAGCTGACATATAAATAGAGTTTTTAGGCATTTTGCTTGCACTCTTTTTGCTGCTAGGGAAGCCCCTCAGCCTTTTTCAAGCAAAATTTTCTCATTCTTCAATAGTGAGCTTGAGTGTCATCTTCTCTAACGTACCTGCCCATGAATTCCTTTCACTAGCCTCTCCTATTGTTCCTGTATACTTGGTGAAAACTCATATCTTAAAACCATATTAATATTAAAATAATCTGTACAGAGAGGCTCACCCTCTACCTTCAGTGCCACCTAGCAGACAGTAAACTCCTGGGGATCAAAAGAGATACGTCTTATTTCACCCCCAATCCCCACCCCCAACTCCTTCTGTGGAGTGCTTACCACTTCGTAAATAGTTGTTGAAATATCTTCTCTTCATTGCAGTTATTCTGCACTGTGCCCTGTTCACAGAAAAGATTTATCCCTGTTTCAGATAACCACACCAATGGTAAGTCAACTGTTGTTTTATCATCAAGTGTGGCTAACACTAATTGCACACTTACTGTGTGCATCTAACAATACCCCTAAGAGACTGGTATTATTATTCCCAACAATTTAGGAAACTGAGTCTTCCGGAAGTGAGATAATTTGGTCAAAGACAAACAGCTTTAAAGTGTTGAAGCCACAAGCTGATCCAGGTCTGATTCCAAAGCCTTGCTCTTTAACAATCATGCTATGCAGACTTTCTTTCTAAAAATAATCTCATGAGATTTAAAAAACAACCCAAGAGCTACAAAGACTGTAATTTGAACCCAAATGCATAGGCTATAAGTTATTTGAATTTTGTGGTGATTTTATTTTTCTAACAGCTTTATTGAGATGTAATTCATATATCATACAATATACCTATCTAAAGTGTACACTTCAGGGGCACCTGGGTGGCCCAGTCAGTTAAGCATCTGACTCTTGATTTCAGCTCAAGTCATGATCTCACAGTTCATGAGTTCAATCCCCGCATTGGGCTCTGTGCTGACAGTGCAGAGCCTGCTTGAGATTCTGTCTCCCTTTCTCTCTGCCCTTCCCCTGCTCACTTGCTATGTCTCTTGAAGTAAAAAAATAATAAAACTTTAAACTTATTTAAAAAATAAAATAAAGTGTACACTTCAATGATTTTTAGTACAAAGTTGTGCAACTATCAGCAGAAGCAATTTTAGAACATTTTTGTTACCTCAAAAAAGTCTCATACCCTTTAGCTATTATCTCCTATTCCTCCTTCCCCAACCCTAAGCAACCAGTAATCTACCTTCTGTCTCTATGTATTTTCCTATTCTAGACATCTCATATGAATGAAATCATACCATATGTTGGGCTTTCATGGCTGGTTTCTTTCACTTAGTGTAATGTTTCTAAGATTCATCCATATTGTGGCATGAATTAGTACTTCATTCCTTCTCATTGCTGAATAATATTCCATTGTGTGGATATATCACAATTTGTCCATTCATCAGTTGGTAGACATTGGGTTGTTTCTACTTTGTGGCTATTATAAATGATGCTTCCATTAACGGTCATGTACAAGTTTATGCGTGAACATATGTTTTCATTTTTCTTGAATATACACCTAGGAGTAGAATTGTTGGGTCAAAAGGTAATCCTGTGTTTGGCAACTCTGTGTAACTTTTTGAGGAACTGCCACATTGTTTCTCAAATTGTCTGAACCATCTTATATTACCACCAGTCATGGATTGAGGGTTTCGGTTTCACCACATCCTGACATTTGTTATCACCTTTTTATGATACCCATTCCACTGGGTGTGAAGTGGTTGTTATCTCTTGGTAGGTTTGATTTGCATTTCCCTGATGACTAGATTTATTTTTAAAATATTTTATTCTGTCTCTACTCCCCAAACTAGCTAGTTTTTCCTAAAAGGCCTTTTTCTACAACTAGTCTGTATCATTGTTGAAAACTGATGCAGTCCAAAACCCAAAGTTTATAATGGGAATTATATCTACATAAATGGAATTAACTTTATTTACTCTGATGCTGGACATATTGTTAGCAAATTTGAAGGATGTGTTTGAGATGGCCTAACTTAAAAATAGACTTTGCAGTATACCTGTAGTTCAATCTGGGGACTCTGGAGAGCATCTCAGTCTCCCCCATAAAATAGCTAAAATTGTAATGAGAAGTCAACATAACCATGGAACAGGAGTGATATCGTGTTAAGCTGCTATGGACAAAGAAAAATGATCAGATTTCAAATATGAGCCCCAAACCAAATGTTTCAAGGACTGACCTAAATTGTAAAGATTAATTTGCATTAAGGCTACTCTGTAGCCTGCTCAAGAGGAGAAGGTACAAGGATTTATTCAATGATTTTCCCAAGTACTGCTGGAGACACATGTTGGGTGTGTGTGTGTGTGTGTGTGTGTGTGTGTGTGTATCCTTGACAATCAAAAGCAAAATTTCAGGCATCCTAGCTGTTTAATGATTTAGAAGTAATAGTCCTTTCTAGAGTCCTTTCCAAAGTTTCTAGTTTCTAAACTTTGCTGAATGTGAGCAGGAATAGCACCAAAGGCTAAAATTTGTATTATCACTGTGATTTTAATTTTTAATAGTAATGAGATTTTTTTACTGGCTGAGAGTCTGAATACACACATGGACAATGACCAGACCATATATGCCAATAGAACTCTGACTCAAACCTCTGCAGCAACCAGTCTTGGAAACCAAACAACAACCTTTGCAGCAATAGACCCAGAAGGGTCAAGACTTGGTCAGTAACTGCCAGTTTCCCTATTTTCTGTCTCTATTTCCAATTAAGAACGAAGCAGAGAAAATCAAATATGCTTCCCATACCAATTGCATAGGATGCTCGCTAATTCTAGCTAGCCCGCTTCCCTCTCCCCCATACCAACAACCTCCAGTCAGAGCATACCTAAAGTCTTCCCCTTTTTTCACTATGTAGCTTTCCCTCCTCTCTTGCTTGCCTTTGAGTCTCTACCAAATGCATATGGTGGTAACTGACTCCTTTGCTGTATATAGTAAGCTCTGAATAAATACCGTTTGCTTATTCTTATTTGGGTTGTTTTCATTTATTTCCACATAGCTAAACCATATTTTTAATTATTACACACAAATGAACCAAAATGACAGAACAGTGCAGTAGAATGTTTTTCCTAGGAGCTGGATGGCAACATCTAATAACTTGTGATACCAACCCCCATTCCAGTCCCGAAAGTAAGTGCCATTGTGGCAAGGAAATCAGAAACACAAATTATAAAATTTACATATTGTTTTTATTTATATTCTTTTTGTTAATCATCTTTCCTTTTTATGACATCACATATATATATTAGATAACAACTATATATCTGTATCACATTTAACTAGAAAACAGCATTATTTTCTATTAACAGTTCATGATTTTTTGAAGGAATATAATTAGTTTAATACATTCATTAGGCAATTTCTTAACTTATCCAAGATAACTACCATATGGACTTGCTGGTTTAGATTTATTATAATTGTCAATATATTCCATTACATTACTTTGCTTCTTGCACAGACTGATGAGATAATTCAATTTTTAACCCTTCCCCAGTTAAGTTTTAAATTCTAATATTGCTCTAGGCTGTTGTAGTTTTTACAAATAGAGGATATAGTTGACCCTTGAACAACATGAGGGTTAAGGAAACCAACCCCCTGCACAGATGAAAATTCACATATACCTTTTGACTCCCCCCAAACTTAACTGCTAATAGCCTGTTGACCAGAAGCCTTATCAATAATATCAACAGTCAGACAACACATATTTTGTATGTTATATGTATTATATACTGTATTCTTACAATAAAGTAAGCTAGGGAAAAATGTTTTAAGAAAATCATAAGAAAGAAAGTACACTGGTGCACCTGAGTGGGTTAGTCAGTTAACTGTCTGACTTTGGCTCAGGTCATGATCTCGTGGTTCATGAGTTCAAGCCTGCATCTGACTCTGTGCTGACAGCTCAGAACCTGGAGCCTGTTTCACATTCTGTGTGTCCTTCTCATTCTGCCCCTCCCCTCCTCTCAAAAATAAACATTAAAAAAAAGAAAGAAAATACACTGACAGTACTCTATTGTATCAAAAAAAATCTACATATAAGTAGACCCACTCAGTTAAAATCCATGTTGTTGAAAAGTCAACTGTACTTGAAAGTTGCTTAAGAGAGTAGATCTTAAATGTTCTCATCACAGAAAAAATGTTAATTATGCGATGGGATGAAGGTGTTAACTAATAAGATGGTCGTGATCATTGTGCAATATATAAGTGTATCAAATATTATATACCTTAAACATGCACATTGCTCTATGTCAATAATATCTTGATTAAGCTGGAAAAAAGGGAAAATTACTTATCTTCCTTTATTTTCATATTAGTACGTCTTGAATATATATTTCCTTCTTTTTAAAAACATTTTTTAATGTTTATTTTTAAGAGAGAGAGACAGAGCGTGAGTGGGAGAGGGGCAGAGAGAGAGGGAAACATAGACTCCGAAGCAGGCTCCAGGCTCTAAGCTGTCAGCACAGAGCCCAACGCGGGGCTTGAACTCATGAACCAGGAGATCATGACCTGAGCCGAAGTCAGATTCTTAACCGACTGAGACACCCAGGCGCCCCAATATATTTCCCTCTTTTGATACCAACACAAAAATATCTTGGCTGCCCTAACACATAAAAATTTGAACATCATGTTGCTTTCTGCGTGTGTAGTTTTATGTCACTTTATTCTAAAATGATGATGGGGTGCCTAGATGGCTCAGTCAGTTAAGCGTCCAGCTTCGGCTCAGGTCATGATCTTGCGGTTCGTGAGTTTAAGCCCCATGTTGGGCTCTGTGCTGACAGCTCAGAGGCTGGAGCCTGCTTCAGACTCTGTGTCTCCCTCTCTCCCTGCCCCTCCCCCGCTTGTGCTCTGTCTCTCAAAAATAAAAACATTAAAAAATAAATAAAAATAAAATGATGCATATTTCACCTCTAAAGGCCAATATTCTCTACACTTAAACACCTAATGTGTGTATACACACACATACATAGTTTAATTCAGCATATGATTATCATATGGTTCATTATCATATCATGTGACAATCATTAATACAATTAATCTTTGCTGCTGCATTATCTATCATGCACAAGACATTCTGCTAAAGGAGGTGGAGAGGTGAGTAAAACAGTTCTGCTCTTAAGGAACTTGCTAATGGTAGAAAACTACAAGAATTTAATATAAATAAGACATGCCAGAAACACTACAACAAAGGTATAAATAAACACTAGATTCAAAGAAGGTAAAAATTTCATCTTGTTGGAGAGATCGTTGAAAATGATTCATAGAAACTTAGGATTAGCTGGATTTAATGGATTTAGTATAGCAAGAGAGAGGGGAAATGGGAAAAAGCAGAGGGGAGATTTAGGAAACCGTAAGAAGTCTACTTTGGCTAGAACAAAGTGTATAGAGTGGCATAGTGAGAGAGATTGCTAGAAAGTTAGGACCATTAGGAGATCCTGAGTTCAGCTACATTTTTAATAGGAAGCAACATAATTGGAGCCACATTTTAGTACAAATTACCTGGCAATGGCTATTTAGGACAGACTTAGATGGGGAGGGAGTAAAAGCAAAGAGACCTGTTAGGAAGCATTTACAGAATCTAGGCAAGCTGTGATTAGGACCTGAACCAAGCAAGCACCACCTTCCTGCAGAAATGAGGATACCAGAGGGAAATAATTGGTAGCACAACACCACTGTTCAAACCAGGACTCACCTCCATGGCTCTACTGCTCCTTCCATTCCTCTGGCTCCACTGTCCATTATGAGAGAGCCAGGAGCACAGAGCCATTAGGCAAGTAAATACAGATGGCCAAGGCACAGACCCAGCCACCAACAAGGTGTTCTAAGTCATCCCAGAAAACAGTGCACTCTTGCAATCCAGCTAAAATATTTTAATTAGCAACTCTGAGTAATAACTATTACCTGAATTTATTATACATGCATTTTTAAAGTTAATTCAAGGAACATTTCCCCTATCTGGCAATGTCATAGTACATCAACGTGAAATACATAAAAGTGAAATGAACTTTTTTGAAGGAGACTCAAAATCACCATAAATGAGTCTTTGGTGCCCCCTTGTGGAATGTTTAGTGTGAGCTTTGAAATAATTTACCTTCCACACAGAAACAGTAATGGGTTATGTCCATCTTTTAAGACATTTAAAGTACTTTCTATATAGGCTACATTATTTTTAAGAGACACAACTTAAAATAAGGCCATATAGGGGTGCCTGGGTGCCTCAGTTGGTTAAGCGTCCAACTGTTGATTTCAGCTCAGGTTATGATCTCACTGTTTGTGGATTTGAGCCCACAACAGGCTGTACGCTGAAGGTGCAGAGCCTGCTTGGGATTCTCTCTTCTCTCTCTCTCTCTCATTCTCTCTCTCTCTCTCATTCTCTCTCTCTCTCCACCCCTCCCCTGCATGCACACACTCTTTGTCTCTCAAAAATAAACAAACATCAAAAAGTAACTTAAAATAATGCCATATAAATAACTTAATTCAAACAAGAAACATGAGATCAGATGCTGAAAATGTTCAGTAAATTTTTGTCCTAAATTTATGACCATTTTGTGAATCATAAATTAAGAAAAAGTAATGGAAAAACTTAGCTTTTTACAGGGCTAGGTAAGTACCAAAACTGTTTTCTCAATAGAACTTCTACCCTTAAATTATTGCTAACAATAATACTTTATTAAGTATTTAATAAATACAATTTATTAAATTGTACAGTGGTGGTGCTAACAATACTTTATTAAGTACTTAAATAGCTGGAATAATTTTTTACATCCATATTTATGCCCATAGAAATGCTAGTACAAAATTATCAGATAACTCTTAAAATGTTGTTTCTCCTTAAATCACTTACCAGAAGTTTCTGACCATTTGTTTTCCAAACTAGGGGATGAGAAATAAGAAAGTCCTCTCTTTCCTGGAAACAAGTAGAAGTCAAAAAGAAAAATAATATTCCTGTCCATTGGCTACCAAGACTGTCAAGGGGGCAGACCAATGTGGGAAAAGATAGTTTCTTATCCTAAATCAGTAGAAGGTAAAGTATTTGTTGGCTTTCCCCAAATTTAACACTCATTTTTTCCCTTATGTCCTTATTAAGCAGAAAAAAAATACAGAAATAAAGTGTCAAATTTAATCACTTGTCTTGTTTTGAAATCTCTTGGAGAACACAGAATAGACCTATCAATAATCATTTGGTTAAATTTTACTTATTACTTTCACTAAATAATCAAAATGTGTAAGAATATAGTAATTACTGGAATGTGTTAATATTTTCATGCCTTGTGTCTTTAGATTACAAAGGCCTTTGACTGGAACAGTAGCCTTTCTCTGGAACTGTGTTCTCAGATAATAGTATATTCACATGGTTCATTTAGTTTTCCAAATTATAAAGTTGTAAGGAACTACCAAGCTAAGTAACTACTTCATTCAAGCAGAATTGTTTTTAAATTAGAATTTTTTTCCCAATATGGCAATAGACTTTTCTTTTTTTAAGTTTATTTATTTTTAGATAGAGACAGCACAAGTGGGGGAGGGGCAGAGAGCAAGAGAGAGAGGGAGAGAGAGAATCCCAAGCAGGTTCAGCACTGCCAAAGCAGAGCCCAATGTGTGGCTTGAACTCATGAACCATGAAATCATGACCTGAGCCGAAACCAGGAGTTGGGCACTTAACCGACTGAGCCACCGAGGCGCCACTAGATTTTTCTTTAATGGCAAAACAATCTTCCATTTAAGACACGGTAATTACATGCATATTGAATTTATCACCGGGATACTGCAAAGAGTTTTGTCATGTACAAGTGGCAGGCTCCCCCTGGTGGAATCTTAGCTCCCCACTTGTTGCCTGTGTGATCTTAGATTATTTAACCTAATTCTTGGTTTACCTGATATATATAAAAACATAAGTTAATAACTGCCTTATAGAGTCACTGTGAGGAATAAATGAGTTAACACAGGTAAGAGGTTTAGAACAGTAACTGTATGTGGTAAATGCTCAATTTAGGATTGAATTTTTTTTTTCCAAGCAGACATCTTTTACAAGCAAGTTAGAGGTTGACTTTATAGTTTCATTCAGCATAATGCTAATGATATCAAGATCATATATTCTATCCTCATAAATGGTATTTTGTTTTCTCCTATTCATATTTAGCCAAATGTGTAGCTACACAAATTAGTACAACACTTAAAAGAGTTTCAACAGTGATTTCATCGTACACCATCTATTTTAATGTCTCTCATTGATAGATGGAAGAAATGGGGTCAGGATCAATAAGTAACTTGCATAAGGGCACAGCTAGTAAGTAGTTCAGGATATCCACTCAGGCTTTTTGACTCCTAACCTAGCACTAGTTACATTGTAACTGTTAGAAAAGTAGCTAAAAAATGAGTAAATCAAACAAATCCACTGATTACATTTTTGAAGCAACTTAAATCATTTAGATTTTTTTGTATAATGAAGCATTAATTGCTAAGATCAAGTATTAAGAAATTACCAGATCATCAGGATAGACTTGTAATGATTTACTTGATAAAAGTTACTAGTGGCACTAAAAAAAACTCCACTCGTTCAATAAATATTTATAGAGGACCTTCTACTTGCCTGGCACTAGGCAAGGTGCTAGGGCTGTAATAGTTTTTAAATCAAGCATGATATAGTCCAGGTCTTCACAGAGCATATAATCTGATGCAGAAAGAAAAGTAAACAATTTGATAAAAGTAATCTAAGTACCACGACAGAGGAAGTAGAGAATGCTATGGGAGACACCGTAGGGTAACTGCTCCAGTCAGTTACTGTGATACATAATAATTTACAATAATTAGGGTGATGGTGATTATTCTCTGGATAGCTAGAACCTTTGTTTAGTAGAGTTATTCAGGAATACTACATGATTTTCTTCCACTTAACCTACCTCTTAACCTCATCACAATAAAAAGCTTTTCTTTTAAATTCCTACTCTGATCTTTTCTTCTTCAGAATTGTTATTATAAAATCATTAAAATATGTGGCATTAAGTCCTTATACTATTTTACTCATAACTACTTGACCATGATACTCAAGTCCCAATTAAAACCAGAGATATAAAAAATTTGAAACTCCATTGTTAACAATACCTGTGGTACATGTGGTACAATGCATGTAGATTGACTTCTAAAATTAAATGTGGTAAAAATCTTTGTTTTCAAAAGCAGAGTAAGATAAAATATTATGCTCTAATAGACTGGGCAGCCACAAGACCCCAAAGGTGATCACATGGAAAGGGCAGTGAGATTGCAACACATAAGACAACTACAAAGTGTTTCCTAATGGAGAGGAACTAGGATTCCAGATTCTTACATTGTGCTACTGACAATTTCAAGTAGAAAGAGGCAAAAGAAATGCTTACCCTTCCTTTTTCAATAGTCTGTAATAAAATAATAAAAATCCATAAAATTGGGAAATAAACTTTTTAAATTATATAGAAAATCTTGCATTTCAGCTTTTAAAAACATATCATAAAATTGAATCTGTGTTTTTTAAGGTTTAAGAAGTCACTTCTGAAAAAAAAAAAGCGGGGGTGGGGTGGGGAGTCACTTCTGGAATGGGATTTAAGCTAGGCAGAAATCCAGAGCATAAAATAGAAAAATGTTCATATGACAGAAGATATGATTTGATCTCAGCCACAGAAAGAGAGGTCAAACAGTCAGATTAAATCAAAGAGTTGTCTTTTATTACGAGAATCAAGACTGTGAATAAGTTTCCTAAACACAGAGAAACTTCAATGATGGAGGTTAATTAAATGATGTTAATAAGTATATTATCCTGATATGGAAGATATCTCAGGAAATTACATAGACACTGAAAACTAAACTTGATTCAAATCAATCAGAAAATGTGATATAAAATTTATGGACTGTGTAACTTATTAAGACAACTGATAACTTACTTATATTTATATTTAGCCTCCAAATATTCTTTGTGGAATTAGAAAGGTTATAGACAAAATTTAATATTTAGAAGTTAAAATTTTTAGTGAGTTAAACAACCAATTAAAATCTAGAACAGATTTTTGCAAATATATCCCTATCTAATTCACACTTTAAAATCATCTTATTATTAAAATAACGTGTAAGTGCTACATTTTAAATCTCTGTGTAGAGTGTGTACACGGACATATAAACAAATCAGTTACCTAAAGACAAAGACATTATGAAGTTATCTTCAAAATTTCCCCTGGTTTTAGTAATTTGTTCAACAATAGAACTTACCTCGTTCTTGCTGCTATTCTACAAATGGAACATCTCACCTCAAACCATTTTTGGAAAGAGGTATATTATAAACAATTTAGTAAATTTTATTATTAAAAAAAAAACAATCTTTTCCAACTAGTCCAAATTTGTCACAATACTGATACCCAGGTTAGAGTAAACAAATGGAATCTGTGATTATAGTTCTGGAATTTTAAAGTTTTTTATTTTAATTTTTATTTATTTTGAGAGAGAGAGAGAGCAAGCAGGGGAGGGACAGAGAGAGAGGGAGACAGAATCCCAGGCAGGCTCCATGCTGTCAAGCGCAGGGCCCTGCGTGGGGCTCGAACTCATGCCCTCAAGCCGTGAGATCATTATCTAAGTCGAAGTCAAGAGTTGGACACTTAACCAACTGAGCCACCTAGGCATCCTTATAGTTCTGGAATTTAAAAAAGCACTTATGTGAAATGCATGACTTTACTAAGATTCTCATTGTGAATAACCACATATGTCTAATAATTTACTTTTTATGTCTTCTCAGCAATCAATATGAAGTAAATTTTATTTAACCAGAAGTCTGCTCAAATATAACGCTAAATTGAAAGACTGAAATTATTGAGTAACTTCCATAGAACTTCTGAAAACATTTTATTTGTATTTCATTTCAAATACTCATTTTCCAAATCTATAAGGCCATCTGTCTCAAGTTCAAAATTTATAATATTATTTGGAAAACTATTTTTAAAAAGTGATCGAAGGACATTTCAACACATAGTGATGAAATGAACAATTTTTAAAGGTTACATGAAACAGTTAAATACATATATATGATAACATTAAAAATTCTTTATTTAAAAACACTGTTATTAAAATGGGTAAATATGACACAGTAAAATACTTTAAAGAAAACAGACATGGATTATGATATATACAAAATAGGAAATAAATCATCATCTGTCATTAATGGGAAAATTTGCACACTTTCAAAATATTCATAATTTTAAGTCAGACAAAACGTTGTTTCGAGGTAATGCTGCTTTTATAGTTAAAGTCTCTTTAAAGGCGTTTTAAATTCCGCTTACTCTGGGCACTTCCTGGAAGAGCATCTTTCCTATTTCTTGGCTTTGCTGCTCCTCTACTACATTCTTCAGACCCATGATAAGCACACAAACACAACACACAAAAGTCAAAACCACAGGCTGTGCGGCTACACAGTCCCCTTTTCTTATATGGCTGGTACTTAGCAGGGGATTGGCACCTTGGGCAAGGTTTTAATGCTTCATCAATAAAAAGTGTTTTGGCAACCTGCAGTGAAAGCATACACACTAAATCTTCCAGTTTCATATAGAGAATCACTTTATTTCAAACTCTGAGTATTTATTTCTAATAATTTATGATAAATACTCACCTTAACATATTCTTCCTGTTTACTACTTAAGTGAGTTACGGAAGAGCTTGCTATAGGTGTCAAAACTTCTCCCCAAGGAGAAAATGTTGAAACTTGTTCTTTCTGAAAACCTGGTATCCTAGCCTGAGCTTGTACAGATCTTAAAGCTGATCGATTTAAAAGATGGAGCCGAGTGGCAGCATCCTCAACATTTAAGATAGCCCCCTGCGGTAAAAGATAAGAGGGGTCAATACTGTAATATCAAAAGTCCCAGAACACTTTTCTGATGCACGTGTATTTAAATGTTGAAAGTGGTTTCGCACTAAATTCCACTAGAATTTTCTCCCTAAACTTTCCTCTTTAGAAATTTTTTTTCTCTCCTCTAACATTTAAATGTCAAAGAAATATAAAGGAACAAAATTAAAACAATAAATGTTAGCTTTAAGTTTGCAAGATTGGTTATTTTTCTGTTTAAGGTATGGGTTGGCAAACTTTTCCTGAAAAGAGCCAGATGGTATATATTTTATGTTTTGCAGGCCAGATAGTCACAGCTACTCAAATGCCATTTTAGCAAAAGCAGCTGTAGAGATATGTAAATGAAGAGCAAGGCTATGTTCCAACGCAACTGACTTTAAAAGCAGTAGTGATGGACAGGATTTGGCCCACAGACTGGAGTTTGCCAAACCTTGTTTTAAGCCAAGGTTTAAGAAGAGGTGAATCTTTTTAAAGTTTGCTATGGGATATCATGGAATTCTTTGAAGGTTTCTTACCTTAGCCACATGTCAGAAAAATAATGGGCCTGGTTAGACCATGAAATCCAATTGGTTTGGCTAGTTTTTATATGTAAATACAGGAGTCATTTTTACACTTACATTTTAAACAAGGAGGAAAAAAGGTATCTCTATCTGAACTGGATTTCCATATTACTTATTCAGCCAAGAAATATTTTCAGTAAGCCTTCTATTTTGTTCAGGTTGATAATGGAAAAAAAAATAGTTGTGTTTTTTTTAATGAATTGGCATTCTTAACCAATTATCAAAATAAAATGTGAAGCTCCTCATGTGTCTAACTAAAATTGTGTTTCTTCTCCTTTAATTGTCTCCCTTTGTCACAATTGGTTCCTAACAATGAGGAGAGCGAAAATATGAGAAACTATAGTAGGATAAGTATAGGAAATAAGGTTAGCTGATCATGAGAAATTCCTTGATTAAGTTTCACAACATATGCATGTGTGAAGGATAAATATTCGTTTTCTGAAATTAGAATGAATACAATTGAGCTTTTTCAAGGACTCGATGCATCTCTTTATAGTACATTTGTATAAATACTTTGCAGCCTAGGCCACAAGCACACAACACCAGAGCATACCAAAATTTTGACAAATTTTGATGCAGTTGGTAAACACAATGATTGTGCATAAATTTAAAAAAACGAAGAGATATACTGTTGAAACACATTTCAGCCATGGATTAAACATTCCTTTATTTAACAAATAGTTATAGAACTCCTAGAGGTACCACGTGAATAAAACAGTGTAACCCTTGTCCTCCTCAGTTAAAAATGTGTGCTGCCATCTCTGAACAAAAGGAGGCAAAGCAGTAAACAAAGACACATGTTCGTGAATGCCAACATTTTCCAGATATAGTCACATCATGTTATGAGAATATATTTAAATGTGAGAGTGAAGTCACCATGTGGTTGTTCACTTCCATGATTATAAAAGAACAGTGAAGAATATAGTAAACTAAGAAATGCGATGGAAAGGTGTGGTATCCAAATTCTTATGTTCATTCTCATGGCTGCAAAGCAAAGAGATAAAATTGTGATCTTATTACACATAGCTGGTGTGTGCCTTCTCATTTTCACACATAAGGAGCTTTCAGAGATATTACACAAGTATGAGGAAAACCATTAAACAACTTTGTTTTACAATGTTTCTGTTTGGGTTAAGGGCATACATCAAAATAGCTCAAGTGGAAAGCAACCAGTCCATATCAGAATAGGAGTGCCAAGCGCACCAGGAAGAATTCTAGGGACAAGAAGGAACAGGAAGAATACCTGATTTGTTTGGACTTACACAGAGGAGATTTCCAGTTCTGGTGGATAATAGGAGATGAATCAGGGATCTGTATAGAGAAACACTAAGCAAAACAAAAGAAAGAAACTGGGCAATTATTAACTCTGGAAAAAAAATGTTATATAGGAAAAAAGGTGTAATCATAGTGTACTGCATGTTACAGCTGTCAATAACTCATAATAACCTCAACACATTCTTCATAATGTCAGCACCTAATTCTGATCTCCTCCCACATGATGGTGTGGTTACAGTGGTGAGACAGGACAAAGGAGTTCAGAGCGACGGGTAGGTGGGTAGGTAGTGGTAGTAGTGGTGAGAAGTTAGAGAACAAACACTCTAAAGAAAAAAGCCAAGAAATAGCAGTAAAGCTGTGCTATTTAGAAACGTGGAGGTAAATCTCAGGAGGAACAACTGAAGAGATGAAGGTGAGTGACTTGGCTCGAGAATCAAGAGTGAGGAAGGATAGGCAGAAGAATGTGTTGTGTCATAAGCCTCACAGTCCGATTGGACTTTTTACACCATGTACTTGTTTTACTTTGAAAAAAAATTAAAAAACAAACAAAAATAAGAAAAAAGTTCAAGTAAGGGGAAAAAAAAGCATAGTCCTTTAAGAAAAAAAGTTGGAAAAGAAAAGCAGTAGCCAGGATATGAAGACAGAGTATTTTCTCTAGAATTACCTGAAGTGTTGCCAAAGACAAGCAGGTTTCTTTCCCTGTAGGATGTACAATGTAAGTGGAGCTAACAGGTTAATATTACTAGGTGTTTGCTTAAAAATTGTTTTTTTAAGTAGATCTCAGCATACAGAGCAGCACTCTAGTAAGATAAGAAATTAAGAAGGCAATTAATACTTTCACTATTATAAGCTCCCAGGATCAGAAGCTGCAGCAGTAAGTAGCCAGGAGCTGTAAGTTGTTAGGCAATATCGCAGGTGAGAAAGTAAAACTGTTCTTCAAAGTCAAATAGAAAGTCAATGTTTAAGTTAACTCAGTCCTTAATATTTCATTGCAACGAGAAACCCACCAATCTGTGTCTAGGTGTTTATATCTGTTTACACCATGCTTCATCTCAATTATTGTATTTTGTCAAATTAGAAATTTATGTTATTTATGTTATATAATAAAATAATATGTTATTAAATACTTTTTACTAGAACAAGAAAAAGAGCATGAACTCGCAGAGTTTCTTTTGGTTTTGATGGCTAGGAAAAGTTTAAAAGTTGCATATATAATACATATGGGTTCCAGAGTCATTAGATGCCTATTACATAAAGCAGTGTCCATAGGAAAAATTAGTCAGCTTCTGCAGGACTTTTCCTGTAACTTCAAAGCTGGTCCTCAAATGTTTAAGAAAATACAAGCTTCTGATGCTTTAGCAGTCCTAATCTGCCATGCTCACTCACCTCCAGGCTCTGGACACTAAACTCTCTGCTGAAATGCTCTTTCCTGTCTTCACCTGGCTAACCACTTCAGGTCTCAGCTGAGTTGCACTTTTTCTGAAAAGCCTTCTGTTGATTCTCAAGCAGCAAATACTCCTTTTAAATGTTCCAAATAGAGGGGCTCCTGGGTGGCTCAGTCGGTTGGGGGTCTGACTTTGGTTCAGGTCATGATCTCATGGTTCAAGGGTTTGAGCCACATGTCGGGCTCTGTGCTGACAGCTCAGAGCCTGGAGCCTGCTTCTGATTCGGTGTCTCCCACTCTCTGCCCCTCCCCTACTCGTGCTTTTTCTCTCAAAAATAAATAAACATTAAATAAATAAATAAATAAATAAATGTTCCAATAGAACTAACTCTGGTCTTCCCCTAACACACCCGTATTGTAATCACCTGTTTACCTGAAACATCCACAGGGCATGAGCTCCAAGAGAGCAGGGACCATTTCAGAAAGGTTCACAATTGTAATCTGAGCTATTGGCACGTAATAGCCACTTGAAAGTCTGGATAGAAAATACTATAAGGAGGGGCACCTGGGTGGCTCAGTCGGTTAAGCGTCCGACTTCTGCTCAGGTCATGATCTCACAGTTCATGAGTTCAAGCCCTGCGTCGGGCTATGTGCTGACAGCTCAGAGCCTGGAGCCTGCTTCAGGTTCTGTGTCTCCCTCTCTCTCTGCCCCTCCCCCGCTTGCTCTCTGCCTCTCTCTCTCAAAATAAAATAAAGACATAAAAAAATTAAAAAAAAAGAAAATTCATATCTAATTATGAATAGGACCTGTATTCCATCAGTATTCAAACACTGTACACACACCCAAACAACATAACCCCACACGATGCTGTTGATGTTAGGTTATCTACTCCACTTATGGACTGGAAGAAAATGGAGTTGGAGGTCGGGAAAAGTAAAACATTCATGAGTGAATGTTTGGTAAATGGAAAAGGTTAAAGGGTTGCAGGAAAACCAACTTAGGTTGTCGAGCAATATGAGATTATTATTTTTACAAATCCATTTGAGAAAAGTATTATTACATTACCTCAGAATCTGTTTTCAGTTGTGAGATATAAAATTTCCTCCTCCGATTTGCGTTCTTATCTTGAACAATAATTTCACGCCAATTTCTGCTTACTTTCCAAACACTATAACAAAAAAGTCAGTCTCTATATTGTATATATTCCACAAAATCAACATGTTTTTGTCAATGGCAATTAATAAGAAAAATGTAAAGATTTTGGGCAATAAATCTAAACCTAAAAATTTACATTAATATTATGACTTGATCTACATCGTTGTTTCATATTGTTTCACCATAAGAAAGAATTCCTATTAAAACAAATATATACTAGCATTATATCGATAAATTATCTTATAAATGGTTAAGGGAAAAACATAATTTCATATAAAACCAATATGAGCCCATTGGGAGACTGATTAAGAGGATTTAACTTCAAATGTGATATAAAAATTAAAAAATCAGAACACAACATACAGAAAATGATTATCATCTATACAGTGCAAGAAGTTTTTATCTGTTTCTATTAATGTACTTAGCAAATCTATCATGTTTATTAAACAAATGTAAGAACCATCAATAATTCACTAGAAGTACTAGGTGCCAAATGACAATTATTATGATGGGTAGCACTACAAAGCTCCTATTTTCTAAACCAAAGTTTATGACAATGAAGCAGCTACAGAAAAAAACCCACAATTTACATCCAGTGATTGAGTATTTATCAATAACTTTGGCTATGCTAATTATTAAAGAACAATAACCTTTCAAGTGTTACTCTGCTCTTTTTTACTCTTCTAACTTAAATCGCTCAAAGGGATTAAGACCAGACAGTTAAAAAAAAAAAAAAGTCCCTTATTACGCAGGTAATACTTGGGTTGTTAAGCTGTTATTCTTCCCAGCTGCCATGGCCACTTCAGTTGCCATGCCTCTCTGTCCCCAAGCCAACACGTGGGTCTTATATCAGATTGATGGAGAGGATAAGGCAGAAAGATACCTATTCATGGGGAAGAAATAAACTATATAATTGGGTATTTGCCACAATTATTTCAACTGACCATAATCTCTCACATCACCAAGAATACACACTGCTAACATTATATGTTCATTCTACAGTACCAATACTCTGAAGGACTGGAGAGAAAAGGTAATTATTAAAATGAGACTGAATATCAACTGCTCCCACAAATGAGCACCCAAAAGTATCCCTCAATTTTTAACTGGTCTATATCCAAATATTCCAGCATACAAAAATAAAATTCCTGTATTTCAGCCATCCCTTTGATTATTTAAAACAATTTATTCCATTTGAACATTTTTTTTAAAGCACATACATACAGGTGCACTAATCTGCTTATTATCCTACTTGGGTTACACCAAGTACATTCCTGGTCAAGTCTATTTAGAAAGGCCTTAAGCCTTAATGCGAGTTTGTGGGACACTATTGGATTAGAAATCCGTGGGCTCAGTTATAGACCTACATATATTCCTGTGTCCTTAAATGACTGCTGGCAGGTCACTTAACTTCTCTGAAACTCAGTTTCCTCATCTGCAAAATATGTGATTAGACTAGATCTTTAATGACTAGACTTCCATCTATGAAATCCTACAATTTTTGACAATAGCCTACAATTAATTTGGGGAGGAAAGGTGAAGAAGGGTTCAAATAGAAGTAGTGGCCATAAAAACAGCAAGGATTCTACAAACCAAACTTTTGACATATCCCCATGGAAAAACAAATTTACAGACTCTTGAGCACATCCTCCCCCAACTGCCACTTGCAGAAGTCCTGTTCCATAAGGTTCCCTCCTTCCCGCCACGGTGTTCCCAAGGGTCTTGTCTTCTGATAGTCCTGCAACTCCCCAAAATTACCAGTATGAACACAGTCTCACTTTAGTCATTGTAACCCTAGTTCCCAACCTTAAAACTCCTAAATGTGTTTCTCTTTAATTATGTAGCAGCATTTAATATACTGAAATTTCTGTTAGCACAAATTCTTGTTTCTAATTCCTTGAAATTTTCAAAAGTAATTACCTTCCACGGCACTGTTGGCAAAGAAAATGAACTAATCCATATTCCCTTGGTCTCTGGAAAAACTAAGCCCTAAAGTGAAAGCTAACCGTCATTTTGGATTCTAGAACTTAGATTAAGTAACTAAATGGTATCCTTTGTATGTTGCCCTTTCTTAATCACCATGACACTTTGCAATATTTCTGACCAAGTGTCATAACGTTAATCCAATTTGCAATCTGACAACAGGATGTGGACTATTAAGTCATCAAATAACTTTCATGGAATAAAGCTTGCCAGTCTTGAAAATTTAAAGTACAACTTTCAGAAACTCTCTTCGCAAATGACAGTGCCATGAACTTTATCTGGAAGACGACATTGATGCATCTAAAACAGGATTTTAAACAGAAGGAACCTATATTACTAAGTTCTAGTAATATAGGTGTTTTAGGGAAGTTCACTAAACCACCTTTGATGACAACCAAAGATAGAGATAATAAAACAAAACAAAAAACAGGACAACTGCTCAACTCCTAGAAAAGCTTCCCAATTAAAAAAAAAAGGTGATAAGGAAGTTTTATTTCAGAAAAAAAAATTACTTCTTACCTGAATAGGCTTTCTGCAGTCAAGGAATCTAAAACCATAGCAAGAATATGCTTTAAATTTCTATATTTTAATTCTGTTAGGATGTCCAGTGTTTCTATACCCATTTTCTTGCCAATCAGTCCTGTAAGTACACACTGTAGTACAGCTACTCGCCCCCCATCCCTTTCTTCTAAGAATTCATGGGCACCATTCTGCTGGAATCTCTTTCTTTTGTTTCTCATGAAGAGCTCATGCACTAACTGCAGGGCGGGGGTCTTTGATAAATTCTTAAAGCTTAAAATCTTAGTGTCGCTGCTCAGCTGACTCTCTGAGGTGTCCGAAGCAGCCGCTGGTGTTGCTTTAGAGGCAGAGTGGTCAGTCTGCTTTTCCCCTTCTGTCTCAGATTGGGAGCCTTGCTCCTCCAGGGTGGACAATCTTCTCAGCCTTCTAAGATGCCTTGACGTTTTTATGGTGCTCCCCACTCTGACAGTTCCCTTATGTTTCCGAAGTTCTTGAAAAGAGCCCTCCTGGTCAGAGAGGGATTCTTCTGATTTTTCCAAGCAAAGTGAGTTAAAACCACTGTCTTCAGGTGTTGAAATATTGCCCCTCGCTTTAGTTAAAGGAGAGAGCCTTTGGCTTGCATTAAACTTAATGTTTGCTACAAGATTACTTATCGGAGTTATACATATGTCCTCATCTGTCCCACAAGTTGTTCCACTAACAGAGGAACCCAGAGGTCTGGGATATGTATTCTCGTCATTAACAAACAGACTGCTATCACTAAGGTCATATATGATAGAGTCTTTAAAACTATTGCCCTGAATCGGAGATATACATTCCACTTCAAACAGACTACAGTCATCTTTGGAATCATCAACCGTGGAAGTCTTCTGCTGAGAAAAATTAAGTCTCAAATTTTGACTGCTAGAAGTTGCTTCTTCTGTTTTCAAAGTACTAGTAACTAAAGGACTAAAACTGTTTTGCCATGGAAGACCTGAAACACAGCTTGGAATATTTTTTTCTAAGTTGAGAACTTGGTTCATACTACTTTCTAGAGAACTATTTTGTGATTCAAAGTCTCCCGTTAGAAGAGAGAAAGATATGTCCAACCTTCTGCGCAGTAAAAATTTTTTCCCGCTGACTTTAGGAGTTTCACAAAGTTCAGGGCTTTTCTCCTTTTTCTTCCTAGAAAAGACACCTCTCTTTTTTTGAGTTGGAGATTCTAAAGAATGAGTCAAGCCCAGACTTGAAGTTTCGGGATGTTCATGGATTAACGGTGGGCCTTTGTCTTTCTTTCCAAACAATTCTTTATCTGTATTCTCAACATTGTAAGGTTGTAACAATTCATTGTAGCCACTATCTTGAAAGGAAGATGTGGAACAAAAATCTCTGAAGTGGGAATACTTGAAATTGACAGGAGAGCCCACCTCATTTTCTGCTCCAGTACAAGTCTGACCTAAATGTCTCTCTGACATCTTCAAAAGCTCTGTTTCTACAAAGGAAAACAAATTTTATTCTTCCCTTGAAATGAGTAGTCTGGCAGCTTACACCAGAATACATTTGTTAGGACTATAAAATGTTATGGCAATAAAAAAAAGTTACTTTAAAAAACAAATCTAATATAGACTCTTGTGTATCTTACTTAAACCAACTTTTAACATCCTAAAAACCAAAACTTTCAGGTTATACATATTCACAGATTGTTTGATAAGCTTGGTCTAAGCACCAAGCACAAATGTTTTCTTGGACTGCACTTGAGAAAAATATCTGGCAAGCATCATTTTTAGATTACCTTATGATTTTAACAGCATTAATGTACATAATTATAGTTTTAATATTCTAGCTTATTTGTCGTGGCCTATAACTAGTCAGTTGGATATTTCCCTTCAAAGTTCTGGGTTATAAATAAAGCCGCTTAAACAAACTACATGCTAATTTTTAAACATGTCTCTGGAAAGGTGTCAAATGAGTGCTGCCTCTGGATTTAACTGCAATTTGGCTAAGCAACTCCAGGATAATGTTATTCATACTTGTCACATAGGCCTGTCGCAGAAATCCAGTCCCCATGACCACTCTCAAGGTCTGAATTTCCCAACTTATAACTTTGCGAAGACTCCTTGGCTTATTGATAAAATACTAATACATTCTTCTTGAGCTAACTAAAATGAACCAGCACCACATAGACATAGGGCCATTACAAACCTGGCATATTTGTAAGCATAACATTATGCTTATTCATGTCTCATTTTCTAAATATTTTGAGACATAGCGTCCACTTGCAGGCTTGATTTCACAGATAACAGACAACTATTTATGGGAAACCCACCCTTTATAATATTCTTGAAATTGCAAGTACATAATTCAAAAAAATTACTTCATAATTACTTAATAAGTTACTCAGTAATTGTATTTGTAAGAAATGACACCAGGAAAATACTTTACTCCTTAACCTTTTTAAACAGTATTATTACATTCCTTCTTTTTAGAAACTCAAATCTTAACTCAGAGGGCGCTAAGGGAAGAAAATCATCATAATTTCTGATATTTTTCCAGACTGTTCAAAGGACACTGAGAAAACTGTCATTCTTTCAACGTTTTCTCCAGACCAAATGCATGGTTTTTCTCAATTAAAAGATCACAGGAAGAAAAAATTTTAGTTGACTATAAGGGAAAGGGATATATTAATGCCTAGGTTACACCAGTTAAGTGAATGAGTTTTTAAAAACAACAACAACAAATCGCTCCTCCAACCACAAAACAGAACAGTTTCTTTATGGTAAAATGATCATTGGAAGATTATTATGGGCAAAGTACCTAAGTGGTTTTCAACCTTTTAAACCTATATTCAATTTTGGTAAATCTGTACCTGTTCTCTTCCCATCTAGATCCACTCAGATCATGTGAATGACTACTATCTTCTGTACATGCTTACCAGTCAAGACCATCAAACTTTGCTTTCTAGAATTTGTATTATATTTTCAAACAATTTTTTACCAAAATATTAAGTTAATGACATATAATGAACTTCCAAATTACACCTCCACCCACGAATATTTCCCCCTGAGAATCATTCTGTTAAGTAAGCTAAAATTAGGTCACGAAATCCTTCTAAAAAGAGCAAATGTAACTATTCCAGATGACCACTAGGTGTCTCACAGTGCTAGAATTTGGGAAACCTAGGCAAATGGGCTGCAGATACCCTCTCCCTGTACTAACCATAGGCCACTTGATATAAACATATATATAAAAAAATTCTAATTTCTTCTGTTCATCCACACATCCAAAGTTGCCTCCAATGTGCTTTTTCTCTGCTGTCATCATGCTCATCTTTCCACTATCTCAAGATGTTGGTCTGAAACAAAACTTGGTTGTTCAAAACTTAATTTTTAAATCTTTTAAAAAGACTCATGCAGAATTATGAAATTCCCATTGACTATTTTACTGATTTAACAGTTCACTGATTAATCAAACGAGGCTCCTTAATACTGATTTTTTTTTAATTTTGAAGTTTATTTATTTTGAGAGAGAGAGAGAGAAAGTGAGCGAGCAGGGGAGGGACAGTGATAGAGGGAGAGAATCCCAAGCGGATTCTGTGCTGTCAGCACAGAGTCCAGTGTGGGGCTCAATCTCACAATCCATGAGATAATGAGATCATGACCTGAGCCGAAATCAAGAGTCAGATGCTTAACCAAATGAGCCACAGAGGCACCCCTCCTTGATACTCATTTTTAAATCTTTTTTTTTTTTACATTTATTTATTTTTGAGAGACAGAGAGAGACAGAGCGTGAACAGGGGAGGGGCAGAGAGAAAGAGACACAGAATGTGAAGCAGGCTCCAGGCTCTGAGCTAGCGGTCAGCACAGAGCCCAATGCGGGGCTCGAACCCACAAACAGTGAGATCACGACCTGAACCGAAGTCTGACGCTCAACCGACTGAGCCACCCAGGGGCCCTGATACTCGATTTTTAAAACCAGGCTCCTGAATGTTGAGAACATTTATCTCTATAGTGCTCTCAAGAAAGAAAAAATTGGCAATGATGGGGAGAAAAGGAACCTTCACACACTGTTGGTGGGAATGCAAACTGGTTCGGCCACTATGGAAAACAGTATGGAGGTTCCTCAAAAATTAAAAATAGAACTATCATATGATCTAGTAATTATGCTTCTGGGTATTTATCCAAAGAAAATGAAAACACTAATTTGAAAAGATATATGCACCCCTATGTTTATTGCAGCATTATTTACAATAGACAAGCTATGGAAGCAAACTAAGCATCCATCAATAGATGAATTGATAAAAATTTGGTACATATATGCAATAAAACATTACTCTGCCATAAAAAAAATCTTGCCATTTGTGACAACATGGATGGACTCATAGGGTATTATGCTGAGTGAAATAAGTCAGACCAAAACAAATACCATATGATTTCACTTATATGTGGAATCTAAGAAACAAAACAAATGAACAAAACAGAAACAGGCTCATAGACACAGAGAACAAACTTGTGGTTGCCAGAGGTGATGAGGGTAGGGGGTGGTGGAAATATGTGAAGGGGATTAAGAGGAACAAACTTCTAGTTATAAAAGAAGTCATGGGAATGTAATATACACCATAGGGAATACAGTGTATAATACTGTAGTAACTTTGCATAGTGACAGATAATAACTAGCCCTATCAAGGTGATCATTTTGTAATATATACAAATATAGAATCACTGTGTTGTTCACCTGAAACTAATACTGTATGTCAATTATAATTCAATTTCTTAAAACACTTGTTAAATTAGAGAATGATATCCTTACCATTTAACTATATAAAACACAATTTTTCTTCATTTGTTAAATTGGAAAATCTTACCATCAGTAAATCTTGAGCTCTTAGATGTCAGTTATGAGGGTTTCCAAACAAGAAAATCTTTCACTCTGCCTTCAAAATTCATGCCAAAGTAATACCACTTAAAGAGAAAACTTTAGTTTGAACAATCGAAACGCACATGACTGCTAAAATCGGAAAGGGACATAAAGTACATGCTGCAGGGATTATTTCTAACATATGAAAAGGCCTAAATCACTTCGGATTTCCTTCAGCTTTCCAGATAATATCAATATAATTCAATATCCTTGTTTTCTCCAGCTAGTTTCGGAACTGAGGAATCTTCCCAAACTCGGGTTTCTGAAAATGCAGTGTAAGCCGCAGCGCTGTCATTTAATTCCCCAGGGTGCTATCGGCGGCTGTGTGGTTAACGGTCTCACCAGGGCGTCTTTTGGCCCCGCTCGTCCCTCCCGGACCTTCTCAAGGCCAGGCTGGCGTCGGCCGGGGGTCGCCTCGGTTCCGCCGCCACGACTCAGGGCCCAGACGCCACCGAGAGGCCGCGGGTGGGTGGGCGTCACCTGGAGGGAGCGAGAGGGCAAGAGGTCGGCTTCGGGGCGCCCCTCTAGTCCCAGCACCTAAAAAGCAAAGTGGGCGCCGGGCCGGGGGACGCCCAGAGGCCCGCTAGCCGGCACACACCTGGGCCCCCCACTCCCGCCCACCTGGAGACCGAGCCGCGCCCGCACCGTCCGGACTGCGGGGCCAGGCGGCAGGGGAGACGGGCCGCCGCCGCTGGGCGCGTCAGGCAGGAGCCGCCGCCTCGCCCCCAGGGATGCCCGGCTATGGCAACCTCCACGCCAAGTTCGCGTGGGGCCGCCGCGATTCCCTCCTTCGGTTTGAACTGCCCGCCCTGAGTAACCGCTACGCGCCGCCGCCCCGCCCCGCGCCGCCCCTTCCTCCGGCTCCGCGGCGCCCCCGCCGGCCGCCCCGCGATCCGCAGGCCCCCGGCCCCGGCCTCCCCCAAGGGGTCTCGTCCTCTCCTTTCCCACCCTTCCACCCCCCACCCAAAGCGCAGCGGGCTTTCTAACTTCATAGGCTCTGCCTCCCCCCGTTCTCACTTCGGGGAGCATTATGTATCACGGCTACTAAACGGTGCTGCAGTGGGATGCCGTTAAAAATTAATGTAGGTGAATATTCGCTTGAAAATGTTTCCGAGATAACCAGGAAAATCACAAAATTTATAATTTTATAATTAAACTTTCATAATTTAAAAGATTACAAAAAGCAGGTTACAAACCGAGTGACGCCTTTTAGAAGTGTAGATACACACAGGATATAGATATACACAGGGTAACGTCGGAAAGGTACTACTTTACAGTATCTCTACACGAGATTGTGCTTGATTATGCTAGCATATCAAGCTCACATTATGAGTAATGTTTGATATTACTCATTGGGCACCTATTCCATGCCAGGCTCCATCCTTCTGCTCTTGGCAGCTTCCTACTAGTCTCCGTTTTCTGGCTTTTTTGCCCCTCTGCCTTTTCCCTACATGAGGCAACCTACCTCAGATTTTTTTTTTTTTTTTTTTTTTTTTTTTTTTTTGCTTTACCATTTTGTGCTTACATAATTCTCATGCAGAGCTTCACCCATTACTTTGAAGCCAGTAATAGCAGCTACCACCACTCTCCTCCAACTGCACATTTCTCTATCTGGGGGCACTTTAGTCATCCAAAATGGAACATATCCAAAATCAAACTCACTACTACTTACTAAGCTCTGTTCTATGTGCCAATCACTGGGCTAGGTACTGGGAAAACAAAGATGAGTACAGCACAGTTACTGACCCTAAGGGGTTCACAAGGGCTGTAAGAGAGGAACAGGAGCAGTACTAAGGAAAGAGGACCAACCCTAAGGAAGAAGAGGGGGTGGAACTAACTTTATAAAGGCCATGACTTTGGGGTGGATTTTGAAGGACAAGTGGCAACTTAAAAGTCAGACAACAGGGGATTTCAATCTCAAAATGTACAAGAGCAGGAAAATTAAAACCGTTGGGCAAACTGTAAATTATTATAGCTAGAAACTAAGACTTATTTGAGGAAAGACCAAAGAAAATTCTTGAGGAGGGGAAGAGGCCAAGTCATGGAGAATTTTGGATGCATTTGAGTCTGAAGTTTATCCTCTAGGCCATGCAGAGCATTTTAGAAAGATCACTCCGTTGGCAGAATGGAGAACAGAAGGAAAAGAGGTAAGGGCAGTTGCAAGGAGACCACTCAGGAAGCTACTGCATTACTCCGGAAGCCAGTGGGGCTGGAGAAGAATCTGGACTCACATATTCAGTTAGCAAAATCAGCTGCATGGGGCAAGGGTGGGGGTGGGGTAGGTGGGAGCACAGAGAACAGGTTTGGAAGAAAATAAGATGAATTTAGTATGAGGTTGGGGCATCTGGGTGGCTCAGTCAGTTAAGCATCCAACTTCAGCTCAGGTCATGATCTCAGGGTTCATGGGTATGAGCCCTGTATTGGGCTCTGTGCTGACATCTCAGAGCCTTGAGTGTGCTTTGAAATCTGTCTGTCTGTCTGTCTGTCTGTCTCTCTCTCTCTCTCTCAAAAATAAACATTAAAATAATCCTAGTATGAGGTTAAGTTTGAGATACCTGTAGGACTTAAGGAATCGGTGAATTACATATGCTTTGAGATAGCACCTCTCTGAAGCCGCCCACACACACCCAGGTAGAGTTAGTAGTGCTCTCTCTAGCTCTTCAAACAAATCTGACAGCCATTTTGCCTTTCCCCAACAAAATTTGCAATCCTCCTTCTCTACTGAATTTTCTCCATGTAGTTTATCACCTTCTAAAATGCCATATTATTTACTTATCTTGTTTAATGTCTGCCCCCCATTCCCACTATAATGTAAACAGGGCAGGGAATTTTGCCTATGGTTTTAAAATTTTCACAGTCCCAAACATTTTAAACGCGTTTTACACAGTCCCAAACCATTTAAATGTTGCCCTTTTCTCTTTCCCTAGTTATTTTTTTCAGATATTTTATTATGACCAAAGAACAGAAAAGTATATGTCCTTTCCATCATTCAAAGAATAATTTTTACCCCCCGCCTGACCACCAAAAGGGCTAAAAGGAACCTAGTTACATGTAGCTTGTCCTGACTTCACTCATATACCCCAAATATAAGTCACTGAGCTATATTTTCCTATTCTTTAGCCATCACAGTCTTTGGCCTTTTTGTTTCCCTTTCTGGATTGGATGTCATCCCATTACTGACCTCAGTACTAAACCCATCCATTTCCCACAAGATCTGATTGTTCTTTTCGGGACCATCCAGGAAAACATAATGAAAGACTTTCCCAATCACCATGACATTCAAGCTATGCAGGTATCCTTAAAAGAATAAGATAAAAGAAAATGAAAAACAGAGATTCAGCCACTTGCATCTCCATAACCATATTATAAGAAGTTAAAAGCACTCGTATCCAAGATAACAAGACATCCAGCCTCATTAGGAGAAGGCAGTGCAGTGATACCTGGCACATAGTAAGTGCTCAAGAAAAGTTAGCTGTTACCAATGATAATAGCTTCCACTGACCATGCTCCATAGTGATCCTAAAACTATTGGTTCCTGCTAATTGGAAACAGGGTGTTGGATTGAGAACTAGCATGTACATGGACTCTTGTTGAAATTCTGGATCTCCTTGATACCACTTGTAATAAATCTACCCTTCCATAGGGTCCCAAGAGCCATTTGTGTTCGACATGTGTTGATCCATTCTGATATCCATAGACTGTGCTATGTGCATAGAATCATCTTGATACCTCAACTGGAAAGTCAGAATCCAGGAAAGTTTGCAATGATTCGTTACACTTTCTGGATTACTTCATTATCTTTCTCTTATGATAACAATAGTTTTATTTAATAATTCTTGTAGTAAAGCCTATTTTGACTGTTGTATTGCATTACCTTCTTCTCTTTGGTTGAGAGGAGAGGTATTTTGTAAGAGAGCTAATGGTCAAAATATTTATGCTACACGTCAGCCTGTCTGTGAAGGGAGAAGCAGGAAAATCCATTGTTTTCCTGGAAATTAAAAAACTGGCAGCCAGGAAGACTGGGAATATGAAGTTAAATCTCCCAAGCTGGTCTGTAGAGGTGTAACCAGTTGGAACTCCTTCTCGAAGTGAAAGGTGAAGCTCAAAATTCTCAAGTTGCTGGATAGAAGACTGGAAAGCAGTATATTCTGCTTAATAAAAAATCAAAGACCAAAAAAAAAAAAAAAAGGAAAGGAAAAGGAAGAAAGAAATCAAAGACATAATGCATGTTGGGGAGAAAGAAACCTGTTTCTCTGCTGAACTATAATCGTTATTAATAACTGATTATTTTCTAAATCTTAGTTACTTCACTTCCTTCTTCCTCCTTCTGATATAAAAAGCCTGCTGTGAAAGAAGCAAAGGAAAGTAAATGTTGTGAACCAAATTGATATTAATCCCACTGGTACTTTGATCGCTCAAAATATCACTGAGCAGATCGTTTTGTTTCGTCTAGTCAGGGATACATGCGATGGAAGGAAGGTTAGTAAATAGTTACTGCTACCAATATCCCTTAGTTTTAGGTAGAATTAGTTAATGTAGCTGCCCTCATACCCACCTTTGCTTTTAAAACGAGTAAGAGGAGTGGGTCACGACAGAAGCCTATGAAAGCTTCGAAAAACAAAAACGAAATTATGGGAAAAATAGGGGGCAGCTGCTCCACCGGCCCAACACAGGTATCAATCAACTGGAAAAACGTAATTTGAAAAGTGCTTTTCTACGTGAACATCAGTGATGGAGTCGTTGCCCAACGGTAGGTACCTCTGAGTAACGGTTAACCTAGGATTCCAGGGGCACTTGGAGGTGCTTTCTCTTTTAACCCCTCAGCCCTCCCGGAAAAGTGTTACTTTCTACTGACTTCCTTAGTCAGAAAACAAGACTTCCACCGATTTGAGGAACTACTGAAATGCTTTGCTTTCCTTAAGAACGAAATAAACCGGGGCGAAACGACAACGCCGCAGAGACCGACACACACAAATTCAAGCTCTGCCGCCGTTGTACAATCCGGGTTCTCGGCCACGCCTGCGGCGGAAGGGGAGGAGACTCCGTGCATCATACGCCAGCGCCGGAAGTTGGTTTAGACGCAGCGACGAGCCGTCGTCTGTTTCAGGCGCCGACTGTGCTCTCCGCGCGTTAGGTGGGTAGGAAATTGGGTGGTTGGGATTTGGAGGTGGGTATTTGGACCGAAACTAGGAAGACCCCCAAGGGTAAAAAGGTCAGGTATGGAAATTGGGAGAAGCTGGAGATTGAGTGGGTGTTGTTAGCACTTTGGTTTCGTTCAGTTTAGTTTGGCTTTTGGGAGTTAATTCTTCTGTTCGCATGTTCCCCTATTGAGGGATGTAATTTTTTGCCCTCTGCTAAAGTTTGGAAAAATAGGACTTGTGTTAAGCGGGAACGCGAGCTTTGCAGTCAGATCTCAGTGCCCCTGCCTCTTAGTAGCTGAATGATCCTGCGCAAATTAACTTCTACAAGGCTGGGTTTCTTCATCTGAAAAGTAAGGGCAATACCTCCTAGGATTGTTGTAAAGACTATAATGAAATAACGTGTAAAATGTTATCGTGTCCGGTTTTGGGGGTAAGCGCGCAATACATCGTGTTTATGTTTCGTCATGAAGCTCCACCCATAGAGTTTGAAAAAGTACAGGTTAGGAATTGGGACTTTTTTAGATTTCCCTGAGAAAAAAATCAGGTATGGTTGAATTTGCGAGGAGTCCCTTTGAGGTAGTCAATATTTGACCCTGTGATTTGATTTCAGACTATCAATGGATACC
Organism: Cryptoprocta ferox; assembly: GCA_028646485.1. NCBI lineage: Eukaryota > Metazoa > Chordata > Mammalia > Carnivora > Eupleridae > Cryptoprocta > Cryptoprocta ferox. The sequence goes on along the minus strand of CM053569.1, from coordinate 34,670,980 downwards.
CAGAAGGACGTTCAACCCCCAAAGCAGCAGCCAATGATATATATCTGCGGAGGTAAGAGCACTTATCTACATAAAATGGGAGTATTTTACTTCAGTTTTGAAATAATTACATTACACTTAGTCTTAAACGAGTCATCTTTAAAGTTATAAAGCAGACACTAGCAACCCTCAAAAAAAACTCCTCATTAAGAGTTCATTTTCTCGCCAAGAAAAAGTGCAGCACCCACAGCTCTTTTTTCTTTCCTCCTTAATATGTTGATTGTTAAATAACAAAAGTTCAACTGAGTACATTTTAAAGATGTAATAGGCTTTGTTAATTGATTCATGAATCTGGCAGCATCCAGTCTAGGAAGTAGATGGGAACTCCAAAGGGCTACAGAAAAGGAAAGGTTTTTAAAGGTAGAGAGGAGTGGGAAAAAGGGAATTATTAGTGAAGAATCCCTTGTTTAAGGTAAGGTCACCCTTCCAAGAGGAATGGAAAATCAGTAAATTTCCTAGTGCTGACAAGAAAATTCCCATATTGACAAAGGTTGCATTTCTGCAGGGCTGAAACTGTAGTTAGGTGTTAGGTCTTGGTTCAGATTTGGGGCCTCAACCTAGTGAGGCCATTTGGGAACCTGTGGTTTTCTTTTTAACATGGTCATAGCACTGTACTCTTGAGATGGAGTACATTTTAGTGCTTTGGGTGAAAAATAACAGTTAAGATAATTTGCTTGTCTGTAATATTTTCCCTGTAGACATTGAAAAAACATGCTTTCTCTTTTAGAATGTCACACAGAAAATGAAATAAAATCCAGGGATCCAATCAGATGCAGAGAATGTGGATACAGAATAATGTACAAGAAAAGGACTAAAAGATGTATCCTTTTAACTTGCTAAATATGAAGTAAGTGGGAGTGAAGAATAATGCTTGGGTTGTTAGTCAAAGAGTAATTTCTGGTAAAAATGGTAATAACTTTTGGTCTACTTGCCAAAAAAAAGGGCATGATTAGGATTTTCATTTTCATAATCATTTTGTTTTTATTTTCATAATAAAAACTAATTCAGTATAGGTGCATGTACTAAATATCTAAATACTAGTAGATTTTGGACCTCATAAGTCTATATTTCAGTATTCTGTATTTAACTTATTTTACTTATACTCATTTTTTGAGTTTGAGTTCACGGAAAAACTAAATTATATAAAGAGAAATACAAATACTGTATATGAATGCTACCGAATGGGAAAAATGAGGCTTACAAATGAGCCACAAGACTGAGAATACATTGTTACGTGGTAACTAATAATACGATATTTTTTAAACCAGTAAGTTATCTTGCTAACAATTGCTTTAATGTTTTTTGGTGCATTGGTCTTTTGTATCATGGAAAGGGGACTAATGAAAATTGAAATCTTTTTTTGTAGTTCTTTTCCAGTTGTTATAGTAAATAGTTCCATTCTTCTGTGCATTTTATTTTATTAAAGTTTATTTAAGTAATTTCTACACCCAAAGTGGGGCTTGAACTCACAATCCTGAGATCAAGGGTTGCATGCTCTTCCAGCTTAGCCAGTTAGGCACCCCCTCTTTTTTAATGTTTATTAACTTAATCTCTCTTTTTTTTTTTTGCATTTTAGATCACATAACTAGCTTATTGCAAAGAGAAAGTGACTTGGAAGTGTTAATCTTTCATTTTATTAATCTTTAAATATGTGTTTTGTCCTTAACTTACTTTAATACAGTGGTGGTTTTTGATGCTCGATGAAACATGGAATTCAGAGGATTATCTTCATTTGAACTTGGACTTGCTGTTAATGTTGTATAGCTTTTGATGAGTGTATTTATCTTTATGAATACAACTACATACACATGATTTCATTTTAAAATTCGTCTTGTATTTAGATGTCTATTAATAGTGTCTATAAAGAAAAATTCTTTGTTCAATTACATTGTTTATAATTTCCTTTTTCTTTAAGTGTTTATTTTTGAGAGAGTACGAGCAAGGGAGGGACAGAGAGAGGGGGACAGAGTATCTGAAAAGGGTTCTTGGATCTCCACTGACAGTAGCGAGCCTGATGTGGGTCTCAGATTCAAGAACCCTGATATCATGAGCTGAGCCCGAGTTAGACGCTCAACTGTTTGAGCCACCTGGGCGCCCCTAATTTACTTTTATTGTATGTGTAATCTGACACATAGGGAAAGTTAGAAATGCTTTCCTAAACCACACTTTTAATTAAGGCCTAGAATCTTGTAGGGGCCTTGTTAAAAATGAAGTTTACTAGGGCCCTGTGAAGGTCTGATTAAGTAAGTTCCTTGGAAACTACTGTTTTACATCAAATTTGTAAACTCTCCAGCATCATTTTGTATTGAGTATACCAGTGTACTTCCTGTCACAATGCATGCATTATTTTGAGTTGTATTTTTCATTTGTTACTTGGTACAGGCCTTCTGATAAAATACTTGACTCTTTTTTAAATCTTGGGTGAGAGGAAAGAAACTTCAGTGGTTTCTGTAAGGCAAAACCAACCCTAAGTAAAATGGATGAAGCGGACTATTAAGGCAGGTGTAGCTTCTGAGGTGTAATCATTAAGGGAAAAAATTCTGCTTTCAGGCTGTTAAAAAGAAATAGGGACTAGTTTACGCTGAACTGTGGATAGATGTTTAAAACTTTTGCCTTGATCTTAGGGATATGGATACTCAGATACTCCATCTGTTCCAGGGTTCCATCATTATGGAATGTCCCCTGATATTCATTTCAAAGATTAGATATATTCCACCTTCACTAAGAGCTATGTGTGTCTCTGAAATTCAAAAGATTAACCTTGCCATTAAAAAAAAATACTTGTATTTCTACCACCATCTGTGAATACTAAGTTCTATAAATTTATTAGGTGCTAAGCAAAGTACTACCATGCTCAAATTTTTAAAGAGTGCTTCCTAGGTCTAGGTTTTCCTCTAGCCATAGCTTTCATAATTTTGTAATTCTGCTATGTTCCTTGATCTTGTCTTTTTAGATAAAAGAGTCCCAGTAAATATGACAGTCCCCTAAAAAAACTCCCAACACTTTGGATAATGTTGCTCTTAACTTTTTTATTTCATCCTAGGTCTTTTATATATCATTAGTTTAATTGAATATTATTAGTTAATTAGATAGTGGTTTAATGGAAAAAGTATTAACACTGGAACTCAAGACCAACATTTCAATCAGTCACCTCTTTGTGTCCCTTTCATCTATAAAAATGGGAGTAATTTTACCTCTTGCCTACCTGGACAGTTTTAAGGAAAAAAGATAAAATAGATACAAAATAGCTTTAAAATATTCTTTCGAATAGTGCTGTATAAGTGTAAAAATCAGTAAATCTGAGCTTAAAGTAGCAACATAACTTTTCCCCTACTTAAACTGCTTACCAATGACTCATGGACATGTACGTTCATGAAAAATGCATGGAAAAAGGTTCAAATCCAGCCTTGCTACTCAGTGACTGGCCGGTTCGTTTCTTTTAACTTCAGCTTCATTGTCAAAATGGAGGAATTTATGATGGTCAGTACAGTGCTTTGAGACTCTGAAGTTACCTTCAGAGATTGAAGTTATGAAAAATTTAAAAAGAGACGAAATCAGAAATGGCCACTCTTAAAGAATAAAATATATAAGGTGAGAAAGTGTAAACTGAGAAGATGTAAAACTGAGTTGCCTCTTCACATATACAAGTGCATGGACATCTCCACCCCTCCTAGAACAATTCTGTGCAGAAAATTGGTCAAGGGGGACTATTTGAGCAGTGGGCTGAAGGATGAGAAGGAACCTGGCATAGTAAGACAAGAGGAAGGAGTAGTCCTGAAATTGAGGAAATAGCCAGTGTCATGGTTCGGTGTTGAAAGTAAGCTTGCCTTGTTCCCACTTCAGAATGAAGCCCTTGTGACTCACACTTTGAGGTAGGCAGAGAGGCCTGCTCACTTATGGTTTCATGATGGGAGTAAGCAGGAGAGTGACATGGTTTAAGATTGAAAGGATTACTTGAGCTGTTCTGTGAGAATGGACAATGTAGGGATGGGTGATGGATGGGGAAGCCAGTTAAGGTCCTCACATACTAGTTCAGGATAATAATAATGATGGCTGAACCAGGGTGGTAGCAGTGGAAGAAAGTTAGAAGTACCGGGTTGTAAGATAACATTTTGAAGTTGAGGTTAATGGGACTTACTGATTGGTTAGTACTTAAGAGCTTAGTAAACAGTATGGACTTTGGTAAAAGGCTTTGGGTTCAAATATCCACAGTGTCCTTTATTGACTGGCAGTGTGACTTCACCAGGATTCACTTTCCTCATTAGTAGGATAGGTATGAAATACTAGCACCTACCTCAGAGGTTAGTTGCAAAATAAAATGAATCCATAAATGCTCTTACCCTAACAGATGTTAACTATTGTCACCATACCTGTGTAAGTCTTACTGTTTTCCACAAAGATGATTTTGTTAGTTTTAGGATTAGTCTCCCAGCTACGGGCCTTTCTGTCTCCATACTCTTGAGATTGCTCTTTCTGAAATAACAGATTTCATGGCACTGTCCTGCTGAAAATCCTCATTAGCTCCCTGTTTTGATAGAGTCAAATATTGGGAATAGTGTATTTGGTTCTTGATAATATGACTCCTTTTCTATCTCTGTCAGAAGTTCAGCCCACCGCTCACTTAATCTTTTGGTTCTAAGGAGATCTCTGCAGTTCCTTAAGCAGGTAACAGGCCTTATTTCTTTCTTACCTTTGCCTTTCCCATGCTTTTCTTCCTGTATTGAAACGACCTTTTCTGGTGTTCTTCACCAGCATCAGAATTTTGAAGGATTGTTTTATAGTCCACTAGTTTCCAGTATTGTTGAGAAGTCCAAAACCATTCTTCTATTTAATCCTTTGTGTGTGATGCATTTCTCTCTGGAAATGTAGAATTTTCATTGCCAGTGTATTGAAATTTTATAATATGTGCCCTGGTATGGGGCTCTTTTCCATTGTTCGGATCACTTGGTGGGTACTTTCAACCTGGAAGGTCAAGCTCTTCAATTCTGGGAAATTTTCTCAAATTGTTTAAAACTTCCTGCCCTTGGTATTTTCTTTTCTCTAGGTCTTTTTAAAAAAATCTAATATTAGACTTATTGATCTTTCTCATTTTTCCTTTTTTCCTTTGCTCTTTAAAAGATGCCTTCAATTTTACTTTTTTCTTTTCCTTTTTTTTTTTTTTTTTTTTTTAAGTAAGCTCTACACAACATGGGGCCTCAACTCATGACCCCAAGATCAAGAGTCACGCGCTCCACTAACTGAGCCAGCCAGGCGCCCCTCAATTTTAGTTTCTAATCCATTTTACTAGGATTTTCATTTCTGGTATAATTTTAATTTCTACAAAGTTATTAGTTTTTCTTCAAATATATATTTGAATATATATTCAAAGAAAAAGTATACATTGTTGTTTCTTGGATGCAAAGTCTTAACTCTATGAAGATGATAGTGATAATTTTCTTTTGCCTACATAGTCTATTCCAGTCGTTACTTTTTATCTACTTGTTTCAGTGTAAGTGTATATACATAATTATAACCAGAAGAAAACAGTGAAAAGAAAATTATAGGACATGTGGAATTGGAACCATTTCACCGAATATTTAAAGGATTTCTTCCTATGCTGGATGTAAAATACCAAGTTACAGTAGTCAGTGTTTTAAGTGTGGGACGTAGTTTTGAGTGAAGTTTGTTGGCTGGAATGAGGTATGAAATGACTATATATCAATAGGGCCATGTGATGATGTTCCCCATGACAATTTAATAAAGCTTACTAAGGATTAATCAAAAGTTTGAATCTGTCTATAAATGTGCAAATTTAACATTCTTTAGCACTGGCAATGGGAATAATAAATATATTGTTAATCATGTTTTTAGCAGAATTTTTACCACTATCAGTGCCTGCTAAAAGACTGTAGATCTAATTTAAGTGTAGAGGGGACGGGGAATTACATTATTGAATTCCTGTTATGTGCCAGGCACTAATCTGAAATTATAAAGTGAAATACGTTTCCTCACAAATGATATCTACTGCTTTATTCATTTGGATTGTATTATGTCTTATTGGCTTTTGTGTCCCAATGCCCAGTACAATGCCTGACTCATAACCAGCGCTCAGAAAATGTTGAACTCCTACAAAGGAAGACAGAATCTTTTATTTACACTTTTGTTCAAAGGGGAGGGGCTAAATCTGGATTGCATTGTAGATATCCTTAATGTTTAATTATATTTCTAAAATTGAAATGGAATGGTTATCAATTTACCTTGGAGGTAGTTTTAACTATCCAGAACTGTAAAGGCATTTTAACTCCATCGAAAATGAATGCAAAGCAGAAAGGGAACCCTCCCACTTGGAGTCTTATTTCTCTCCTAAAGGTCTGTGCGGGCGAAGCGGGGCGTGGAGGCCTAGCAGGGCGGCAGGTCGAGGGCCAGCCAATCATTTGCAGAGGCCCTAATCCCGCCCCCGGCGGTCAGCCTCTGGCCTATGGGTGCCCAGGCGGGGCGGCACGCCCCCATCTCCGCACCTGCGGCCCCAGTGGTGCCTGGTGTAGCGGTCTCATACTTCCGCCGCGCTGGGTTTGAGAGCCAGGTAAGTACCGGCCGGCAAGGAGTAAATTACATCTCCTCATCGCACTTCCCTCCGGGAGCCGGGGTGAAAGGCGGACCCCGAGAAGCAAATGTACGGTCGGACTCGACTGAGGGAGCGCGTTATGGGATGAACAAACTGGGGCTTCAGTTTCCTGCGGCTGACGGTGGCGGATGTTGGGACTTGGGTTGCTGGGGTCCGGCCGCGGCGACCAGAGCTGGGGAGTGGGGAGCAATCTGAGTGTCCTAAAGGGCCTACCGACCTTTCGGTTGTCTGTAGAGCTGCGGGTTCCCAGCCAGTCCCTGACCCCCAGCGGCTCGCGGCCGCGCAGTACACAGAAACCGTTGCTAGGGCTGAGGAAGCCATTTCCTTTCGGTCTCCGCCTGCAGGGGGCGCTCGGCCATGTGGTTGCTGGAAAGAACGTGCATAGGTGGAAGAAAATCTAGGCTGTGTTGCGCGTCACAGTTTGCACCGGAGCTTTTCTGGCAACTGGTTAGGGAATATGGGAACTGGATGTGGATCAGGATGATGAAGAAGAGTTTAAATCCAACTAGGACTGAGGTTTTTCCTAATCAAATTCCAAACGGATGTGGAAAGGTTCAAATGAGAGCAAATATTGCATGACTTCCTTTTTGGAACTTGAGAATTAACAGTAAGATGTGCATCATGCCACAAAACAATCCAAAACAAACATGGTAGTTTTCTAAAAGGATTTTCAGGGAAATGTTAATACTGAGCAGAATGAAATTCATTTCCTTCGGTAAGAGATGGCTGTTACTTCAAATGCTTTTCACTGTAATTTCTTCAAATCGTGAAATTTAAGCGGTTGCAAAATAAATTCAATTGGAGATCATGTATTTTAAACCTGTTGGATATTTTTAAGTTTCTCCCACTGTTTGGAAAAACTCTGCTAATGCAACCCATGCTGCTCTGGGCGGCAACTATAATTTAAAAGTTCTTCATGTTGCTCTCCAGTAACTTCTACCCTTAAGGCTATCCTTGTGATGGGACACATTCATCATCCTGGGCCCTGCCAGTATAGTGCGCAAACCACAACTCGTTTCTCAGTTGGATCTCATCCGAAAACTGATGACCTGTCAATTGGTGTTCTATGCCCAAGTCAAAGCCAGCAGGAATGTGGAGAACCTGCAGAGCCTCTCTTTTCTGCAGAGATCTGACGTAGAACCCGAATCCCAGAGGGCAGGCATGCTGGAGGAAATACTTTTGGTGAATTAGACCCATTGCTACAATTAAAATGTATAACCTAGTATGTTTTACTGCAGCGCTTTTTAAACAGTTTTGGCAATGACTCATGATAAGAAATATATTTTATTTGCAACATGTGCATGAATTTACACACATTTGTCATTGGTTTGTATAGACATGAAATAAAAGTTTTTACAAAACAAGTATTTAATATGGTATGTGAAGTAGTCAGATTTTTTTGTTGCTGTTCTGTTCTGTCTCATAAAACAGTGCTAATGGCAACTCGCTAAATTGATTGCAGGGGTTGGCACCTGCGGTTTGAAAACCTGGATATGATGCTAAGTATGTAGGCTCTGCAGTTGCCCACTGAGATTCAAATGCCCAGTTCACTACTTAATCGTTATATGACCTGGAGCAGGTTACTTAAAATATCAACTTCCTTATCTGTAAAATAGTAATTATTCATTCCCCTCGCGAGAGTGGTTTTGAAGATTATGTGAGATAATCCATGGCACACAGTAATTTAGCTCCGTAAGTGTTAACTGTTATTACTGCTCTTTACTTAAAACCTACCTGCTACAGTAGTTGAAAGATTAAATGAGGTAATGTATATAAAGTTCTTGGGGTGGTGCCCAGCACACATTTAGAACTGTGTGTTGCTGTTATTATGATCATCATCATTAGCAGCAATATCAGTAAAATGAAACTGTCCAAGGCGCCCTTATCCCCATTTCAGTTCAGCAAGTGTTTCTAAGGGTGTAAGGCACTACTTATGTTAGTCCTGAATGTATAATGATGAATAAAGTAAATCTCACAATCTAGAAGGGAAGACAAAAATGCATAATTAGGATATATGCCATGAGAAAGGTGTGGGCACAGTGCCATTAGAACACAGATCTGGGAGCTGTTCATTGATGCGACTGGGCAGCAGGGAATGTAGGGAGGCAGGGAATGGTGAAGAGGGTGACGACTTAACTTGTTAGCAGGGAGAGAGAGTTTAAAATGAGTAGCCTTCCTTAGAAAAAACACAGCTCCTTTTCCATAGACATGAAAAATAAATGTTACAGAAACGCCTAGATGGCTACTACATCCAAATTAAGTATTACTATATTAAGTATGTACTTCATAACTTTTTTCTATGCTACATTTCAGCCATGACTACCAAAGATTATCCATCATTATGGGGCTTTGGAACAACAAAAACATTTAAAATTCCTGTTGAACATTTGGATTTCAAGTATATTGAAAAATGTACAGATGTTAAACACTTAGAAAAAATCCTTTGTGTACTCAGGTAAGCATTCAAAAATCATTTTACGTTTCAGTATGCCAATTATATCGTGTCTTCGGAGAGTTGAAACTCTCAGAAATACCGCAGAAAATTTTCAAATATTGATGTTGGTTTTTTTCCCCCAAGTTAGGTTCCAAAATAGTTGTTTTGATCCTGTGGTTAGTTTGGAGGGTTCTGGCTAGGTCTACGTCCAGCATGCAATTTAGGCTCATTAGTGTTCAAGAGGATATTTTTCTTGCTTCAAGGTAAGGTAGCCATTAGGAGACAAGGTTAGCTCGCCAGTCTACCAGTTGAGAAAGTTCTTTGGTTCTCTCCCACTGCATACTATCTGCCAACAAAGATGATGACTTACTGTGAGCTGTCACAAGGAGAGGATGGAGGGGAGGCCAGGATGTGGGGCCAGAAGGCAGGGAACCCGGGCCTTCTCAGGGTGAGGGCCCCATAGTAGTGATTGTTAGACTTTAATATACATCAAATATGGTTGTTAAAAATACAAAAAGTGCCTGTCCTGACATGCAAGTGGTCAACGGAGCCCACTTCAAGAAACACTGCCCTGTGGCATACAAATCTGTGCCACCGAATTTGGATGTCATGAGGGGTTTTCCTTCCTATTATTGCGGGAGCATTTGTGGAGTAGGAATTGCTCCTTTCGAGGACACCAGTGTTTTCCTTTTGCTTGATGGCTGTTCTCTATTTTCTCCCTTATGACCCCCTTCTTCATCGCTGTGTCCTCTCCTTTTTCTCTGTTATCACCTTTCTGAAATGGAATGATAAAAGATATCATATTTTTCCTTTTTTTCTCAGCAGCATATGAACATTTTCATTTATGTTCGGTCAAGGACTGATAAAGCAGATGAGAAGATGTGATAGAAGAATTCGAAAGCCATGTTTTGTTGGTTCTAAGAAATTCTATGAATAGTTTAATTAAATTACATTGCATTGGTTTGGAATTTGTTTTAAAAAATTTAATTTGAAAGTGGCATTTTTTCCTGTTTTTCTAAAAATTTAAAAGTAAACAGACTTAAAGGAGAAAGGGAAAGGATGGATTTTCCTTAAAAAGCAATGAACAAAGTTTTCCATTTAACTCTCTAAGAATGAATTCTGTTCCTTGAGTGGTTGGTTAGAGGTGTGTTCTGAACCCTTCGTCTGCCATTTCCTTCCTATCCCTTTGGGGGAAAAAAATTGAGGCACAAACTCCTCCTTGGAAAGGAAATCCAGTCTCATTTTGTGCCTCTCTCTAATATTGAATTTCCATTTATAAGTTAAAATTACCTTATATAACAAAATGAACACATGTTAAAGAGGCGAGAAAATGTTATTTATTCAGCTTTCAAAGTGTGTGGTGGAAACTGGTGTCTTTGGGGCTCCATTTTTTCCTTCACTGCATCACTCCGTAGAGTAACATGAAAATGGAGGTTGTGCTGGTTGGGGAAGGTGAGTGGGGAGCCCACACTCCAGCCTTCATCCCTGTGCAGGGGCCGCCCTGAAGATCTCCACAGAACCCCTCTGCTCCATGGAGCCCAGCCTGTAAACCACCAGACTACATGATCTCTAAAGAAAGTGGTAACTACAAAGTTTGAATTTCTTTAAAGGTCTGGTGAGGAAGGATATTATCCTGAACTTACGGAATTTTGTGAAAAGCGCCTTAAAGGCTTGGCTCCTGGAAGTAGGGCTTTGAGGAAAGATAAACCTGCAGCGACAGCATCCAGTTTTACAGCAGAAGAATGGGAAAAAATTGACGGTGATATAAAGGTATAAAGTGATCCCGGTTTTTGTACATTGTCACATTATATATATGTCTACTTCACTTTTCCAAAATCCTAGGCTTCTTTCTTTTTTGTCGGTGAAGGGCTTTTCGTGTTAATCACTTAGGTAGTATTGGTTGCTTCTCACACCCAGAAGAATATTGTGAATGTGTATGTTTTTGTGTCCATGCACCCACGTGTGTATTTTATTTTATTTTATTTTATTTTTTGATGTTTATTTTTGAGAGACAGGGAGAGACAGAGCACAAGTGGGGAGGGGCAGAGAGAGAGAGAGGGAGACACAGAATCTGAAGCAGGCTCCAGGCTCTGAGCCGTCAGCACAGAACCTGATGTGGGGCTCAAACTCTCGAACCGGGAGATCATGACCTGAGCTGAAGTCTGACGCTTAACTGACTGAGCCACTCAGGCACCCCATGTGTGTATTTTAAATGACTGAACAATATTCTGTCCTATCAAAGAAAAATAATTCACTCAGCTTCTATAAATAGTGCTATATAAACATGTTGGCTTATAATTTCTTTTGGGCCATCCTGGTTTTTTCTTCGGGATAAATTATTAGTATTCAAGCTGCTTGATCAAAGGATTTGAATAATTTTAAGGCTGTTGAAACACTTCCATATTCTCAGAGAAGTTGTGCCTTTTTGCCAGTAGTATGCCCTTAAATGCCCATTTAAGGCATTCTTCACTGGGGCCCTTGAGTGGCTCAGTCTGTTAAGTGTCTCACTTCAGCTCAGGTCATGATCTTGTGATCCATGAGTTCAAGCCCTGCTTCGGGCTCTGTGCTGACAGCTCAGAACTTGGAGCCTGCTTTGGATTCCGTGTCTCCCTCTTTCTCTGCCCCTCCCCGGTTTGTTCTCTTGTGTGTGCTCTCTTGCTTGCTCTCTCAAAAAATAAATAAACATTAAAAAAAATTAAGGTATTCTTTACTGGATACTGTAATCATTTTTTAATCAATTAAATAATTGAAAAAATGAGAATGGTGTATTTGATTACTAGCAACATTAAATTTTTTTGTGTCTTTCAGTTGAATTTCTTTTTTTGTTATTGGCTTGTATCTTTACTGGTTTCTTTTCATCAGCTGCATCGAGGTATAATTTTCATTCAAGAAAAAATAGCAATTTAATGGTCTACATTTCACTGAGTTTTGACACCTGTATACGCTATAAAACATTTCCATTAGCCCGAAAAGTTTCCTTGTGTCCCTGTGCAGTCAGTGCTGACTTCACACCCTGGTCCCTGGTAACCTTTGAACTGCTTTCTATCATACGGATTTGTCTTTTCTAAACTTTCCTATAAATATAATCATACGGTATGTGTGGTCTTTTGTGTCTTCTCTCACTTAGCATCATGCTTTTGAGGTGTATCTATGTTGTTGCATGTTCGTAGTTGGTTTCTTTTATTTGCTGAGTAGTATTGAATTGTGGGGATGTCTCACGGTTTGTTTATCCACTTCCCAAAGTGTTTTCCAACGTGGCATTCCTGCCAGCGGTGTATAAAAGTTCCTGCTGGTCTGCATCCTGGTTGGCAGTTCGTACTGGCAGTTTGGTTAATTTTAACTGTTTTATTGAGTATGCAGTCGTATTTCATTGTGGTTTTATTTCCATTTTAATGACTGACTTTGCTGAGGGATTTTCATGTGCTTATATGCCATCCATAGATCTTTTTTTGTGAAAAGTCTTGAAATCCTTTGCCCATTAAAAAAATTGAATTATTTGTGTTCTTATTGAGTTGTAAAATACTTATCTTTCATTAGATGCATGTTTTTCAGGTATTTTCTCTATTCTGTGGATTCCCTTTTCATTTTTTTAACAGTGTCTTTGGAAGAGCAAAGGTTTTTAATTTTGATGAAATCAGTTTTTCTTTTACAGTCTGTACTTTGTGTCCTGTTTAGGAAGTCATTGTCTAATCCCAGATCCCTAAGTTTCTTCATATGATTCTTCTAGAAAGTTTCTAGCTTTAACTCTTAAACTTAGTTTAGGATCTGTTATAATTTTTGGATACACACATAGACACAATGTAGATATCCAAGGTTTCAAGCACCTTTAAATGAAAGATTATCCTTTCCCTATTGAACATCTTGGTAACGATGTCAAAAATGAATTGACCGTGTATGTGTCGGTCTATTTCTGGACTCTCTCTATTCTCTTTCATTAATCTAAATGTCTCTCTTAACTCCAGTACCTCATTCTCTTGATTGTGGTAAGGCTTATATTAAGTCTTAATATCAGATAGTACAAGTCCTCCAACTTTGTCCTCCTTTTTCATCGTTGTTTTGGCTCTTCTAGGTTCTTTGCTTGCTAGTTGCTACAAAATAACTTGCTTGTCTTTGGGTTGGGATCGTGGTGAATTTATGTATCAATTTTGGAATAACTGACATCTTAACAATATTGAAATTTTCTGATCCATGAACATCATATGTTTTCTGTTCATTTAAGTCTTCTTTAATGTTTTATCCCAGTATCTTGTAGTTTTTAGTGTGTAGTTCTTGCATATTTTTTGTTAAATTTATTCCTAAGCTTTTAATATATTTTATGCTATTGTAAAAGTTAATGTTTTTTATTTTTTATTTTTTTAAGTTTTATTTATTTACTTTTTTTGAGAGAGAGAGCGAGAGCATGCATGCAGGAGGGGCAGAGAGAGAGGGAGAGAAAGCATCCCAAGCAGGCTCTGCTTTGTTAGTGCAGAGCCTGATATGAGGCTTGAACTCACAATCTGTGAGATAATGATTTGAGCTGAAATCAAGAGAAGGATGCTGAACCAACTGAGCCACCCAGGCACCCCAAAGTTTATGTTTTTTTAATTTCAATTTTTTTTTGCTCATTCTAAGTCACTCTAGTTGCAAAATTGTATGTATGTATGTATGTATTTTTGGTGTGTTAAAATACATATCACATAAAATTTACCGTCTTAGCCATTTTTAAGTGCACATTTCATTAGTGTTATATTCACATTGTTATATTCAGACATTAAAATTTCTTTTTAAAATTTTTAAAGTTTATTTATTTTGAGAGAGAGAGCGCGCAAGTGAGCGAGCATGAATGGGGGAGGGGCAGGGAAAGAGGGAGACAGAATCCCTAGCAGACTCCATGCTGTCAGCTAGCCCACACCGGGCTCAATCTCACAAACTGTGGATTGTGACCTGAGCTAAAACCAAGAGTCAGACGCTTAACTGAGCCATCCAGGTGCCCCCTTATGTTCAGACATTTTTAAGTATACGGCTCATTAGTGTTATATTCATATTGTTGTACAACCAATCTCCAGAACTTTTTTATTTTATAGAACTGAAGCTCTATACCCATTAAACCATAATTCTCCAATTCCCCCTGCCCTCAGCCCCTGGCAAACACCATTCTACTTTCTGTTTCATAAGTTAGACTAATGTAGATATCTCCTATCAGTGGAATTTTAATTTCCTTTTTATTTGTCCATTTCAAGTTTATAGTTTATGGTCATCTTATATTGACTTTGTATCCCGCAATCTTGTTAAATTTACAAATTAGTTCTAGTAACTTTATTTTAGCTTCATTGGAATTTTTTATATGCAGGATCATGTTATCCACAAATAATAAAAGATCTCCTTTGTCTTTTCCAGTATGGCTGCCTTTCATTTCTTTTACTTTCCTTAGTGCACAGGCTAGGCTCTCTAGTACAATGTTGAATAGAAAAGATAAGAACAGATATCCTTGTCTTGTTCACAATATTAAGGAGATTATCATTCAGCCTTTTTTTCACCATTAAGTGTAATGTTAACTTTAGATTTTATGATGTGACCCTTTATAAGGCTGAGGAGGGTCCCTTCTGTTCCTTGTTTGATAAACATTTTTATCATGAATAGGTATAGAATTTTATAAGTTCTTTTCCTGTATTGAGAGGAATGTAAGATTTTCTTTGTAGCCTGTTGATAAGGTATATTATGTACATTGTTTTCAAGTGTTACACCAATCTTGAATTTGAGGATAAACTCTACTTGGTCATGATGTGTCTTTTTTATATATCGCTGGATTTCATTTGCTAAAATTTTTTGAAGTATTTTTGTGTCTGCAGTCATGAGAGATATTAGTCTGTAGTTTTCTTGTAATGTTGTCTGGTTTTGGTAACATGGTAATGCTGGCTTTGTAGAATGAGTTGGGACGCGTTCTTTCTTTTTTTAATTTTCTAGGTAAGTTCGTCTGTAATTGCTATTATTTCTTCCTTAAATATTTCCCAGAATTCACCACTGATGCTATCTAGGTCTCAAGTTTTCTTTATAAGAAAGATTTTGACTACGAATTAAATTTCTTAAACAGATACAGTGATATTCAGGTCATCTTTAGAGTTTTCTCTGTGTCTATCTCCCTCTTCTTGGATATTTTGCACCCCGTATCTCTGCAATCTTTTCCTCTCAGAAGCCTGAACTCTGTTCCTCTGAACTCAATGAGACTGCAGGGCTATTTGGGTTTCCTTTCCCTATGCGATAGCCTGGAAATTACAGGCAGTAAATTGGGACAAATGTAGGACTTACGTCATTTGTTTCCTTCCTTTCAGGCATCATTGTCCTGTTCTATCTATTGTCCAGTGTCTGAAAACCATCATTTCATATATTTTATCCAGTTTTCTAGAGTTTAAGCAAGAGGGTAAATCCAATCCCTAATACTCCATTAGGGCCAGGAGGAGATATCCCTTTATTGATTTTTCTATCGATATGTTTCTTATTTATTTGTAAGAGATCTGTGGTATACATTCTAAATTTTCTTTCAATGTGTCATGAGTCTTTTAAATCTTGTGTGCAGTGTTTTTCATGTTTATTCATTAAAGAAATTTATGTAATCACTCTTCTTGGTTTTATCCTTTATGATTCTTTCTTGCCTTTATATTTGGGAAAACTTCCTCTCCACCATATACATATTTACTTGTGTTTCCTCAGAGTTCTTTGTGGTTTCCTTTTGCTTAAGAGATAACTTCCTAAAATGAATTCTGGAGAAACACGTTTTTGTTGTTTTACTTTATTTTATTCAGCATATTTTACTGGGTTGAATAACATATTTGAAGATAATTTAGAGGAATATGTATTCTCTAACTTGAAAAGCCACATTTTAAAAAACATTTTATTGCCACTTTATTGAAATTGAAAATCTGGTAATTAATCTACAAGTTAAAATAGCAGTTTATGTCCAGAGCTCTTTGGCTTTATTTTCCAGGGAATAACAGCTTAGTTTTAGTTGCAGAACCTGCTATTTTTCCAACTGTGTGTTCTTTTTCAGTCACCTCCTGATTTTGTCTCCTCATTTCCCTTTCTTTCATGCTTTTCCCTGCCACTTCTCCCTCTCCACACCACTTTCTTCCTGTCCCCATGCCCCCCTTCTCTCTTTCTTTCCTCCTTTGTAATTCCTTCTCTTCTTTTTCACCTTTCTTCCTTTACTGTTTTTCTGTTTCTTCTCCTGTTTGGCCTGTCTACCTCCTTTTCATTTCCCTGCCTCCTGAGGCAGATAATATAGTTTATCGCTGTATCAACCATGCCTAATTTAATGTAGTCTGACATATATTAGACCCTCACTATATAGCTGCTGAATAATAATAATAGAATTTCACAGATAAAGAAATTTCTCACTCAATTTCTGCCTGGAACGTGTGACAATTCAGTTTAATAAACTGGTTCATTATTATGAACCTGTTATGTGCCAGGCACTGTCTAGGTTTATACATCACAAAGATGAGATGAAGACATAGGTTCTGCCTCCAAGGAACTTATAGAATGTGAAAGAGATGAACAATACATGGATGATTTTAAATCTCTGTGCTCATATATAGGGGAGGAGCATTTCTAGTCCAACCAGGAAGTTCAGGAAAAGCTTATTGGAAGGGATGAGAGTAAGCTTGCAAGATAATACAAGTAGGAAGGGCAGCACCATGTGAACATGTGTAAAAATACTGAATTGTACACCTAAAAGTGGTGAAGATGATAAATTTTGTTTTGTGTATTTTACCACAATTTAAAAGAATAGTAGATTGGGGCACCTGAGTGGCTCAGTTGGTTAAGGGTCCACCTCTTGATTTTGGCTCATGGCATGATCTCACAGTTGGTGAGTTCAAGCCCCACATAAGGCTTTCTGCTGATGGCACAGAGCATGCCTGGTATTCTCTGTCTCCCTCTCTCTCTGCCCCTTCCCTGCTCATGCTCCCTCTTCTCAAAATAAACATTAAAAAATTAAAATAGCAGAAGAGCATTGCAGATAGAATGGCGTGACCAAATTGTCACCCAAAAAATGGACCCATAAGAAACTATGATGATGTAAAGTGCTTTCTAATACCTGGTTAATTACTTCAAGCTGTATGTTTATCTTCTTTCTTCTCCCTCTTCTCAGAGTTGGGTATCAGAAATTAAAAATGAAGAAAATAAAATACACTTTCATGAAACGGAAACATTTCCAGCAACGGAACATAATTTGCCTCCAGTTCGTGGTTCAAACAGCCATCTTCATGTCAGTAAGGTAGGCCATTTTGGTGTGTGTGTGTGGCGGGGGAGACAATTGTTGTTTATTAAGGGCACTAGCTCAGTTTAATCAGAGTAACCATACTGTGATGTCCTCTGAGAATTGGGGGTTATCCTCTAGCTGGCTGCGTGTTATTGCCTTCTTGGGTAGTCTGTGTTTCATCACCTGGAGATCAAAATGAAATACCACTTCCCTTTGAAGACTTTCACCTTGAACTCACTGCCTTTCTTCATTTTTTCATTTGTTATGCCATCTGCTCTATTCTGACCAGTTTTGATGAGCACATAAGATCTAATTCAGTCTGTGAGAATCTCAGGGAGTAATTTTATCCGTCCAGTAGAAGCATAGAGGAAATAATTTGTAACATTATTAACTATGGACTTAAGGTATTCAAGCAGTTATAGATGTCATTTCTCTGTTTATTGCATATTTTCCCCCTTATTTCCCCAGCCCCTTGTGATGATTTTTCTGTGGTTGATCCCTATTTTTTTCTGTAGACCCGTCCTTTTTAACCCATGGGTTTCATAGAGAAAAAGCCTGTTGGAGTTGCAGGTCCATTTATATATTTTTTTAAATGTTTATTTATTTATTTTGAGAGAGAGAGAGAGAGAGTGAGCATGAGTGGGGGAGGGGGAGAGGGAGAGAGAGAGAGAATCCCACACAGAGCCCGACAGCGCAGAGCCTGACATGGGATTTGATCTCACTAACTGTGAGATCGTGACCTGAGCCGAAATCCAGAGTTAGACGCTTAACCAACTGAGCCACCCAGGTGTCCCCTGGTCCATTTATACTTAACTTCAAGTTAAAACTGAGCTGCTGAGCATTCACCTGACTTGGATATTACAGAATCTAGCCATTATCTTGTGGGTTGTAACATGGATCACACATTCCATTTCCTCTCCCCTGATTTTTTATTTTATTCCTGTCATTTGTGGAAGATTGGCTACCCAAATCTCTTCATTCTGGATTAACTCATTATTGTTATTCTCATTTCTTCTTTGAATACTCAATTTTATTTAAAAAAAATCCATAGTCCTTCATCACACAGCTCTCTGATAATTAACCTTCCTGCATCTTTTTACTCCCCTTTAAGAATTACTCATGTAACTGAGGTACACAGTAATATGGTAAGGATGCCACTGTCTGTAATCAATGCATTTGTATTTATTGGATACCCATTTTGTGCCAAGTCTGTGCTCTAAAAGTGTAACAGGAGGTTATAGTCCAGTGTGGTATTGTGGTTCTGAAGGTATAATCCATGGATCCTGGGTGTCCCAGAGATCCTTCCAGAGGGTCTAGAAAATCAATGCTATTTTTAAAAATAACACTAATTCTTCATCTTCTTCTCTGTGTTGACATTTGCATCTAGGTGAAGCTGCTGGTGCCTTAGCACAAATCAAGGCAGTGAGTGGCACCAAACTATACTAGTAGTCACTTTTTTCCACTGCTACCCGTTTACAGTAAAAAAAACCTCCAATTTAACTTAAAAATGTCTTCGATGAAACAACAAAACTTATTTATTTAAAAAAAAAAAAACTTATTTATTTTGTTAAATCTTGAATCTTGGGGACACACATCTTTTTAATATTCTGTGTGACAAATTTGAAGTATTCAAAAAACGCTTCAAGGGCTGCCTAGGTGGCTCAGTCATTAAACATCCCACTCTTGATTTTGGCTCAAGTCATGATCTCATGGTTCAGAGGACTGAGCCCGTGCATCAGGCTCTGTGCTAGCAGCCTGGAGCCTGTTTGGAATTCGTATTCTCTCTCTCTCGCTCTCTCTCTCTCTCTCCCCCTCTCCCCCTCCCCCTCTCAAAATAAATAAATAAACTTAAAAAACAAACAAAAAAAACCCAGAAAGCACTTCACTGTGAAGTGAAATCTGGTGGTTATTTTGAGATTTGTAGGTTGAGTTGTCAGCTTAAGTAACCACTTTTTCCTGGAACAGTTTTTAACTTAAAAGAGTGATTGACAGACCAATTATGGTTATTCAGACTTGGGTTTTTGACAGATACTGTATTGAAAATGAATGAACTGTGTCACTTTAAGGAAAAGAACTGACAGTGGTTGTTGCTAGTGATAAAATCTGAGCTTTCAAATGTAGTTTAGAGTATTTCAAAATCTTATGTGGCTCTTAAATACCTGCTGTGACAAAAAATTTCCCCTTAAGGGGATACTGAAAGATTTTTCTGTTGAGCTCCATGAAGATACTAACAGATAAGATTTTTAGTTTTATTTATTTACTTTTTAAATGTTTAGTTTGGGGGGAGAGAGAGAGAGAGACGTGGGGGAAGGACTGGGGGCGGGGGGTGGGTGGACAGAGGATCCAAAATGGGCTCTGTGCTGATAGCAGGGTTGGTCGAATTCACCAACCATGAAATCATGACCTGAGCAGAAGTCGGTCTCTCAACCGACTGAGCCACCCAGGTGTCCCAAGATTTTTAAATTGTATAATGAATTGTAGGAATTTTTGGAAGATCTGCATAACTCCAAATGACCAATGCCCAGTGTTACAAAATTGTACATAGGTAAACCACCCATTCAAAGTGGTTTCAGATTGTGACTACCTTTTAAGAAGCCATTTAAGAAACTGTTGTTGAGCATTATGGCTATTGTTTGCTTTCCTCTCTTTCCCTTCTGGTGCTTGTAGTGGGTGTGTGACCAAGGTTGGGCTGCTGAAGAGCAGCGGGCTAGTGCCTGCTCAGGGATGGGTACCTGATCCAAGCTTGCCAGTCCTGAGTCCTTCCCTGGGATTTCTCTACCTGAAGGTAGAGAGAAGAGTCATTCTCCTTTTCCTTCCTCCCTTCCTCCCTTCCTCCCTTCCTCCCTCCCTCCCTCCCTCCTCCCTCCATCCCTCTCTTCCTCCCTCCCTCCCTCTCTCCCTTCCTTCCTTTCTTTCTTCTTAAAGACTTTAATTTTTTAATTTTAATTTTAATTTTAGAGAGAGAGCACGTGAGTCGGGGAGAGCGGGAAAAGGGCAAAGGGAGAGAGGGAGAGAGAGAGAATCCCAGACAGGCTCCATGCTCAGTGCAGAGCCCAACTCGGGGCTCAATCCCATAACCCTGGGATCAGGACCTGAACTAATCAAGAGTCGGGTGCTCAACTGACTGAGCCACCCAGGCGCCCCCTCCTTTTCCTTTCTGATTGGGAGCCCTGTGAGTTTATAATCCCACACTGCTTGTGGCCACTATGCCTACTACCTGGAGAAAGCAAGTAGCCAGTGGGGAAAATGAAATCAGTAGGCAGAAAGAAACAGGGACTAGGGACAAGGGGAAAGTGGGAGAGCTGGAGAGAGTATCTGAATCCTTTATCTAGCAACACTGCTGCCTTTTCATCAGTTTGGTTACATAAGCCAGTCGTTTATTTTTTTAATAGAATTAGTCCAAGTTGGGTGTCTGTCATTGCAAACAAAACCGCTCTAATGTACCAAAGTAGTTATTCTTATTTCTCCAGTGCCTAGGTTTTAAAAGACTGAATGATAGCTCATTACTATTTTATTATAAGAAAATCACTAAAAATGAGATTTCACACATCTTTTTAAATTTTATATATGTACTTAAAGCCCTATAGATTTCTCCCAGAATTAACTACCAATTTAAAATCCTTTTTTAACATGCTGTATGTTATAGTTACCAATACTGGAGTTGTTATAACTTCAAGAGTACCTATTTTTCTTATCCATTCAGTTGATATATCTTAAGCCAATATTTCACATTATGTTTATCATAAACCTACTAATCGTACGTTAAATATGTCTCATAAAATATGATTTTATTCTTTCAGGAAAAATATTCTAATAGTAGACCAACTAAAAAGAAAATCCCAAGGGATTATGCAGAATGGGATAAGTATGTTTTATATTTCTTTATACAAAATTTATCACTGAAAAATTCTCTACCATAGAATATTGTAGTAATTTCCTAATTATTTATAAATCTGAACTACCAAGTTACTTTGGTAGAGTACTAAGAGTATCTGGTCTAAGCACTTTTGATCTTTATTTTTCATTAAATAAATATCTATAGCATCCTTTTGTTTATAAAAGCAACCAAAAATAGGTAAACCTATGCCCATTGAAAAGAAAAAAAGAACAAAAATTTTAAATAGAGATAAATTAACCATAATTTTAATTACAAAGTTCTGAACAGTTTAGGTCTGATTTACATGTAAATCCTCACTGAGTTGCATGATTTCTAAGAACGAAACAGATGACTTGTAGAAACCTATTATGCATTTTCAGAATATGTCTCTAAAAGCACAGTGGTACAAATATAAGAATATCAATAATAGATTTTATTTTCTTATACTGTACATTTTTTCAGTTTTTTTCTTTCATTTAAGATTTGACGTGGAAAAAGAATGTTCAAAAATTGATGAAGATTACAAAGAAAAAGCTGTAGTAAACAACAAGTCACATTTGTCTAAAATTGAGACAAGAATAGACACAGCAGGTAATTGGGGAAAAATAACAATAGCTTAATAGTCTTTACAGTTTACATTTTAAAAATGATAATAAAAGCTATTAAATAGAACACCTTCTCTTTAAGCGCTACAGATTTCCATTAAAAGTTTATGTATTTAGGGTGCCTGGGTGGCTCAGTCGGTTAAGCATCTGACTTCGGCTCAGGTCATGATCTCACGGTTCGTGAGTTCGAGCCATGCCTCGGGATCTATGCTGACAGGTCAGAGCCTGGAGCCTGCTTCAGATTCTGTGTCTCCCTCTCTCTTTCTGCCCCTCCCTCACTTGCAGTCTGTCTCTTTCTCTCAAAAATAAATAAACATTAAAAAGAAAAAGATATGGATTTTCTCCTAGAGTTGACCACCTCTAACAAATTCAGTTCCATCCTTTTAACTACTTAATTTTATATGAGTAATAGTTACACTACTTAAGTTTCCTAAGACTCAAAAATGTAAGTATAAACCTATGTTTTTACTGTGATTTGTTATTCATTTTTTTCAAATCTTCTTTTTCTCCAGATATCTCATTTTTCCCTTTTGCCTCAAAATAAAAATATATAGCAGTTTGTTTTCATTTGAAATCCATAGGTGTATAGCTCCTTTAAAGTGAATAAAACTAATAGTAGAAAAAATCTAAACACTCAAAAATTGTGATGATATAAAGAAACATTTCCTAAACTTAAAGAAACCTTTTATTTCCTTTTATTCACTTCACAATTTACTGCTTCAGTTAAAATAAGCATTCTTGGATTTAAATTTTTAAAAAATTCTTTTCAATTGTATATTTTTTTATTTATAGCAGATAAAATTTATTTCTAGGTCTAACTGAGAAGGAAAAGACTTTCCTTGCTACACGTGAGAAGGAAAAAGGAAATGAAGCTTTCAACTCAGGAGATTATGAAGAGGCTGTGATGTATTATACTAGGTGAGCAGATTTTTTTGTGATTTCTGTTGCCTTTTTCTTTCTTTTTTTTTTTTTTTCAAAGTAGGCTCCATGTCCAACATGGGGCTTGAACTCATGACACTGAGATCAAGAGTCACATGCTCTATGGACTAAGCCAGTCAGGAGCCCTTTGTTGTGGTTTAATACTTTTTCTCAACCCCTCAAGCTCCTCACCCACCCCCAATTTTGATAGAGGTCCTTACTTTCCTATTTTACAGAGAAAATAGAAGGCATCTGAATGGAACTCGACAGAAAGTCCATATAGCATAGAGGTTAAGAACTCAGGTTCTATAGTCATACTGTCTAGATCTAATCATGGTACTTATGATGCTCCCTCCTACCACAGGACCTTTGCATATGCTGGGTCCTCTGTGTAGAATGTTCTTTCCTTTTCTCATTATCTAGTTAATTCTAACTTACCTTCAGATCTCATCCCATGCTTTACTTCTTTGGGGGAAGTCTTCCTTTACCTCCCAGACAAGGTTAAATCTTCACCCTACTCCACTCCTCCCCACCCTTTACCCCCAATTTATAGGCTCTTATAGCAGTTTTGCCTCTCCTTTTTGGTACTTGTTGGAGGTATAATTTAAGTTTGGGTGATTTGATAGTAAGTGGACGGTAAGCTCTGTCAGAGCATAGTGCCCTTGTCAGTTTTTTTATATCTCTGCATATCCAGTGTCCAACGAAGTACCTGGTTCATAGTAGATGTTCAATAAATACTTATGTGAACTTTTGAAGTTCTTACAGTCAATGAAAAGTAGACTAATTTCCTAAAACATTGTTACAAACTAATTGTGCCTATAGAATCCCTTACACCATCTTAGAAATAAACTCTCTACAATATTTTTTCCACCTTTGGAAGGAAGATTTTCTTTTTCAATGTTGTGTCTCTAAAGCATTTTATCTCCACTGTTGAGGTGAATATACAAGGTAAAGAGGCTATTGATGTATCTTTTATTCAGTATAGTCTTCCCTTTCAGGTAGATGGACATCAATACTGATGTTGTTCTCTCTCTTTTTGTAGATTTCCACGAGTGGAATATCTTAGTCTATTACAGGGAACAAAATTTTTTTTTTCTTTTAAGAAAGCACAGAGGGAGGGGCACCTGAGTGGCTCAGTCAGTTAAGTGTCTGACTTCAGCTCAGGTCATCATCTCACGGCCTATGAGTTCAAGCCCTGCGTTGAGCCCTGTGCTGACAGCTAGGAGCCTGGAGCCTACTTTAGATTCTGTGTCTCCCCCTCTCTCTCTGCCCCTCCCCTGCTTGTACTCTGTCTCTCTGACTCTCTGTCTCTCTCTCTCAAAAATAAGTAAAC
>CM053569.1:34524113-34646434 GCA_028646485.1 Cryptoprocta ferox | reverse complement strand
GGTGACGAGAGAATTAAGAAGCAGGGGGCTAAGACTCTCCAGGAGCCGGAAGCATCGGTCTCCTGGCTCAAGCCTCTTTTATTTTGTGATTTGTCTGATAACAGCAAGCACATACAACATAGTATTTGGCATCTTGACAGGTCATGCACCTGCAGTGTATTCCCTCCTGGGTCATGAGTACATCTGGCACCACAAGAAACATTCTTATCTCTGGCCTGGCATCCGTATGATGTCCTTCTGGAGAGAACGAGCAGTCCCGGTGGCTTTCTGACCTGGGAATGGACCTGCTTTCAGTTCCTTGCTCATTATGCTTCAGGTTTTTAACCACGGACATGTATGATTATAATCAAACCAATGAAGTCTGAAATAGGAAAAAAGGTCACCATAAAAAGTGTTATCTTAGATATCTTTATTCACTTTTTAATGTCTTCATATTCCTACCTGACAGGATGGTCATATTTTTAATTAAATGAAAAAATGTTCTTTAACTTGGTGGTTATGTTGCAGAAGACCTTGTTGGAGGTTGAGAGAGATCTGAAAAATTCTATACCTGCATCTAAGACTCAAACCAAAGGGAAAAGAATGGTAATCCAGGAAGTAGAAAACTCAGAAGATGAAGGTGGAAAGGACAGCAGAAGAAAACATGAAGACGGCAGCGGAGATAAGAGTAAAACATCTTTTCTCTTTTGGTTATGCTAAAACCTCCCTTTTTATATGATGAGCTGGCTCAAATTTTCTATTTCTACCAAAATTCTTAGTCTGCCAAACTCTTTGTAGCTTTACCTTGTAAATTCACAAGCAAGTGTTTTCTTAATGTTTTTCCTAATACAATCTTCCAAACCCAATTTTCTTCTTAACTTGGTACCCTTCTCTAGTGTTCAATTCCTGATTATCATGGTATATTGATAATATCAATAATATTATCATATTATCCATGTACCAGCCATTTGCAAGTTAACCTTAACCTTTTTCCTAGATGATTGTTTTATATATATGTACCTGGTTGTAAACAAACCATGTTGCCTTCACAGGGGTATAGGACAAAGATGAATGCATTGTTGGGAAATTGCTATATGTGCCTCTCAAAAAATTTTTTAAATATGCAAAAGAAATTGGCATAATTTCACCTCTGATATAATTTTTTTAAAGAATCTAGACTAGGTAAGCCTGTATCTTCATAATATAAAATAATGACAGTTACATTAGCTTTAAGGGGGAAGATCCACCTACTCCCTTGTGGGGTGGGGGGAGAGGGGACGGCTCTACCCCCTTCTGAGAGCAGCCCCGAACCCTCCCCACCCCAGCAAACAAAGGGAAATCATTTGAAAATCATTCATGAGCAAAAATCAACTTGCAAGTAACTGACAGAATATTTTAATTTTGAAAGAAAAATAAAAAATGTTCAGTTCATTCAACTTAAATAAGTAAAGAAGTAAACATTTTTATTTTTTCAGTGACAGAAGTATAACGTAAAATATACAGCTCAATACAAAATATGATCAGTGAAGACAGGGTAAAGACAAAGGGACAGAAAAGAAAGGAGGAAGAGAAAAAAGGAAACAGATTAAGAGCACCAGGGAGATGGGAAAGGAAGAGAGGGCATCAAAAGGATAAAAAAAAGGCGGGGGGAGAAATTAAACAGCTTTTCAATGATTGAGACTTACCTTTCCGCCAGACTTTAAATAAATTCTGGCAGCAAATATTATTCTACGGTTTGTATTTATCTTAAGGTATCAAGCCAAGTGTCTTAAAATTAAAGGCGATCATTTAAAATCTTACATGGGGGGGCGCCTGGGTGGCTCAGTCAGTTAAGTGCCCAACTCTTGATTTTGGCTTAGGTTATGATCTCATGGTTTGTGGGTTTGAGCCCCATGTGGGGCTCTGCGCTGGTGGTATGGCACCTGCTTGGGATTCTCTCTCTCCCTTTCTTTCTGCCCCTCCCCCTCTTAAGCTCACTCGCACTCTCTCTCAGAAGTAAATAAATATTAAAATCTTCTTAAAAATTTACATATAGTGAAAATGGAGTTTTTTGGTACACAGTTCTAACATGTATACAATTTCATGTGACAGCCACCACCATCAGGATACAGAACAATTCTGTCACACCAAAGACTCCTTGCTCTCCTTTTAGCCAGGAACCATTGATCTGTCAAAATGTCTTCAAATTTTGGGGGGACAATACTATTTCTCCTTTCCCACAGGACTATTATGCCACAATTGTTAGACCACTTAGTATTGTCCCACAAGTCCTTGAGGCTTTCTTCTTTTTTTCTCACTCTCTCTGTTATTAACATAGAAAAGTTTTTATTGATCTATATTTAAGTTCACTGATGTTTTATTCTCTGATCCCAAATCTACTGTTGCTTCCATTTAGTGAGTTTTAAATTTTGGTTATTGTGTTTTTCCATTCTAAAATTTCCATTTTTTTTACATCTTCCATTTCCCTGCAAAGATTTTAAAGATTTCTGTACATTTCAGGAATGTTTGGCTTTATTTCTTGGAGCATGGTTATAATAGTCACTAAAAGTCTTTGAGAATTAGCATCTATATTTTCTGGGGTTTGGCATTACTTAGTTGTCTTTTACCCTTGCCAAATGTTGATATTTTCTCTGTTCCTCATTTGTTAAGTAATTTTGTACTGTATACTAGCAATTTTAAATATTATGACATGTGATTTTTAGTCTTGTTTAAATCTTATGGAGAATTTTTTTTTAAAGAAGTTAATCTGGTTAGGTTAGGGTAACAGTTTTCCTACCTGACTTCTGTGGAATATGGTTCTTTTTTTAAAGTTTATTTATTTATTTATTTATTTTTAATTTTTTTTTTTAACGTTTATTCATTTTTGAGAGACAGGGACAGATCATGACTGGGGGAGGGGTAGCGAGAAAGAGAGAGGGAGACACAGAATCCAAAACAGGCTCCAGGCTTTGAGCTGCCAGCACAGAGCCCGACGCGGGGCTTGAACTCACAGACCATGAGATCATGACCTGAGCCGAAGTCGGACGCTTAAACGACTGAGCCACCCAGGCACCTCTAAAGTTTATTTACTTATTTTGAGAGAGACGGAGACAGCACCAGTTGGGGAGGGGCAGAGAGAGAGGAGACAGAATCCCAAGCAGGGTCTGCCTTGCCAATGCAGAGCCCAATGTGGGGCGTGAACTCACAAAACTGTGAGATCATGACTTGAGTCAAAACCAAGAGTCCAACACTTAACCAACTGAGCCACCCTGGCGCCCTTGTGGAATATGGTTCTAATGTCAGTTTAGTTTCAAGACCAATGCTATATAGATCAGTCCTACCTGTATACAACTCTGTGACCAGCCGGGGTCTGGGCAGTGGTCTTCCCCTGTGATTCACTTCTCAGAATTTTCAGAATGATCTTTAGGATCACTTTATGCATATAGATCACCTGGAGGGTGAGCCTAGTCCATATACAATTTTATGCAATTGTTTCCTTCAGTTCCCTCCTCTCTGTGATTCTTCTCTACTCTTTCTGGTTCCCAGAGGTTTTCCTTCCTGTTCCTCTTGCTAGAAAGCCAGACTTTTAATTTCCCCCATTCTACTGCACACTTCCCATGACTGTGTGCCTCCAGGACTAAGCAGCGACAGGACAGAGAAGAAAAGCAATGGGGAAGAATGCTTGGGACCAGCTTCTCTGACTAGAAATAAGAGTTCCTCTCCTTCCAAGTTTTAGGTACCTACTAGGCCGCTACTGCCTCTGCCGCTGTTTGTTGGCAGGATTGCCTGGGGGCTGGGACTGGACAGAAAGGAAAAACAAAACAAAAAACCAGGATTTTCCCCAACTCTCTCTCATAGATGCCAGCTATCTTGTTGCTTTAGATAAACTAAATAGAAGGCTTCTCCAGAAGCTCTTTCTGCCCACCCCAGTGCAGCAACTCTGAGTTTTAGATGGCCTTTGTCCTAGGTTAGGAGATATCAGAGGAAAGGAAAAAGAGAAACTCACTGCTGGTTTGGTGCTATTTCAGGTTCTCGTTCCTTTTCCCAACTGGCCTGCTACCATTTACTTTGCAGTGTCCTCATGTGCCTGCTGCATCAGTTCTGTTTAAGATTTTTAGTTACATTCAGTGGGAGAGATGAGTGGGGTGTGTTTACTCCATGTTGACAGGAACTGCTTTTCTCATTACTAGTTTTTTTGAAAGATTAGCACATTTGAAGAACTATGAAAGTGCTTTATATAGATTATTTAATTCTCAAGAAATCTATAATGCACACTTTCATAGATTAGGCAATGGAAGCCTAGATAGTCTAGTTATTTGCCAAATATGCACTGGCTGTAAGTCACGCGGGTAGAATATGGCCCTGAATCTGTGTGACTCCAAAGTCTATCTCGTAAAAGTGGTTCCTGGATGCCAACTAAGAAAGTATACGTTCTATAAAATCCAGACTGAACATCACCACGCTACACTGTCAAAGAAACATGTAATTTGTCGTTTATCTCCGTTGTGCTCACTGACTCTTATCAGAGCCTGAGCCTATGTTGAGGAACAAGTGAGTTAAAGACCAATGTGATCATTTTTGATTAAAAAAGGAGCATAAGAACTGAATAGACATTTTTCCAAAGAAGATATTCACATCGTCAGTGTCGGTGGATACAGGAAAAGGAGCTCAACATCAGTCATCAGGAAAATGCAAAAAAAAAAAAAAAAAGCCACAACGAGATATCACCTCAAATGCGTTTGAATTGCTGTCATCAGAGATGACACCGGGATCACCTGTGGACTGTTGATGGGAATGTGCACCAGTGCAGCCACTATGAAAAACCGTATGGAGGTTCCTCAAAAGATTAAGAATAAAACTACCATATGGTCCAGTTATATGTTCAAAAGAAATGAAATTACTATCTTAAAGAGGTATTTGCACCCTTCTCTTCATTTCAGCGTTATCCCAATAGTCAAGACATGGAAACAGCCTAAGTGTCCTTCAGCAGATAAATGGATAAAGTAAATGTAAGACACACACTAGAATATTTTTAGGCCACACAAAAAAAGAAGGAAATGTTGCCATGTACAAAAACATAGGTGGACCTTTAGGACATTATGCCAAGTGAAATAAGTCAGAGAAAGGCAAATACTGTATGATCTCAGTTATGTGTGGAATGTAAAAAAAAAAAAAGCCAAACTTTTAGAAACAGGGAGTAGAACAGTGGTTGCCAGGGGTGGGGGTTTTGAGGATAAGTTGGTTAGAGTACAAACTTCCAGTCGTAAGATGAGTAAGTTTTAGGGAGCCAATGTACAGCATGGTGACTACAGTTAAAAATGGGGTATTATATACTTGAAAGTTGCTAAAAGTATAGATTTTAAATATTCTTACTACAAAAAACTTATGTAAGGTGATGGATGTTTTAAGTAACCTTACTGTGGTAATCGTTTTACAATATATATATATTTATATGTATATATATATGTGTGTGTGTGTGTATGTATACAGAATCATCACATTGTACACTTTAAACTTACACAACGTTATATGTCAATTATATCTCAGTAAAGCTGGGGGAGGGGAGATACTAAACAACTCTCCTCACAAATAGACATAAACAGGGAAGGGCTAATCATTAAATAATGAGTAATATTCTATGATTAGTAATCTGAGTCAGGGTTGTTATGTAATATTTAATAGACTGATAAGATGTTTCTCTCTGAGTTAGGTGGTTATCCCTAACCCATTCAGAGAAGCAATATTCCCATTCAGATTTCCAAGCAGCAGGAGCTTTAAGGGAACCATATCTGATCTTGTCATTCATGCCCCTCAATAATTATTTTGTAGATAAGCAAATAGACAAAAATATATGAGATTCCGAAAACAATATTGTCTTGAGAGGAATGTAAATTTTAAGACCAGTTAGTTCCCTTTTATCAGGAAAGCAAATCCATAGATGGAATAAATGGCTAGAAGCACAGAAGTAGTCCTTTTAAGATGAAATAAAATCAGTGGGGCTACTTTATGCTCAGCTCTATTGAGTTCCATTGTTAGAGGACCTGTAAAAAGAAATCATGGAGCCTTGGACAAGACAGGAGAAATCCAATTCACTTCTAGAAAATAATGCTAAAGCTCAGAGGGACGTTTTCAGGATGGAATCCTTGCATGTGCTTCCCCATATCACCACATTCCAAGAAAGAATTCCTAGTCATTATGGGGTATGATGCAGGGAGCCCTGAAGACCATGGAAAAATGCAGCATTTAGTGTTAACCTCAGTGATCATGCTGCTCCCTTGTGACCGCCACTTGCGTTGGCCAGGCCCAGTTCATCCTGACTGAGGTATAACATAACTGGTGGATTTAATTTAATAGCTGACAGTTATTGAGCACCTACTCTATATTAGGTACTGAGACAAGACAAATTTCTTCACCTGTCCTTCCAAGGACCAGTATGAAGAAATATCTATATGTCAGGCTGATTAGGTCTGGGGATTTGAGTTTCTGGGCTTTCTGGGGAACTCCCCATCTATTTGTGTTTTCCTTCCCTAGTGGAGAGCATTTAGACGTGACCATCATCATACAACTAGCTGTCAGAGACTTTAGTATTTATTCTGTCTCCTTACAGAGTCTATGAGAAGTAATCAGAGAAAATTAAGCATCTAGCCCCTCTTTAGTACTGTTGCTTATTCCCCACTTAAAAATTAAATATAAGAAAATTAAATAGTAACTCACAAACAGAAGAATAAAATATAGTCATTTCTCTTGTCCTAAAATCAGTGGGATCAGGAAGGTGGAAGGGTAGGGATTTCAAAGAGTTAATAGACAAAATCATGAAAAGAAAGGTGAATGGTGTTGACTGTAAAAGTGAAAAACCTATATAAGTCAGATGCTATAAAAAATTAAAAAGTAAATGACACACTAGGAAAAATGACAAGCAGTTGATAACCTTATAATATGAAGAGCTTTTACAAAAAAATAAGCAAATGTTAAAAGAGCCTAGTACTGAAATGCACAAAGCATATGAACAGATAAATCACTAATGGAGAAATTAAGTGATCAACAACTGTTGTATTGCTAATGAAAAAAGAAAAAGATAGATTCCTACTCTCTCGCATCAAATTGGCCAAGATGGGGATTTACAAAAGATAGAAAGTATCCTCTTACTCATCAAGGGTAAAGTGAAATGAGCATTCTTTTTTTAAATTGAGATATGATACATATATCATGAAATTCATCCTTTACAAGTTCAGTGGATTTTAATATAGTCACAAGGTTGTGCAATCATCAACACTGTCTAATTCTGGAACATTTTTTTATCACAAAAAGAAATGCCATACCCATTAACAGTCACTTCCATCACCTCTCCCCTGGCAACCACTATTTTCTGTCTCTCTAGATTTGCCTATGCTGAAGATCTCATACAAATGGAATCATACAATATGTGGTGTTTTGTATCTGGCTCCCTTTACTTAGCATATTATTTTCAAGGTCCATCCATGTTGCAGGATGTATCAGTGCTTTATTCCTTTTTATGGACAAGTATTCCATTGCATGGATAATAGTACACTCTATCCATCTGTTGATGTGCATTTGGGTTGTTTCCACTTTTTTGGCTATTATGAATAATGTGGCTATGCAAATTTTGTGTGTATACATATGTTTTTAATTTTAATAACTAGGAGTAGAATGCTGGGTTATATGGTAACTCAATGTTTAACTTCTTGAGGAACTGCCAGACTATTTTCCTAAGTGGCTACACCATTTTATAGCCCCACTAACAATATGTGAGGATTTTAATTCCTCCACATCCTTGAAAACACTTGTTATAGTTTACTTTTTTGATTATAGCCATCATAATGGGTGTGAAGTGGTAACTCCTTATGGTTTTGATTTACATTTTTCTAATGACTTACTTTGTTAACCAATCTTATATGTTCATTATTATTATTTGTTTATCTTCTTTGGACGAATGCTTATCAAGTTCTTTGCCCATTTAAAAATTAGATTTGTCTCTTTATAGTTGCGTTATAAGTGCACTTTATATAGTCTGGATATTAGACCTTATCAGATATATGACTTATACATAATTTCCCCCATTCTGTGGGTTGTCTTTTTACCATCTTAGTAATATCCTTTTATGCTCAAAAGTTGTTAGTTTTGATGAAGTTCAGTTTATTTTTTCTTTTGTTGCCTGTGCCTTTGGTGTTGTATATAAAAATCTTTTGCCAAATCCAAGGTCATATAGATTTACCTTTATGTTCTCTTCTAAGAATTTTATGGTTTTAGCTTTTATATTTAGATTACTGACTTATTTTGATTAATTGATGTAGGAAGGAGTCCAACTTAGCTTTTATTTCCCCCCTCAGTATGTGGAAATGCATTGTCTGAACACCATTTATTAAACTACTCTTTCCCCATTGAATGGACTTGGACACTCTTGTCAAAAATCAACTGGCGATAGACATATGAGTTTACAGACTCTCAGTTCTATTCTATTGGTCTAAATGTCTGTCCTTATGTCAGTACCACACTGTTTTGATTACTGAAGCTTTTAGTAAGTTTTGAAATCAGAAGCGTTAAGTCCCTTGATTTTGTTCTTTTTCAAGATTGTTTTGACTATCCTGGACTCCTTGAAATTCCATAAGAATTTGGGGATCAGCTTTTCCATTTCTGCAAAAAAGGCTGTAAGAATTTGTTAGGGATTATATCTCTAGATCACTTTGGGTACCTTAAAATTAAGTCTTCCTATCTGTGACCAAGAGATACCTGTTTGTTGGTTTTCTTCCAGCAATGATTTGTAGTTTTCAGTGTACAAGTCTTTCACCTCCTTGGTTAAATGTATTCCTAAATATTTTATTCATATGATGCTATTGTAAATGGAATTGTTTTCGTAATTGTCAGGTTGTTCATTGCTAGTATATCTTATACCCTGAAACTGCAGAGTTTGCTTTTTATTATATATAATACATATATAATATAGAACAATAATTATGTGATCTGTTTATAAATGGTTTTACTTTTTCCTTTCCAATACTGATGCTTATTTTATTTTTTTTCTTGCCTAATTGATCAGGCTACAATTTCTAGTATAATGTTGAGTAGCTACAGTGAAAACAGTATCGTCTTGTTCCTGATCTTCAGGGGAAAGCTTTTAGGATTTTACCATGGAATATGATGTTGACTGAGTTTTTCATTAATGTACTTTATCAGGTTGAAAAATTTCATTTTTGTTCCTAGTTTTTTGAGTGTTTTTTTTTTTAAATCATGAAAGGGTGCTGGATTTTATAAAATGCTTTTTGTTTTTATTTTGTATTTTTTTAAAGTGGGCTTTGCACCCAGCGTGTGGAGCCCAACACAGAGTTTGAACTCACGACCCTGAGATCAAGACCTGAGCTAAGATCAAGAGTCAGATGCTTAACCAGCTGAGCCACCCAGGCGCCCCATGTGCCCCCGTCAAACGCTTTCTCAATGTCAGTTATGATTATGTGGTTTTTCCCCTTATTCTATTCTTGTAGTATGTATATTGATTTTGTACTGTTGAACTACTTCCTGAGATAAATCCCACTTGGTCATAGTGTATAATCCTTGTATAGGCTGTTGGATACAGTTTGTTATTTTTGTTGAGGATTTTTGCATTTACCAACTATCCACACTACTGAAGGCTACTGAGGTAAGTCCTCATGGCTTTAGATCTAATGGTTCTCTATAGGCCTTATGTAGTTGACGTTGCGGGCCATCGTTTCCTTTGATATTTGTTATTGTTGCGTCCTTTCTCCCTGAAATACTCTTTCTTCCTGGTTTTCTGAGGCAGTACTCCCTCCTGGGTTTTCTCTCATTTCTAGATACTTCTCCATCCCATTGGAGATTTTTCTTCTGATCATCCTTTAAGTATTAGTATTTCTTAGGAATCCTTCAGAAGATCCGAGTAACCCCATCCATACCTAAACTTCAATTATACTGTTTATATCAGCAACTCCCAAGCTAATCAGGACTTACCAGAAGAGTCAAGATAAGGCCACTCCTCTGAGTTACATCTGAAGCCACCTCCTGAACAACTCTTCTGGAATGTTCCACAAGTAGTGCAGTACCACCAGGACTCACAGGTCTTTCATGTTTGGGCCTCTGTTTACCTTTGTAGAGACTAGCAAAGTTGGTCAAGGACTTTTCAATCCTAAGGAAAGAGGTATGGCTTTCAGTTCATTTCACTGGAATCCCATAATCCAGTTATGATAATTTCTAGCTCTTTTGCTCCAGGACATTCTTTGGCTTTTTCCTTGTGTCTGTTGCCTCATTTGTAAAGTGGGGATGATAATACTTGGTTTGAGGATTCATGATAATGGAAAATGATAATGTATGTAAAGATTTTGACCCATATTAAGTTCCAGATAAACTGTAGCTATTTAATAATAGACAGACATGAGGGGATAACATACAAGGGAATGGAAAATAATACTAAATTGTCTATTGTTTCTGTTGACACTGATCTATGCTTTCATCTGCTTTTATTCTGGGAGTGGACTTTGAGCAGCAGATACCAGATGAAGAACACTGGAGCCTTGCTCTAATAATCTTACTGGGTCCAATCTGAGGATTTATTGCTATAACAAGATCTTTTTATTGTATTCAAAATGAAACCCCTTTTGGTTATTACACTTGTATGTGTGTTTTTATACTCAGTGCTTGCCTTAAGGTGAGCATCCACTGATTTTCATTTAAATACTTGTGGTTTTCTTTTTCCTTTTTTTAAATGTTTATTTTTGAGAGAGAGAGCCAGAGAGAATGAGTGAGTGTGCATACACACATTCAAGCAGGGAAGGGGAAGAGAGAGAGAGGATACAAAGTGGGCTCTAAAATCTTTCAGTCTATATCAAAAGAATTTATATTCGCCTAATTACTGTAAGCATTGTAATGGGAAATTTATTGTTTTTAAGGCTCCCTTTTAAAACTTGGTGCCTATTTTATAGAACTTCTTTGCTAAATTCATTTTAAAATGACTTAATCCTTGGATTTTATTTCACTTTTGCATTATCTTTTTCTCCTAGTCCTTTAACAAAAGAAAAGGGTACCCTGACCTTGGGTGAAATTAATTATTGTATTCAAGATTTAGTAACTTCCTTCGTAAATTGTAAATGGGAGTAAGGTACGTATTTTGTAAACTGTAGCTCCCCACGTATGCTTGACACAGGGGATGATTTTGGACAGCGGTACCTCCCTGAGCCGTCGGTGTTTAACGAGTTAACTACCCGGTGGCTTCCGTGCGCGGCCCGGAGGCCGGGACCCGGCGGTCAGCCCCGCGGCCGACGCGCCCCAGAAGTGCCGGAACCGCGCCGCCACGCCCGCGGGGGCGGTGCCCGCCCGGCCTCCCCCGCGACCCGCCCCCGCGGGCGCTGCGCCGTGCGTCTGCGCCGACACCCCCGCGGCCGCCGCTGTAGGTAGTTTCTCCTGATGATGCAAACACTCACTTCCCGCATCCACTTCCCACAGAGGCTGCGGAGCCGGCGGGAGCCGGGAGCGCCGCCGAGCCGCGCGCCATGGGCAACATCCAGAAGAAGCTGACCGGCAAGAGCGAGGGCGGCAAGCGTTCGGAGAGGGGCGCGCCGCGGCGGGGTCGGGCGCCAGGGACCGGCTCGGACAAGCGGGGCAGACCGCGTGCCCCGGCGGAGGCGGGCGGCGCCAACCGGCACCCGGTCGGCGTGCGGGACGCGGGTGACCCCGCCGCCGCCGCGGCCCCGGCCCCCGCCGCCCCGCCCGGCCCAGCCGGCCTGAAGAGCCAGGGAAACGAGCTGTTCAGAAGCGGGCAGTTCCCCGAGGCGGCCCTCAAGTACTCGGCGGCGATCGCGCAGCTGGAGCCTGCAGGTAGGCGAGCTGCTCCCGCGCCTCCCCGGACCCTCGGGCTGCGGCTCACGGGATCTGCCGGGCCGCCGCCGGGTGACAGGCGCTCGCGTGCGTGCGTTCCTTCGTGCGGAACAGCAGGGCTGGGCGGCACCGACCTGGGCAGGCAGCATCGTGGAATGCGTAGTGTGCGCGCGGCCGCGGCGCGTCTGCAGCCGTCTCAGGGGCTTTCCCTGCGAGGCAGGCCGCTGCGGGCACGGGCCCCCCCCGGGGCGCCGCATTATGCGAGGCCTGTAGGACTGCGGTGTCCCTGGAGACCGCAGCCATCCTGTGCTGGTGAACTGTGACTGCGCTAATGGATTTTAACCGTGTTTAATTAAATGTGATTTTAGGAGGTGGAGGTGCAGATGATCTAAGTATCTTATATTCAAATAGAGCAGCGTGTTACCTAAAAGAAGGAAACTGCAGCGGCTGCATTCAAGATTGTAACAGGTAATCTGCCCGTTTTCAGGTTTGGCCAGAGAGTGTTACTATTCCAATGTGAATGAATGCAGTATGTAATTTCTTTCCTTTTTTAAGAAAAATACTTAAGTACTCTCTACACTCAACATGGGGCTCGAACTCATGACCTGGAGATCAAAAGTCACATGCTCCACCTACTGAGCCAGCCAGGGCTGCTGCAGTAGTTAATTTCTTATTAATTAAGACATGTTAATTGAATTATACATAGAAGTCATAAGTCTCTTTCTCATAAATTTCTAACTGAAGAAATTATATTTTCTAACCGAAGACAGTTAATAGAAGACTGTGCGAACTTTTTTCATTTTCACAGCCACCACCTTAATTCATGCTCTTTTCATATCAATCCTAGAGTACTAGAGAAGTCTTCCATTTCATCTCTGCCTTCTCCAATCCAGTGTAGCCTCAGAACAACTTTTCCTGAAGCAGTGTGTTTCAAATAGGCATTCAATGGCTCAGGATGGAGTTCCAGATAATTATAGGCTCCTTTTTTTTTAACCACCTTGCCCCTGAACAAGCTTTCTGCTCTCATTTTGGTCCACTGTCTGTAATGCCCTCTGCACATCTTTGCTTCTGAAATCCCTGCTCAACTAACTGCTCCCTCTTTGCCTTCCTGGTCACTTGTGTGGCTCTAATCCTTGCAGTGTCACTCTCACCTGGGTACTTGTGTCATCCACTCCATTGGATATTGAGCTCTGTGAGGATCAGAACCATATTTTATATACAGTTTTGCATCCTTCAAGCACTGTGGTCACCCATGTTGCTCAACAAGTTACACACTGAAATTGATGAATATATTTACATGAATAAAGAGTACCGTTTTCTTCCACTATTAAGTAATAAGCCTGCGTCGGGAGCCCTTTGGAAAGAGGCTACTATTATGTATCTAAAAAATAAGAAGTTGCGTGTCCTGGTTTGACCTTCACAGTCCTGGTTTACTCCTCTCGTCTGGTAAAATTATCACTGTCATCCTTTTTCACTCTCAGAAGCCCTAGTTTGAACAATAATTTATGTAGACAACCTTCTAAGAAAGTGAACAGTTTATTATTTTTTCATTGATAATATATTGATATGGGTGAAAACTTGTAATATTTGTGTCTACAGTTAAAAAAGAAAAGGTGTTGAGGGGCTTTTTTTTTTTTTTTTGCCAATTTTATGTATTTAAAATAAATACTATATATGTCCACTTGGGCCTGACTGGGGCCTGACTGTAGACCCCGTTCACTGTTGTGCTAGCTCACACTAATTAATTGTTGTGTTTCTAGGATTTTGTGAGCTGCTTGAAGTCAAATTGGTAGCTTGAAATCTGCCAATTTGGTTGGAATACTAGTACCATGAAAATTGGCAAATCACACAAATCTGGGGGTTTCTCCCCAGGAGGAGAGCCGGTTGTTAAACATTCACCACTGCACATAACTAACCAACAAGACCATGTAGGTTTGTGGAATATCAAGCACATTGTGATTTGTAGCCAAGAACCTTATAGCTCAAGTGTCCGTTGCTAACACCTTTCAGATTGGCCTTAGGTGTTCCTGCAGTAAGCAAATTCAGGACTTTAATTAAAACTTGAGACCCCCAGGGGCACCTGGGTGGCTTAGTCGATTAAGTTATCTTGGCTCAGGTCATGATCTCATGGTTCCGACATCAAGTCCTGAGTTGCACTCTGCACTGACAGTACGGCACCTGCTTGGGTATCTCCCTCTTTCTCTGCTCCTCCCCAGCTATGTCTCTCTCTGTGTCTTTCTCTCAAAAAATAAACTTTAAAAAAACAAACAAACTTTCGACCCCTGTAGTTAGGGCCACTGCAAAACAAGTGGGCTCATTTTATCCTTAAGTGGGATGGTTTCAGGTGGCAGACGTAAAATTTGTTGGCTTTTCAGTGTAGATCTGGGAGGAAGTCAATGAGGGGATTCCAGCCATGGTGTCAAGGGAGGCTAGCATGGAGGTTTGTCTTGAAGGAGAGCAAGAGATGGCCTTCCCAGGAGGGAAGTGGGCGGTGGTTTATTTAAGATGTCCTTAGATAAGAGCTGTGCTGTATTCCAAGAAATCCTGCTCTGCTGGTCAGTGCTGACCTCTATAGAGGCCGACCTACTTAGGTGTTTTCTGGATACCTGGTTTATGAATCCCAACATAAGGGGCATGGGATGATTTTACTCCAAAGTGGTGAATCTCAAACTCATTTTAATGCCAGAGCGAACATGTTGAAATGAATGTATTTAAATCTGTATGAACTAGGAATCATTTAGTAGTAGAAATATGACTGTGTTTTCACCTCAGGATTGCACACAATTTAATGGTAGCCTATTTAGTTTTTCACTTAATCGTCTGCTCTTTGGAGAGTTGTTTTTTGTGCCATGAGCCCTTATTACAAGGCAAGTGGTAGCTGGAGTCAAACACTGAAAAAGAAAAACTCATGGGAGCAAACTTTAAGGAGCAGAGGGGATCCTATGAATTAGCTTTCATAGATTGACTTATGATTTATAACTTTTTATGCATTTTGGGGGGAAAATGTTTGGTTTTATATGTCTGACTTCATGGAACCTGCTCTGAAGCACTTCCTCTGAGGTTTGTCCCAGGGTGTGCTGAGAGAATCACTACTGGGAGTATAAGGGGTATTTGGGGGGGGGGGTGCTCAAGGAGTTCTGGACCCTGCCCCTCTCCTGGCCACAGTGGCTCCATGTTTATAGTTTAGGCTTCCAGGTGAGCCTTGAAACAGGGTTACGATGCCTAAGCTGAAATTTAAAACCATTATCCTAGAAACTATCTTCTGTTCTCAGGACTCTTTATCAGCTAAAAAAAAAAAATCTTCACTTTTCCCATCTGCCGGAGAACTTTTTTGGGTTATCTAAACTACACCAAAAAAATCTTTCAGTGACTTTCCATGGAGGATATTTTGACAGGCTCAATAAAAATGAATGTTGCCTGATAATTCTTAGCTTTTGCTTTTCTTTGCTGCTCTCTGCCAGGCTTCAAA
Source organism: Cryptoprocta ferox (assembly GCA_028646485.1). Taxonomy (NCBI): domain Eukaryota; kingdom Metazoa; phylum Chordata; class Mammalia; order Carnivora; family Eupleridae; genus Cryptoprocta; species Cryptoprocta ferox. The sequence continues at coordinate 34,631,169 of CM053569.1, read as the reverse complement.
TTAGAAGACTGTAGGGCCTTATAAAGGTGTTATCTTGAATAGTTAAGCTTTTGTAAGCTCTGGTTTAAAAATTCTCTGTGTTTTTATGAATGAATGCCTTTCGTTTTTTTCTTAGAATTTCCATTTATAAGCTCCTATTCATTTTTAGGATTTTGGTTAAAGAGGAAAAAACCTTGCATTTACTAGGCTGTGAGTGCTAAAAATTAAATGCATCATCTCACACAATGTTATATTCCATGCCTACCTCAAATCCATCTTGAGTGGCTAAATAGCACCTTGGGCATTGGAAGTCTGTGATGCAATGGGGTAGTTGTGTAAGTATTATACGTATTTAAAATCCCTGTTCATGTCGTTAATATCCCAGAAGCGTGAAACTAAGCTAGATTTAAGGCAGTGGTACTAGTGATAGATCCTGATGCTCTGTTTTATAGTGTTTAAAAGCTTTTACTTGATCTTAATTTCTAAAATAACTTTTGGAGTGGCTCAGTTGGTCAAGCGTCTGACTCAGGTCATGATCTCACAGTTTTAGAATTCGAGCCCTGTGTCGGGCTCTGTGCAGATAGTTCAGAACCTAGAGCTTGCTTCAGATTCTGTGTCTCCCTCTCTCTTTCTGCCCCCTCTCCTGATCATGCTCTCAGAAATAAACATTAAAACAATTGTTTTTAGGTTAAATAAAATAAAGTCACTGTTTACAAAAGTAATACATATGTGTTATAGAAAAAAATGTAAAACCCAGCACAATACAAAGGAGATCATTAAAATAACCCACAGTCCTAACACCTGGGCAGAAAAAAATGGGTTATTTTTTAGAGAACTGAAGCGAATTAATGACATCCTCTGTGGTGCACAGCCCAGGAGCACACCCACACGTGCAGTCAAGTATGATGTGAAGAATTGTGAAGGAGCCTCAGTGGCAGAGGACTCCAGTGAAGTTCCTTTATTTAAAGAGTTTTTGTATGTTTGGTAGAAAGAGCATAGGTTCAATCAGGTGTTGGCTCAAGTGCTTCCTCTGGCCCAGGCATTGATCTCCGCCCTGGGAATATAGTGGTGCTTGGGACAGGTGGTGGCCTTGCTTTCTTGACACTTAAGTTCAAAAGAACTGACATGTGGGCAGATGGCCCTGTATCTCTCCCATCTCCTCACCTGCAGAATGAACGTGGGACTGTTGACCCTGCAGGCTTGTGAGAATGTCTGCGGTGACCAGCATGTGGCAGACGTTCTGTCAGAGCTCGCTCTTTGCCAGGTTACTGTAGACAGGAATAGACAGCAGATCCCCAAGACTTCTGGAGAAAAAGTAAAGCAGCCCTCACTCATGCTTTCCCCTGCCTCTGATCTATAAACTGCGTGGAACAGAAGAGTTAACCAGAAGAGACCTGCCATCCCCAGTGTAGACAGTCTGGTGCAGCAGATACTCATGGGTTGTATAGAAAGTAGGCTCTTCCTAGGATCTCTGCGCACCATACTTTACCATTTTAGCTAAGTTCATTAAAACTAAGTGTGATAGTTTTCATTCATAAATTGAATCTTTTGATTATATGCTTTATTTCAGAATATAACGAAGTCCATTATATAATGAAGTAGCTTTAAATAGTTACTTCAAACAAAACCAAGGAACACAACTCTGAAATGCATCTCTAGTGATGTTAGAAATACTTCGTAGCCTAAAAAATACAAGATGAAACTTCATGATTTATCAGAAATTATCATATACGTCCTTGATTCCCTCCAGTCTATTTTTTAAGCCCTTTGGCAGCAAGTAAATCATAATAAACTGTATGAAGTTCAGAGAGCTGATTTTCAAAATGTAATGCAAGCTTTTGTGGTTCTGTGCTAAGGTGCCTTATTAAACACATAGGTGCAAATAAAAATTTTCCTTTTAATCCATCAGTAAGTAACAAGACTCTTTTGAAAACCTACTTTGTACCTGCTGCCACGGTGGGCTCTGTTAGGGCACAAGGGAGGGGAGGAGCATGGAGAGGGTGAGGCACATTGCCTGTTGCCAGGGAGCTCAGGCTCACTGGGGGGAAAGAGTAAATGTCAGAGTGCTTCGGGAATTGTGTAAAATGAGGTAACCACAAGTTTGATTGTTCTTCTACTTTGAGTTTGCCTTTCTAGTATGTTCCTGGGTCCCCAGTATGAACTAGCAGATATATATGTATTTGAGAGTCCAGTACCATAGTGTACATTCAGTTAGTATAAGTTAAAACGTAATTTTCCAAAACAAATGACATGTAATATTTTTGTCTTTAGGGCTCTGGAACTTCATCCATTCTCCATCAAACCTCTTCTTCGACGAGCAATGGCCTATGAAACTTTAGAGCAGTATCAGAAAGCTTATGTGGATTATAAAACGGTGTTGCAAATGGACTGCACAATCCAGCTAGCGAATGACAGTATTAACAGGTAACCTAACCCGAAGCAGTGCCGGAGGGCTAGTTGTTTTACAGTGGAACTACATTGTTGTCTTCCCCTCCTTCAAGAACAGTATCAAAGTGTAGACTGTTCTGTTGTTTACTTTGAATGAATGATTGCCTTCTCTCACTCCCATCAAAACCTAACCATTCTTTCTCTCTAACTTAATTTCTAACTGTCCTGCAATACATTTTGAGTTGTCCTCTGACACCTTTATATTTGTTTCCTGGTCCATTTATTACTGTTCAGTAATTGCGGTTTTTATTAACTCAGGGTATAGATCTTTGCTGTTCCAAATGCACAGCATTTAATTTCAGTATTTGTAAATATCTGTGGAGTTAGGAAGTGTTTTCAGTGATGTTGTAAATCAGTACTAATTATAGGACAGGATCCAAAAATATGGTGAAAACTGCCATGTTGAATCTTCTTCTCCTACAGGGTTTGCACATGCTCATTGGCACTACATCTGTCAGTGGAAACATATCTGTTGTTTCTCCTCAGGAGAACGGATGTCTTCATGAGCCTGCTAGATATTTGTGTTATATGCCCTTTAAATAGATACTCATCTAGGATGGGTATTAACTTATAATGGTGAAATAGCAAAGAATTTGGATCTAATTTATATTATGACCTATTTACCCCCTGAGTGATCATGGGAAGGTAAGAATTTCCAGACTTCATAAATTGCTTTCAGGTGAAATTTGAACATTACTAGTTGGGTCATATTTCTAATTATGTATAATACTTTCTGATCCCATTTGTCCAAAGTATAACTTCTTATGTGCGTTACACTGTGCCCCATGTTGGTCTAGTGTACCATGTCCACCCATGCCCCCAGCACCTAAAAAGACAAAAAGGGGGAAAATAATATAGTCTTTGTATTTAAGCAAACCAGAATATAGTTGGCTGGGGGGGAACCACAAGACAGGTTATCTCCAGCTGTGAAAAATTGTTAGGAAGGTGGGGGTTAACAGACCAGGCCACCTTTGTTTGTGTAGACTTCAGTTGGAGAATGCGTGCCTGAGGTGGTCTTTGAAGAGCACTGATAGGACATGAGGAGGCCTTGAGCAAAATTTTAGAAAATGAGACTGGCATGTTTTGGATTAATTCATTTTATTAAATCATGCCTTACCCCTTTCTACATTGTTTCACCGCACCTTGGAGAAAGCTGTTGGAAAGATCTGTATGTAGAGCCAATGGCGACCTCTTGGAGGGTTCACTCTGGTCACACGGAACCTGTCTAAAAGGGATACATACTGGTTATTGGATCTAGAGTGGGGCCAGATGGGACCTTGGGTATTCACAGACACCTTGATCTTGAATTAAAAAAATCAGGCAGCATCACCTGGGAGCTCTCCGGGCCATTTGCCCTATGACACAGCTGCCTGCCAAAGTGTCATCTACTGCCTGAAGGCACTTTTCCTCTTTTTTGTCTGGTTAATTTCTTCATGTCCATCGGGAGAGGGATCTGCTTCCTTTAGGAAATGACTTTGACAGATGCACCCACCTTCTACCTCACCATACATGTACTTTAAGCTCTCTTCCAGTGACCCCAGAACACTGTACCTTTTATTACCCAGCTTCCATATTAATAGTAAATTCTCTGTCCCTCTCTTTTTGTAAAATTATTTTTCTCTCATTCTCCTGGACATTCTGTGAGGTCAGGAATTGTGTTTTATCCATCTCTGTAGTTGAAATACCTTATGCAGTAGATATCGTCAATAAAATGTGTTGAATGAAGTCATTCCTTAACAGCGTAATTCACTCCTGTGCTCTGCTTTGAATTTGCCTGTCCTCTGTCTGGTCATATCCAGGGTAGTTTGGGGAAGTAGAATCCTCTCACAGAGTTAGAGGTTCTTGTGAAACAGTGTTGGGAAGGCCCCTGAAGTAGCTGACAGGGAGGAGAGGCCTGTTGAAAGGTATTTTAGGGAATGCAGTTCATAGTGATAGGCCGGAAGGTCTCAAGGGAGAAATCTGTATCTGAGAGGCTGTAATTTCTGAACCTGCTGCACTGTATAGTTTTTAAAAAGGGAAGTAAAATTCACAGAAGGGAAAACTGACTAAAGTATACAATTGAGTGGCCTTTTAGTACATTGACATGTTGTATAACCACTGCCTCTCTCTAGTTCCAAAACATTTATCATCCCAAAGGGAGATTCTGTTCCCATTAAGCAGTCACTTGTTTTCCCTTCTCCCAGCCCCTGGCAGCCACTAATCTGCTTTCTGTCTACAGATGTACCTGTTCTGGGTAGTCCCTATAAATGGAGTCCTAGAAGATGTACCTTTTGTGTTTGGCTTCTTTCACCTAGCACAGTGTTCTCAAGGTTCATCCATGTTGTTGTATATGTGAGTGCTTCATTTCTTTTTATAGCTGAATAATAGTCCATTGTATGGATATGTATCATTTTGTGTATCCATCCATTCATTGGATGATGCACATTTGGGTTGTTTGCTTCTTTGGGCTATTGTGAAGAGTCTGCTATGAACATTCGTGCACAAGTTTTTGTTTATATACCTGTTTTCGGTTCCTCTTGGTGTATACTCAGGAGTGGAATTGCTGTGTCATATGGGAATTCTGTGTTTAGCTTTTTGAGGATTGGGTTATACTTTTTATATGTACTCATGAAGGTTCTTTTATACAGAATGACTTGTAAGATTCATTTTTTAATTGAATGGTTGTTACTAATGTTTTATGAGGAGGTGGTGTTTTGATGTATGTGTTTTTTCTATAAAATATCCATTTTTAAAACTTCACTGTTCCCTTTCATGACTCTCATATTTATGCTTGCTTTTCCATGTGAGCAACAACAGCTTTTTTTTTTTAATTTAAACATCTGTGTTTATTTTGTTTCTGTCTTCCATTAACCATATTCCTCTCTTCCTCTCCAGGAATCTTATATGTTAAATTTCCCTGCATATACTTATTTACTCCCTGGCAACACATCATCTCTTTTCAGCCGCTTCTTCCTTCCTCTCTGCTGGTAATACAAGTTTTGCTTGAAAATTCTTTCTTCTTAAGCTTTTTTTTTTTGTTTCCTGCATTTGTGGGTGGTTTTACATTATTTTTCAAAAAAATTTTTTTTTCACTAAAATATGTGAGAGTTGGTTAGCATAACCAATTTCAGCGTAACTGAAATTTCAGTTTAAGAAACTGTGGGGAAAAGTATGTGCATTGTATTTGTCTCTATATAAATATAAAAACTGTTTGCACAAAAAGTACTGCTGAGTTAACTAACTTGAATGCATTCTCCTAATTACCAGTAAATCTTCTCAGTCTTGGGGCACACCTTTTTTTAAAAAAAAAAAAAAATTTTTTTTTTTTTTTAATGATTGTTTATTTTTGAGAGAGAGAGACAGAGACAGAGTGTGGGCCGGGGAGGGTCAGAAAGAGAGGGAAACACAGAATCCGAAGCAAGCTCAAGGCTGAGCTGTCAGCATAGAGCCAGATGCAGGGCTTGAACTCATGAACTATGAGATCATGACCTGAGCTGAAGTCAGATCCCAACTGACTGAGCCACCCAGGTGCCCTGGGGCACACCTTTTTAAAACCAGTTTCATTTCAAAGACATGATTCAATTTTGTTTTAAATCTAAATATATTTTGTATGTTTAAAAATGATAACAAAGTGATAATCGGAGATGTTAATCTGAACCTTATGATGGTCATGAGTAAATGTCAGTAATACAAGGGCCCTTGTAGTAGACTCCAGGATCCTGTTCCTTCATCAATATGTGTTTGAAAACATAGTGAATGGATAATTTTAGAGAAAAAAAAAAAAAAACAAGGTAAGAGTATCTTAGCAATATGGAAATGTTTTAAGAAAAAACAGTATTCCACATTGTAGCTTGCCCTCGTTACTGTCCGCGGCCAGTCTTAAACACCCGTCTTTGGTGTATAGTTTGGGCATAGAAATTCTAAAGTGCTTTTGGTAATTCTCAAAAGTAATACATTATCAATTTAGTGATTACGTTAAATGTTATATAAGACATTTCTTCTGGGCCTCCTAAATTTTGCTTTTATTTTTCACTTTTTCAATAAAATAGTTTTATTGCATATAAATTAAATAATTTTTTGAACCAATTAGAAAGGTATTCATTTTTTTCTTCTACAAAAGGGATCTAAAGTTAACATAATTTTTGGCAACTTTTAAAAGTCCTTTTAAAGACCATTTATGTGGATAGCAGATAGCTTAAGACTGTGTTTTCTACAGGGAGGTACACAAATGCAGTGTTTGTAAATCTTACTTTTGATTTGAGCTTCATGGATATAAAAAACAAATGGCACGATTAATAGAGGAAATTCATTTTCTTTTTAGGATAACAAGAATTTTAATGAATCTGGATGGACCAAGCTGGCGGGAGAAGCTGTCACCCATTCCTACTGTGCCCACTTCTGCGCATTTACGAGCTTGGCAGTCTGCCACAGAGACACCCCCAGACCGAGTGGGAGACTCCTGCAGCCATCCCCAGCCTGGCATCACAGGTAGGGGAGGCCTACGCTCGTTGTTGTGAGGGTTATCTTGAGCTCTGTGTATATCTTCATGGTAAAGCAGAAGGAGTTAAGACCCTGTTCTCCCTGTAACTAGTCTTAAGAAGTTGGGCATGAGCTCAGGCATCAGACCCAGGTTTAAGTTTAAGACCCTCTTCTACCTCTAGTCTTAAGAAGTTGCTTCACATGTCCAGTGTCTTAGTGTGTATGAAGGGAGGAAAGATGAGTAACTATCTCATGGAGTTCTTAGGAATAAATGAACATGTGCATACAAGATAATAGAGGATAAGTTAACATTATTATTAATATGAAAAAGAAATAGCATTAGTTTAACACTATGCCTGTATGTGGCAGGGCTGAAACAGTAAGACTGTTGTGTTTGAAATAATAAAGTAAAACCCTACAGCATAAATATCTAGCAGGTATTTCCTTCTGCCTCATATCATAGTTGTTAATATATCTGCATTCCCCTAGTACCTACCTCATTACTTTGTGCAGAATGTTTAATAAACGTGACTCGCCTGCTTAGGAACTCCATGTGTGTCCCCAGTTGAGCCTCATCTTGCAGACACCCTGAGATTCCTGAGTCATGGTGTCCCAGTGGCTTCTGTTAGACCCTCACCCTCTTTGACTAGAACGAAGATGCAGTTTATTTATTTTGACAGAGAGCACGTGCACGCATGTGTGTGCAAGCAGGGGAGGGGCAGAGAGGGAGAGAGAGAATCCCAAGAAGGCTCCGTGCTGTCAGCGCAGGGCCCAGCTTGGGGTGAGAGTGTGACCTGAGCCAAAATCAAGAGTCGGAAGCCTAACTGGCTGAGCCACCCAGACACCCCAGGGCTTTAAGATCATGGGGATCTCTGGTTTTCTAGAGTTTGCTATTAGAGGCTCACACAAAGCATTTGGTCAGTAAAGGGCAGCTGTTTATTAACAGAGTGCATATACTAACTATACTGTAGATATGGGACAGCTGATTATAAGCACAAGTATAGTCAGCTCTTTCTGTTCATTTTTATGTGATTATTAGAATAGATACCAAAGGTTTAAAAACTCTAGGGGAGGAAAAGCTTAAGGGAAGTTTTTCAGCAAATTATATAAGCTCTAAAACAGTATTACTCTGTTTTAGGGTTTGTATATGCCAGAATTTATGGGAAATGCCAGAATTTATGGGAAGTGCCATTGCCCCCATTGTGTGAGATCTTTTGAAACATGAAACATTATAAATATTCTGTGATTGGGGAGCCTGGGTGGCTCAGTCGGCTGAGTGTCTGACTCTCAGTTTCAGTTCAAGTCATGATCTCAGGTTTCATGAGTTCAAGCACCACACTGGGCTCTGTGCTGATGGTGCAGAGTCTGCTTGGGATTCTCTCTCTTCTTCCTCTTTCTCTGCCCTTTCCCTGCTTGGTTCCGTGTCTCTCTCTAAATAAATAAATAAGCTTTAAAAAAAAGATGAGAAGTTACTACTTCATGTCATTGTGCAGGGGACAAATAAGATCATTGTTAACATTCCAAGTTTATAAGTTTAGTATATTAAGGTTTTTAGATAATTTAAAGGTATTTAAAATTTTAATTATGGGTTTTTTATCAGGGTAATCCATTGGTAGATATTCAGACTTAAAGTGTGTTAGAAAACTTTGATTGTGAGTAACAGAAAATCTGTTGACAGATTGTAAAGAATGGTTTTGGCTCCTGGAACTGAAAGGGCTCAGGCAGGCTCTAAAATCAGGCACAGCTCATCAGGGCTCAGGTTCTGAAAATATTTTTTATTATTTTAATAATAATTTTTAATTACTGTAAAAATTAATAGTTTTTATTATCTTTTATTATATATTTTTATTATTCTGAAAATAAAACCAGTTTTAGGCTTCATGTGTGCACGTATCAGTGTCCAAAGGAGAGAGACACCATTGCTTTGGGTGGCATTAATTTAACGATGAGAAAACATGTTACACCTAAAACCATAGCTTTTTTATCCTGTTACTTTCTTGTCTCAGATTCTATTGGTACTTACTTTAATGGGTCATGTGTCCATTTCTGAGCCAGTCCCTATGATGAAGAAATGCCATGCCCGGATTGGCTTAGGCCTGAGCTCCTGATCAATGGGGTCAGCTTCCCCTGAACTCGAGGGGTGATAGCTGAATGAATATCAAGGCACTCTTAGGAAGGGACTCTCTCTCCTGAGCAGAGAGTCAGCCATGATCACTGCAAGGTAACAGGTAATGGTAATAGTTGGGACTCTCTCTTTGAAGATAACAGAAAACCCAGCCCTTTATGGCTTAAGCAATAAAGGTTGTTTACTGGCTCATACCAGGGAAAAGTCCACAAGTCAGGGATGGTTGGATTCAGGGCTCGGGGATTCTTATTTAGCTCTCTATCTTGGCCTCTCTCTTGCTTTTTTCACCCCATTTTTAGACACCTAGAATCTCCCCTGGTATCAGCAGATGGCAGAATAGCTCCTCCTCTCCTCCTTATTTTCCACTGGAAAGAGCCAAGAATTTTCAGAAGCTGCCACAAAAATCTTAGTGTATCTTATTGGCTCTCATAGGCCCATCCCTGAGCAATTAGATTATTGTGACCAAGGAAATATAATGTGCTCATTAGTAAAACAAAAGAGATTACTCCAAATGGTAGGGCTAGGGTATTGTTTGCTTTACCGAAACTACAGGACAGAGGGTGGAGGGGGCATGATTTTCCAAGGGAATGTGGGGCCTGGACAGATGTCTACCTCAGGCTTGAACAGGTTTATTTGTTCATTTTTCATGAAATAGTTTTTCCACCAAACACTGTAGATGTTTGTGTCTCCAGCAGAGGACATAGCAATATGGATAAAATAATAGAATTACTTATATTTTATTTTCTAATTTGAAAAAATATTGTCATGATTGTGTAATTTTTACTTACAGTCAATTTGCCTTTTTAATTTGTATACCAAGTTTTCTTCCACTTAGACTTAAGCTCTGCATGGTATGTGGTCAGGTTAATTTGCAATAGAATTTCTGCTTACAGATGTACTAAAGATTTTGTAGAGGTGCTTATATGAATCCTTCTTTTTTTTTTTTTTTCCTCCCCTTGGGGGGTGTCCCATAGATGAAAAAATGTTTAAAACCCTTAAAGAAGAAGGAAATCAATGTGTAAAGGACAAAAACTATAAAGATGCCCTTAGTAAATACAGTGAATGCTTAAAGATTAACAACAAGGAATGTGCCATTTATACAAACAGGCAAGTTCTTTGTAACTTTATGTATTTCTTACGTTCATTTTTTTTTTTTTTAAAACATAGAGACAAATTAATTGCCAAAGTTTTTTTCCATCATTTTGAGAATTTATATAGCATATTGTCCTTGGTGAATATTTTTTAAAGAGATAAAGTTCCAGAGAGACGGAAAGCATGAGGCGGGCTGGGTGCCTGATTGGTGTGCTGCACGGGTTCTGCAGGCTGTCCTCACCGCCCTGACACTGCTGCACTGTCCCATCTCGGCCGTTTGTACCCATTGTGGCTTAGCCAGGTCTGCGTGTCGTCCTCCATGTAGGAGCAGGAGTCATTTGCCTTTCAAACTCGTTTCTTAAGTGTCCTTTTTCTCTTGAACTCCTAAGAGAGGAGACCAGCCTTCTCCTATGCATAGCAAGAATGGGCAGATTGTTCTGGAAGGCTGTTTAGATGCTATTTATACCATATAATGGTAAAAAATTGCTCTAGAAATCTGGTGATTTGGGGATTTTTAAGAATAGTTGGAGTCTGGGGTGTTAAGGAAGAAGGCATAAAGAGTCCCTAAGTAATAAAGTCCCTAAATAATAAAGTCCCTAAAGAGCAGGGACTCCCAGCACAAGATTTCCTAGCTATTTCAAATGAATTCTTGTTAATTTAACCTCTCACTGCTTTGTTTTTGCACGTTTTCTTCTATTGGCAACCATTTTGCCGAGACTTTTGTCATTACTCCAACATGAAGTTTCCTACTCTTCTCCTGTTCAGCCTCTGCACTATTGGGCATTGATGGCCACTCAGCTTTCCCTGGAAACTGCCTCCCCCTTTGGCATCAGTGCAGACACCTCGCATGCGTGGCTCTCTTCTACCTCTAAGGCCTTTCTTTCCCCGCTGTTCTCAGGGTTCTGAAGGGGTAGGTCCCTTTTTCACTCTGCATGCCCTCTGAGCCATTCCATCTTCCCTTCAGTTCCATTATCACCTTTCAGTTATGTCCCCAACATCTCTGTGTGGGCTCCAGACCCAAGCACTCTGCTCCTGTCTGCATTCCTGACTTAGGCCTCTCTCCCAGTCTGTCTGCAAGCTCGGATGTCCTACTTCTAAATTCCTCCTGGGGAGCCTTTCTCTCCGCCCTCCCCATCACCCATGCCCTGGGCCACCACCCTCTCCTCCTAGATGTCTGCAACCCCCTCCACAGCACAGGCTTGTTTCCTCTAGTCTCATTCTCCAAGTTGCAGCACAAGTAGTCTTCCTAAAACATGGTGAACATGTTAGCCCCTATTTGAGAACTCATCAGTGGACTTGCATGAAGCTCAGGATGAAGTTCAGGCTCCTTGCCATGATATACAGGGCTCTTCCCATCTGGCCTGGCCACCCTTCTACCTCATCCTTGCACCCAGCCAGCCATATGGCACTTTTCTTAGTTCATCAAGCGTACCTTGTTCTCTCTGTCACTGTGAGACTCTGCCATTGCTGGGACCTTGGCCACTTCTCTCCCGTCCTGCATCTTAACTCTTGGCCCAGTGCCTTCACACTGGATAATTCTCACCTCCTACTCTGGGCTTCAACTTAAATATGTATAACTTCTTCTGGGAAGTCTTCCCTGACTACTCCTGCCTTTGCCTCAGCCCCACCAGATCCTATAAGATTCTCAGCTTTGTGCTCCCAGAGCATCCTGTTCACATTTTATTATTTTTGCTTGTTTTAACTGTCTTCTCTTCCATTTAGACTATAGCCTTCTTGAGGGGCCTGAACTGTATTTGCTTGCAGTTGTATCCCCAGAGCCATAATTTTGTATATTGCAAGAAAATGCCATAATTAGAGTAAAATGTTAGGTTTCAGGAGACAGCCAACAGACTTCTTGAGCTATGTTCTGATTTTTATTAACTGTCTAAATTCACAGATATGTTGTCTTTGCTTTTCATGATACATACTCGCTTTCATAATTACCTTCTACCAGAGCTCTGTGTTACTTGAAGCTGTGCCAGTTTGAACAGGCAAAGCAGGACTGTGATCGGGCGCTTGAGATTGATAACGGGAACGTGAAGGCATGCTACCGACGAGCTCTGGCTCATAAAGGACTCAAGGTGAGGAAGCCTTCGTTTTAATAAGTAAGTTTCAGCTCTGAAAACATGTGGTTTTTATGAACATGAATCTTGGGATCATGAAGTGAGAGTGAGATTATCCTGGGATTTAATTGTGGGTTCTATGCTAACCAATCCCAAAACCTTGGAAGAGGCCTCAGATTTCCCCTGCTGTTAATGTGGAGCTAGATGATTTCTAAGATTCCTTCCAGCTCAAAAATTATGGTTTTATTTCCTGATTTTCCAGGGAATTTTGTTAGTTAGGATAGATCCACTTTACAGAATAGAAAGGTTTGTTACTGAATCACTGAAGGCAACCAGCAGTGCCACTGGATTCCTCCATGGAAGAACTGGGGTGTCTGCGGGGTGGAAGGAAGACATCAGAATGGAAGATTGGTTCACCAGGTGAAAGTTGGTAGAGACATCAGATTGCCGACTTGGGCCTTAAACTGGCTGGTTTAGAAAGGCATTCTTCTCTAAGAAAACCACACCATTATTTTCAGAGAAAGTATTGTATAATTACACTTTTCTTTAGGTTGATTCTTCTGCATGGAAAACTTGAATGAATGTTCATGTTTGTAGAGAGTAATGTCACAAGGAAAAGTTAGAACATACTGGCTGTGGTATTTCTTGAAATCGTTATTTCTTAAAAATCAATTTGATTAGGGTCTAATACAATGAAATTCACACATTGTAATAAGCGTACAGGTCTCTGACTTTTTTCTCTTTAGAGGTTCTTTTTTAATTGAGATCTTTTCGACATACTAACATTGTATTAGTTTCAGGTATACAGCCTAATGATTTGATTTGCAAAATGATCACCACAGTAAGTCTAGTTAGCAGCCCATCAGCACACATAGTTGCAGGGTTTTTTCTTGTGATGAGAACTTTTAAGATCTGTGCTTGGCAGCAACTTTCAAATACGCGGTACAATCTTAGTTGTAGTCACGACGCCACACCACTGTATTATATCCAGTGACTTACTTCTTTTTTAACTGGAAGCTCGTGCCTTTTGACCCATTTCACCCACTCCCCAGCCCCTGTCTTGCCTCTGCCAATCACCAGTTTGTTCTTTGTGTCTGTAAATTCAGTTCTACTTTTGTTCTTGTTTTCTAAATTTCATGTACAGGTGAAGTCATAAGGTAATTGCCTTTCTCTGTCTTATTTCACTTGTAGTATAGGCCCTCAGGGTCCATCCATGTTGCTGCAAATGGCAGGATTTCCTCCTTCTGTGTGACTGTAAATACACCACATGTTCTGTATCCATTCATTCATTGATGGACACTTGGGTTGTTTCCATGTCTTGGAATAAGTCCTGTTGTTTCCATGCTGCAGTGAACTTAGGGCTGCAGATGTCTTTCAGATTTAGTGTTTTCATTTCCTTCAGATAAATACCTAGAGCTGGAATTGCTGGATCACACGGTAGTCATAGTTGTAGTTTTTTGAGGAGCCTCCGTACTGTTTCCGTAATAGCTCTACCAATTTACATTCCCACCCACACTGCACAAAGGTTGCCTTTTCTCCACATCCTCACCGTCACTTGTTGTCTCTTATCATTTGGATGATTGCCATTCTGACAAGGATGACATCTCATTGTGTTTTTGATTTCTGTCTCCCTGATGGTTAGTGATGTTGAGCATTTTTTCATATACCCGTTGGCCATCTGTATATCTTCTTTGGAAGGATGTCTGTTTAGTTCCTCTGCTCATTTTTTAATCAGATTCTTTTTTCGATATTGATATTCAATATATGAGTTATTCGTGTATTTTAGATGATAACTGCTTATTAGATATAGGATTTGCAAATATATTCTCCCACTTGGTAGTTTTCGTTTTGTTGATGGTTTCCTTCACAGTGCAGAAGCTTTTTAGTTTGATGTAGTCCACTTGTTTATTGTTGCTTTTGTTACCTTTGCTTTTGGCGTTAAATCCAAAACCCAAGACTAGCGTCAAGGAGCTTATCTAAAGCTATGTTTTCTTCTAGGAGTATATGGTTTCAAGGCTTATGTTCAAGTTTAGTCCATTTTTCTGTTGATATTCGTGTGTAGTATTATACAGTGGTCCAGTTTTCCCAACACCATTTATTGAAGACTTTGCTTTCCCCAGTGAGAATTCTTGGCCCCTTTGTCATAAATTAGCTGACCATTTAATGCATGGGTTTTTATTTCTGGGCTCTCTGTTCTTACTCATCTCTGTTTGTTTTTATGCCAATACCATACTGTTTTGATTACTGTAGTTTTGTAATGTATTTATTTATTTATTTATTTATTTATTTATTTGAGAGAGAGACAGAGCATGAGCAGGGGAGGGGCAGAGAGAGAGGGAGACACAGAATCCGAAGCAGGTGCTAGGCTCCGAGCTGCCAGCACAGAGCTCAATGTGGGGATCAAACTCACGAACCGCTAGATCATGACCTGAGCCTAAGTCCAGTGCCCAACCGACTGAGCCACCCAGGCGGCCCGGGAATTACTCCTTTTTTTTTTATGGCTGAGTTTTATTACTGAATATGCCACAATTTTTTTTTAAACATATTCACCAGTTAATTACATTTTGGTGTTTCCAGTTTGGGTCTGGGTCTGTTAATAAAGCTGCTGTGATTTTTCTCACCCACATGTTATGAACTTGTTCATGAATTGGTACAGCAAGAGGCCAGGTAGGAGTGGGGATGGAGAGAGATGGCCAGATCATGAAAGGCCTGGGAAGCCATGCTGTTGTGACTAGACTTAGCCCTGAAGGTGGTCAAGAGGGGGCATGATGGGTCAGATTTGGCAGCGGTGTGGAAGGTGGATCATTGGGGACCCAGTGCGGAGTAGGGAGATGAGTTAGAAGCTAACCGAGTCAGCTGCCCGAAGGAAGGTAATGGCAGAAGGGAGAGAGAAGGCATACTGGTTTGCCGGGGCTACCATGACGAAGTACCCACAGCATGGTTAAACAACAGAAATTTATTTTCTTAGAGTTCTTACAGTTCTTAATCTTGAGATTAAGGTGTCAGCAGGGACGTGAGGGAAGGATGTGTTCTAGCCCCTCTCCTGGGCTTGCGGCTGGCTGTCTTCTCCCTGTATCTTCACTTCGTCTTCTCTCTGTATGTGTCTGTCTTCCAGTTTCCTTTTTTCATAAGGACACCAGTCATACTGGATAGGGCCCATTCTAATGACCTCATGTTTAACTTGATTACTTCTTTAAAGAACCCATCTCCAGGGGCCCCTGGGTGGCTCAGTTGGTTGAGTGTACAACTCTTGATTTCGGCTCAGGTCATGGTCCCGGGGTTCTGGGATTGAGCCCCATGTCAGGCGGTGCGCTGACAGTGTGGAGCCTGCTTAAGATTTTTTCTCTCTCTCTCTCTCTCTCCCCCACTCCCTCTGCCCCTCCCCTGCTCACACTCGCTTGTGTTCTCTCTAAAAAAAGAAAGCCTATTTCCAAACACGGTTACATTCTAAAGTGCTCTGGGTTAAGACTTCAACATAGGAATTTTCGGGGGAACACAATTAAGCCCATAACAGAAAGCGAGATGACCTGAAGGTTGTTTGAAGGTAAAATTGACAAGACCTACCGAGCAGTAGAATGTGCCAAGGAAGGAGCAAGGGTGGTACCTCCAGGGCTGCCGGCTTGGGTAGCCGAGTGTCGCAGTGTAGTAGCGGAGGGTATTCAGGAGGAGGGAGAGGCTTGAGTGGGGAGAGGGGTAGTTTGGTTTGACGTTCCTGAGTTTGAGAGAATTTCTCTTAGTTCCTGCCCATCACTGATGGGGAAATACTAGAAAAATATCATCTGTAAAACCTGGGTGTTGTTGGTAGAGGGCGGTCATGTTTTTATGCAGTGTAGCGTATGACTTGTGCTCGTTGTGCACTGAGGGATCAGGCTTCTCTGCATCCTAGATGCACTGGTGTGGCAGCGTGGGGACAGTGCTGTGACCTCCAGACCAGGGGAGCCATGCAGCTGCCTGCCCTCCCTGTCGCCCCTCCCAGTTTGTTACAAAGGATATTGTAAAGGATACAGATGCACAGCCAGGTAGAGGTACGTCAGGCCAGGTCCAGAGGGTCCTGAGCATGGGAACTTGTCTCCACGGAGCTGGGGTGCGCTGCCTGCCCTGCGGGTGGGTGCGTTTACCGAGCCAGAAGCTCCGCTGTAGTCACAGTGCCCACGCCACCAACTCCCCCCGACTCCTGCTTTTTTGGTTAGCAACACACTGGTTTATAACTTCACGTATAGATTCCTTAGGTGGTGTGTGGCACCATGAACTAAAAGAGGCTTCTTCAAAACGTACTCAGCTTTTTCTGAGCTCGATGAATTCAGGTGCATGAGGTAGATCTGCATGGTGGCTCATGAGCGCGTGCGCGTCCAAACTCTCAGAGCAGGTGCACTTCATGTGGCTGCCTGACTCCTGGAACTTGCCTTCCTGACGTAACGTGAGAGGTGTACCTAATGAAAGACTTTTTATACTCCTTTGGAATGAATTCTAGAAATTGTATTCTGCAGAAAGATAATCCCAAATTTGAGTAATCCAATCCCACTAGATTCTGAGGCTGGCACTTTGTTTTTCTGGTTTGATTTCTTGCGGTTTCATTTCTGTATCCTGTAGTGTGAGTTAGGTGTCAAGCGAATTTAATTTGAGTGTCTTCAAAAGCTACTGCTGCTTATAAAATGCTCCAGAACCCACCCTTGGATCCGCTTCCTGAGCGTGTCTGTGAGGAGCTGGCACAGAGGCTCACAGCGAGCAGGTGCCCGGCCTGTGGTCATTAGTATGCGCACGCACACACACGCACATGGGCACACCACACACATACGCCAGTTTCTTTCTTTCTTTCTTCTTTTTTTTTTAACGTTTATTTTTGAGAGAGGAAGAGGGGGAAGGGGCAGAGAGAGAGATACAGAATCCAAAGCAGGCTCCAGGCTCTGCACTGACAGCAGAGAGCCTGATGTGGGGCTCGAACTCACAAACCATGAGATCATGACCTGAGCCCAAGTCAGACGCTTAACTGACTGAGCCACCCAGGCGCCCCACACATGCCAGGGCTTTCACTTTTTTCCCAAGTTTTTATTTAAGTTTCAGTTAACATACAATGCAATACTAGTTTCAGGTGTAGAAGTTACTGATAACAGCACTTAGTACAACATCCGGTGCTCATCACAGTAAGTGTCCTCCTTGATCCCCAACACCTAATTCACCTGCCTCCCATCCATCTCCCCTCTGGTGATCATCAGTTTGTTCTCTAGAGTTCAGAGTCTGTTTCTTGGTTTGCCTCCTCCCCCACCCCGTGTTCATTTGTTTTGTTCAAATTCCACATGTGAGTGAAATCATAAGGTATTTGTCTTAGAATTTCTTCTATTGAGTGCCACTTACGTGCTAGACTGTGGGAGCATAGTGGTAAATAGGACACGATGCTTGCATTAAGGAATTTGCAGCCAATTAATTGGGTATGCTAGAAGGCTAGAAATATCAAAAAGTAACATAGTTTAAGTGCATCTATTAATTGTATATACGTATGTTATCACAAACACATGTGATTATATTTTTTTTTAAAGGCCTGATGATGTAATTAGCAGCTTTGAATGTCCTTCTTTTTGCCAGAGCCACACTTTTCTCTTCGTGTACGCTCTGCTCTGCCCTCCTGCATGGCTGTCTCTCTTCATTCAGGTCTTGTGTTCTCTGACGACTGTGTCAAAAGAAGACTCCTTCCCCCTCATTAGTATCCATCGAAAACCTTGGTTTGCGTACTTGGATAGGTGATAGTCCATATGTAGTCATTTGTTTACTTTTTTATATGGTTTCCTTTCATAAGACAGAAACTTCCCTACGGGCCAGGCTGCCTGACCATTCTGGGGATCTGGCAGACTGGCCCCTCCTCTTCCACTGCCTCCACTCTTCCTGCTCTTCTCTACTTTTGCTTGCCTCTGTTTTAACTCTTATCAAAGTGTATTTCCTGTTTCTTGAATGGGTTGAAAACCTTACTGACTCTGTGACTCTTGGACTTTCATTTCCAAGGCTCTAGCTCACAAATCGGTTCTCGGGCTTCTCACTAGGATTCCACAACTGTATTCCCATTCACTTTCTGGTCCTTGCTGCCTCGGTCATCCCAAGGATTGTATCTTTGTGCCTCAGTTTCCTTACCTTTAAAATGGGGACAGAAGTTAGTATGTACAGGGCAGCTGTGAGAGTAAACTAATACTTTCCAAATGCTGAGACTGGTAAGCGTTAGCAGGAATGACTACCTCGGCCTGCCCTGCTGCCCCACCCCCTCGCCTGTTGGTGTGGTTCCCAGCGTGAACATGCAGGATGGAAATCCGGTGTCGTTCGGGTTTTCTGCAGCAGGTTCCAGCTGTACTGTTGACACAGGCGTATGTGATCTGTTTATTATGAAAATTAATTTCTCTGCATTTCTTTCAGGATTATCAGAAAAGTTTAAATGACCTCAATAAAGTTCTCCTGCTCGATTCGAGTATTATTGAGGCAAAGATGGAACTGGAAGAGGTAACCAGATTCCTTAACATTAAGGATAATGCATCATTCAACAAAGAGAAAGAGAGAAGGAAAATTGAAATTCAAGAGGTATTTGTATTTGCTTGTCTTTGAAAGTACTCTCTGGGGGATTTCATAGATTCTAAAGTCCTAGTTCTAGGAGTTCTACAAAAAAATTTAAATTTTCTTTTTACTCGGTTGTCCAGTAAAGAAATTTTAACCAATTAGACAAAACTTTCCTTTGCCATAGTTAGCCACTGTATATCCCAGCTTGTGTCCGTGGAGGGTATGGGGAGTCTGCATTCCTGAGACTCCTCCTCTCCTTTCTCTCCTCCTCCCACCCCCATCTGGCCTATAGTTTGCATTATTTCTGCTCCAGATTGCTCTGGAAGCCTCTGGGCAGTGAACTTTGCTTCAGGGTACACCTGGAGAATCCTGATACGACTCTTTCAGTGGCCCTGCCAGCCATACCCCATAGGGATTTTTTTTTGATTGACTGAGAGCTTTTTAGCACTCTGAAACAAGACTGGCCTAATCGGAGATCTTGGAGTGTCCCGGGATCAAACTCAGTGTCTTGTGCTCTAGCTTTTTCGTTTGGCTTCGGTGAAGAATGTCAGCTCATGGATTCCTGTGTATTTGTGAATGCCACTATCATCCCATTTATCATACATTTCCACTAAGAGTAAGAGGCTAATAAGAGAGAGAAAGTAGGAGTATTTTCCAAGGAGGGAAGAAAAAAATATTATAAATTCGTGTCTGTTAAGTAAAATTTGTCATGAAAGTTGTTACAGTTCTTCTTTCATGCAAAACTGAACTTCATGCTCATATTTTATGTCAGAAATTTTAAATTACTTAAAACTTCCTAAAAAAGAGAAGATTTTACTATTCATTATAAATTACACACGTTTTACTTAGAATTTGATTAGAGTCTACCAATGATTTTCAGTTCCTTCCCATTTTAATAAATAGAGCTTGGGATGTGTGCAGTGGCTGTTGAGTCACAGGATAATCTTTTTTCCTCATGAAGGTGAACGAAGGCCACGATGAAGAGCCCGAAAGGACCTCTGAGGAGGTGGCCGGTGACTGCCTTGCCACTGGGAATGGGGACACAACCAAAGGGCCACCAGCACACTGTGAAACACTCCCGATCGCCAAGCCTAACAATGCCTATGAATTTGGTCAGGTTATGAACGCCATCAGCACAAGGAATGATAAAGAGGCCTGTGCACACCTTTTAGCTGTCACTGAACCAAAAGATTTGCCAGTGTTGTTGAGTAACAAACTTGAAGGGGATACATTCCTCCTCCTCATTCAGTCTCTGAAAAGTAATCTTATTGATAAAGATCCTTCATTGGTGTATCAGCATCTTTTATATCTAAGTTCAGCAGAAAGGTTCAAGGTAAGTCAAAAAACATAGAGATACTGATTTTTGTTTTAGGGTTTCTGAAACTTAAATTAAGCTGATACAGTTTTTCTCCTCCTTCCAGATGATGTTGACACTAATTAGCAAGGGCCAAAAGGAGCAAATTGAACAGCTCTTTGATGACCTCTCAGACACACCAAACAAACATTATACTTTAGAAGATGTACAGGCCCTAAGAAGGAACTATGAGCTTTAAACCAAGGCTGTTACTAGATTTCTTCCACGCATGTATGAGTTCGTGTAGTGCTAATGGGATGGTATTGTAGTAGCATTGCATGGATAAAACCTGGTTTAGAAAAGATCCTTTGGTCCGGCCTAAAAATATTTTGTGTATTTTTATATACAGAACATGTATATTCTACAATATGCTTTTTATTAGTTGTAAATATTTTCCTACATACCAGAGCTAACATCTTTATATTTAATAATTATATTTGGAACTCGTTCAAGTACATTTTAATTTATATTATACATTTTCTTTTAATAGCTCGTTAAAAATTTGAGTTACATTTCTTTGGGCTATAAAGGAGTCCTCTTAATTTTGATAGAAATGTATTTAAAAGTGAAAATCATTAACAGTGATTATTTCCTATGATAAAAATACTGTTTTATACGACTTGTGGATTACAGTCTGCTGAGGTGAAATGTACACTTAAATCTAATAGGAAATGATTAAATAGTGATTATTAGAGCTATAAGAGGAACTAATTTTTTTCTTACATGGTCATGGAAATACTGCCTAATAATTAAAGAACAAAAATTAGCAAAAAATGTCTACTACTTTTTACCACATTTTAAAAAGTCTGCTTTTATACAGTTGTTTTGTATGGAAACAGCTAAGCCTGCGTCGTCACCTCCGTGTTTTTCCCAGCGCTTAGATACCATCTCCACCCTTTTTCTCCCCTCCTTTAAGCATGACCACATTTATTCCCTTAGTGGAAAAGGGAAAGTGAAGAAATCTTATTAAAATCTCCTTTGTTAACTGGGTCAAAGTAAAGGTATTTCTTACAATAAAAACATTCAGGTCTCTATCAATGTACTGTCATTTATTGCTATAGTTTTTAGTTTTTTTCCTGGGGCATTCTTTAGAAGTGAATATCAAAGATGAGTATCACTTTATTATTTCCATGTTCTTTATCTTTTAGAATTATAAAATTTTTAAAAATCATTGGGGGTAAATGCTATCTTTCAAACTGACATTTTTTTAACTCTTCTTTCCTTTATTCATTAATGAGAAGCTGCTGTGATGGGTATTTAACTCTAATCTTCAAACACAATAGTTTTCTCCTTTTTTAATGTTAGTAAATTTTACTGTAGAGACATAAAAAGGAAACTCTTTTGTTGACAGTTACATACCCAGCACCTAGCTGCATGGGGCTAAGCTGTCTGCCAGTGGTGACCTCTCCTTCAGAGGAGGTCCAGTGGTGCCCGTTGGGTGGGTCAGGGCTGGAGAAGCCGTTTCTCCCCAGCAGCCAGGGTAGTGACGCGGGACTCCAGGACGGAGGGGAAGGAAGCAGATAGCAATATCAAAGAGCATTAAAAGAATGCAGTTCCTGCTCTTCAGCAGGAAGTCTGCCCCTTATGCCTCTGGGAGTAGCCCATTCAAAGATCTCCCCACCAGATTGCCCCACTGGGTCCACAGGCATCCCCAAAGCCCTGAGTGTTAAACTCACACCACCTCCCACTGGCTGGATCCCTGTGCATGCTCCTGAGTCCGGCAGTGAGAGCAGGTCCCGTGATCGAGTTTTCTCAGAAAAATCACTAACTAGAGGTGTGGAGCTACAGCACCACCTCCTGGAAAACAAGAGAGGGTTCCCACAGCTAGACTTACAAGAAAAGATGGAAAAGTTTAAGAATTCTGCCACTAGAGGGAGCAACAGAGTGGCACAGGTTTACCCATTCAAAAGCTGAGGACGCCTCTGATGTAGTGACACCAGTAATAGTACTTCATCTGAAGGCAAACCAGTAAAGACTCAGGAGGTGTCTGCTTCTTCATATGTGAAAACAGCAATGCAAACATACAAGAAACATGAAAAATCAAAATATTTCACCCCAAAAGAGCAATAATTCAACTGAGCACAAAGAATATTGCAGATCTAGCTGACAAATAATTCAGAATAGCTGTTTTGAAGAAGTGGGCTACAAGAAAACTCAATATTAGGAAGGAAAACATGAAATGACTCCACCAAAGAGAGAAACCACAAAAAAGAACCAAATTCTGGAGTTGAAGAATTCAGTAGTGAGCCTCTGTAGTAGAATAGAGCAGATGGAAGACAGAATCAATGACTTAGAGAATAGGAATTCTGAAATAATCAAGAAGACAAGGGGGCAGAAAGTTCAGTTTGAAAAATTGAAAATCCCCCAAACCTGGGGAAAGCACTTGAATATCCAGAGTCACAGAGCTCGTATAGATCACCCTATTAATCTCAGTGTGGAAACACCTCCCAGACATGCTATAAGGAAACTGCAAAAAGTCTAAGAATCCTAAAGACAGCTAGAGGGGTGGGGGGAGTGTAATTTACAAAGGAAGCCCCATTAGGCTATCACAGCATATTTCTCAGCAGCAAAACCCTGGACTGCAATATTTAAAGTGTCAAAGATAAATACCGCCAGCCAGAGTTACCCTTCAGAGATGAAGGAGAAAGACTTGCCCAGTAGACGAAAGCTGAAAGAATTTTCTCACCACTAGGTCTACCTTGCAGAAATGCTGAGTGTAGTTCCTCAAGCTGAAATAAAAAGATGCTAGTCAGTGACATGAAACCATCTTTACACTGGTAAAGGTGAAAAACACTCAAATTTAGAAAACTCGAATTCTCTAAGATGGTATATTAGCCACTTAACTATAGTATACCATCTTACAGAATTAAGAGTTTTCTTGTCTACGGCCATACCACCCTGAACGCGCCCGATCTCGTCAGAATTAAGAGTTTTCTAAATTTAAGTATTTTCACCTTTTCCTTTAGGAAAAGAGTATTAAAAATAACTTACCACTCTAATTTGCTGACAGTACACAATATAAAAAGAAATTGTGATGTCAAAAAATGTATATGAGTAAAAAATGAATAAAATAGACCCTTTATAAACAAATAAAGATAGGTTGCTATCGGCAATAAATGGACTGTTCCACGTATGAAATGTTTTCTGTAAAGCTCATGTTAGCCACAAAGCAAATATTTAGGTTCACAAAAGAGAAAGGGGAACCGTATATACCACTATGGAAAATCCATTTACAAAGGTGAAACAGAAACAGAAGGGGGGGAAAAACGGGAAAAGGAACAATGGAAATACAGAACAACCAGAAAGCAATCAGTAAGATGGCAGTTGTAAATCCCTACATATCAATAATTACTCTAAATGTAAACTGAATTCACCAAAAGGCACAGAATGGCTGAAAAAAAAAAAACAACAACTATATGCTGTGTACAGACTCACTTCACCTTTAACACACACAGGTTTAAAGAGAAGGGATGGAAGAAGATACTATTTGCAAGTGAAAACCAGAAGAACAGGGATAGCTGTACTTGACCTTAGACCAAACAAAGCCAAAAATGATAACAAGAGACAAAGTCATTCGGAATAAAGGGGGTCAGTACAGCGAGATGATACAACAATCAAACTGTATGCACTCAACACTGGAGCACCTAAATAGATGAAGCAAATACTAGCAAATCTGAATGGAGAAGTAGAGAAGAGAATAACAGTAGAGGACTTTAATACCTCACTCACAGCAATGGATAAATCATCCAGACAGAAAATCAACAAGGAAATGTTGGCATTTAACCATACTTTGGACCAAATGGACCTCATAATCATATACAAATTTCCATCCAATTGCAACAGAATATATTCTTCCCAAGTACACAAGGAACATTCTCCAGGATAGATTATATGATAGGACACAAAACAAGTCTTAGCAAATTTGAGATTGAAATCGTACCAACTATCTTCTGACCACATGGCACACAATTACAAATCAACAAAAGGAAAGCTGGAAAATCTATAAATATGTGGCAACTCAACAACACACTTCTGAACAAGCAGTGGGTCAAAGAAGAAATCAAAAGGGAAATAAAAAATTAGCAACTGAAAATAGAAACACAAGCAAACCTGTGCAAAAGCAGTTCTGAGAGGTAAGTTTAAAATGATAAATGCTAGGGCGCCTGGGTGGCTCAGTCGGTTAAGCGTCCGACTTTGGCTCAGGTCATGACCTCACAGTTCGGTTCGTGGGTTCGAGCCCCGCGTCAGGCTCTGTGCTGACAGCTTGCTCAGAGCCTGGAGTCTGTCTTCAGATTCTGTGTCTCCCTCTCTCTCTGACCCTCCCCTGCTCACACGGTCTCTCAAAAATAAATAAAACATTAAAAAATTTAGAATAAATGCATATGTTAAGAAGTTAGATCTCGAAAAAACCTAACTTTACACCTAAAGAGCTATAAAAAGAACAAACTAAGCTCAAAGCTAGAAGAAGGAAGGAAATATCGGAAATAAGAAACCAGAAAAAAACAATAGAAAAGATCAACAAAACTGTTTTTCAAAAAGATAAATGAAATTGGCAGACTGTTAGCTAGACTAAGAAAAAACTCAAAGTCAAATGAAAGAGACATTACAGAAATACATAGGATCATAAGAGTCTGCCATGAAAAATTACATGCCAATGAATTAAATAACTGAAGAAATGGATGAGCTCCTAGAGACAGAATTCACCAAGACTGAATCAGGAAGAAACAAAATCTGAACAGATTAATAATGAGAGATTGAATTAGTAATCAAAAGCTTCCTAACAGAAAATCCCAGGACCAAATGCCTTCACTGGCAAATTCTACCAAACATGTGAAGAAGAGTTAACAATCCTCAAACTCTTCCAAAAAACTGTAGAAGAGGGAATACTTCTAGGCCGATTCTATGAGGCCAGCATTACCCTGATATCAAAGCCAGATAAGGACCTACAAGAAAACCAAAGACCTATATCTCTGACGAATGTACATCTGAAAACTCTCTACCAAATATTAGCAAACCAAATTCAAGAACACATTAAAAGGACTGCACACCATAACTATGTGGGATTTATCCCTGGGATCAAGGATGATTCAACATGGGCAATCAATTCATACGCCACCATTTAACAGAATGAAAGAAATCACACAGTCACCTGAACAGATGCAGAAAAAGCATTTGACAAAATACAACATCCTTTCATTATAAAAAATCTACAGACTGGATACAGAAGGAACATAATAAAGGCCATATGACAAGTCCACACCTAACTTGCTCAAGAGTGAAAAATTGAAAGCTTTTCCTCTAAGATTAGGAATGAGACAAGGATGTCCACTCTCACCACTTTTTAAAAATTTTTTATAGTTTTTTTTTTTTTTGAGACAGAGCACAAGTGGGGGAGGGGCAGAGAGATAGGGAGACATAGAATCTGAAACAGGCTTCAGGCTCTGAGCTGTCAGCATAGAAGCTGACGTGGGGCACGAACCCACGAACCGTGAGATCATGACCTGAGCTGAAGTCGGACGCTTAACGGACTGAGCCACCCAGGCACCCCTCTCACCACTCTTAATACAAGTGTTGGAAACCCTAGCTAGAAGAATTAGGCAAGAAAGAAATAAAAGGCATCCAAATTGGAAAGGAAGAAGCAAAACTTTTGTTGCAGTTGATATTGTATATAGAGAAAATCCCAAAGATTCAACTACTGGACCTAATCAATAAATTCAGTAAAGTTGCAGGATATAAAATCAACATAAAGAAATCAGTTGCATTTCTATAACAATGAAACATCTGAAAAAGAAGTAAAAACTATCCCGTTTACAGTAGCATCAAAAACAAAATACCCAGGCTAAATTTAACCAAGGCAGATCTGTACAGCAACAACTACAAGACCTCATTGAAAGAAATCAAGGATTACACAAACAAATGGAAAGGGATTCCATCCTTATGGATTCGAACAATATTGTTAAAATGTCCCGACTACCCAAAGCCATCTATAGATTCAATGCAATCCCTATCAAAGACCGAACTGCATTCTTCACAAACATAGAAACAAAACCAAACAAAAAAAAAACCCTAAAACATGCATGGAACCAGAAAAGAGCCCAAATTGCCAAAGCAATCTTGAGAAGAACAAAGCCAGAGGCAACAACACACTTCCTGATTTCAAACTATACTACAAGACTTTAGTGATTTAAACAGCATGGTACTGGCATTAAAACAAGACACAGACAAGTGGAACACAATAGAGAGCCCAGAATTAAACCATTACATACATAGTCAACTAACATTCAACAAGGCAGCCAGAATACCCAGTGGGGAAAGGATAGTATTTCAACAAATTGTGTTGGGAAAATGGGATAAACACAGAAAAGTGAAACTGGACCCCTAACTTATACCACCCACAAAAATTAACTTGAAATAGGTCAAAGATTTAAACATATGACCTGATACCATAAAACTCCTAGAAAAAAAAAAAAGCAAACAGAAAAGTTCCTCAATTTTGGTCTTGGTAATGATTTGTTTTTAAATGTGTATTTATTTTGAGAGAGACAGATGCAAGCAGGGGAGTGGGCAAAGAGAGGGAGAGAGAAAATCCCAAGCAGGCTCTGTGCTGTCAACACAGAAACCAATGTGGGACTCAGTCCCACAAACCGTAAGATCATGACCTGAGCCAAAATCAAGAGTTGGAAGCTCAACCAACTGAACCACCCAGGCACCCCAATCCTGGCAGTGATTTTTTTTTTTGCATATGACACCAAAAGCACAAACAACAAAAGCAAAAATTAACAAGTGGGACTACATCAAACTGAAAAGCTTCTGCACAGCAAAAGAAATCATCAACAAAATGAAAAGATAATGTACAGAATGGGAGAAAATAATTTGCAAAGCATATATTGGATAAGAGGTTAATATCCAAAATATATAAACATTTCGAGAAAACACCAAATGGTGGATGGCACCGGGGCTACAGTTAGACCCGGAGGCCCGGGAGCCCTGGCATGGGGGTTATGGTGGCTTCCACAGAGGCTCGGGCAGCAGCATCCAGGGACCGGGCTTACGGCTATGGTTGGGCCATGGCTAAGACCAAGGCCAAGGTGCTTGTGGAGGCAAGGCTGAGGACAAGAAGTGGATCCCCATAATGAAGCTGGGCTGCCTGGTCAAGGACATGAAGATCACGTCCCTGGAAGAGACCTCTCTCTTCTTCCTGCCCATTAAGGAATCTGAGATCATTGATTTTTTTCCTGGAGGCATCCATCAAGGATGAGGTTTTGAAAATTATGACTGTTCAAAAGCAAACCCTTACTGGCCAGCGGACCAATTTGTTGCCATCAGAGATTACAATGGACATGGTGTTCTGGGTATTAAGTGCGCCATGGTAGCCACAGCCATCCACGGGGCCATCATCTTGGCCAACCTTTCCCATCGTCCCTGTACAGCAAGGCTCCCGGAGGAACAAGATCCACAAGCCCCACAGCACACCATGCAAGGTGACCGGCTGCTGTGGCTCTGTGCTAGTACGCCTCAGCCCTGCCCAGAGGCAAGGGCATTGTCTCAGCCCCTGTGCTCAAGAAGCCATGATGATGGCTGGTTTGATGACTGCTACCCCTCAGCCAGGGGCTGCACTGTCACCCTGGGCAACTTTGCCAAAGCCATTTTTGATGCCATTTCCAAGACCTACAGCAATCTCACTTCTGACTGTGTTCACCAAGTCTCCCTGTCAGGAATTCACTGACCATATTATAAAGGACCACATCAGAGTCTCTGTGCAGAGAACCCAGGCTCCAACTGTCACCAGCATATAGTTTTATACGAGAAAAATAAAGTGAATTAAAACCTGTTTAAAATACACACACACACACCCCTCACACTACTCAATAATGAAAACCAATCCAAATAAAATATAGGCATTTTCCCAAAGAAGACTTCAAAATGGCCAAAAGGTTACATGAAAAGATGCTTAACATCATTAATCATTAGGGAAATGTAAATCAAAATCACAATGAGATATCACCTCACACCTATTAGAATGGCTGTCTTCAAGAAGACAAGAGAAGCACTGGTGAGAAAAGGTGCACAAAAGGGAACACTTGTACCCTGTTAATGGGGTTGTAAATTGGTGCTGCCACTATGGAAAACAGTTTGGAGGTTCCTCAAAAAACTAAAAATAGAACTATCCATATGATTCAGCAATTCCACTGTGGCTGTATACCCAAAGAAATGAAAACAGGATATTGAAGGTTATGCAATCCCAAATTTATTGTAGCATTATTCACAATAGTCACGATATGGAAACAACTTAAGTGTGCCCATCAACTGATGAAGGAATAAAGATTATACAAACCCACAAACACACACACAGACAATGCAACGTTATTCAGTCCTAAGAAGGAAATCCTGCCATGTGTGACAACATGGATAGACCTTGAGGACATGCTAAGTGACATAAGTCAGAGACAAATACTGTATATCACTTACATGTGGAATCTTAAAGCCAAACTCCTAAAATAGTAAAATAATAGTTACCAGGTGGAGCTACCGGGTTGGGGGAATAGGAGAGATGTTTACATGGACTAACCAGCCCTAGAAGATAAACTAAGTCGTAGAGGACTGATGCACAGCATGACTGTACACAACAATATTATAAACATCAAACTTGCTGAGAGACTGATCTTAGTTATTCCTACCACAGAAAAGAAATAACTATATGAGGTGATAAAGATGCTACCTACCAGTACAATGGCAATCACACTGCAATATATAAGTGTACCAAATCAGTTATGTACACCTTAAAATCACACATGTCAAATATGTTTCAATTTAAAAAAACTATCGTACTTGTTTTTGAGCTTTGTGCTAGGCATTGTGTAAAGTTCATGACACACTAATTTAATCCTTATCACAACTCTGTTGTAGATGAGGAAACTACGGCACAGAAAATATTAAACACAGAAAATTTACATTAAATTCTTGTAAATTAACAAGGATTACAAATATTGCAAGTAGTTGATCCAAGATTCAAATCTGGGAAATCTGTCTTTGAACTTATGCTGTGTAATGGAAAATATTAAATACAATGGATAATTAATAAGGTGTCTGGTCTTTAAGTGTTACAGCTTAGTAGAGGCAATAAATATATAAATTAACAATCTTGTTACACTAATAGAGATGTAATAGTGATTACGTAGATCAAGAGAAATGCCCAGTACTGCCTGTGAGGTTAAGATAGGTTTCAAGGAGATAACTGTGCCGCCTGGGATTGTCATTTGGATGAGAGAAGACGATGTGCCAGGCAGAAGAAACAGGAGACACAAAGGCATATATGGAAGATGCATATTAAAGGTGCACGTTGAATTCAAGTGTGAAATAACTGGGCATGTTTAGGGAACTGCATGTGCTCTTAATCTTAGAGGAGCATAATAATGTCTATGTGATAAACCTGAAGGAATGATAGTTGGATAAAACAGCTGTCTGTTGCATATAAAATGGTAGAAATAGAGTTTTAGTTACAGAAGTGGTTCCTTTGGGAGTCAGGCACTGCCTAGTTTTCTTCCCCTTCTTGGCATACACAAGATGGGACTTTTCAGACTCCGCGATTGGTTAGGGCCATGTGACCAATCCTGACAATAGAGGAGAAGTAGAAGTGAAGTGTCCCTTCTGGGCCCAAGGATACAAGAGCTAGTAGAGGCCCTGCATGGTCTTCACCCTTGCTACAATGACTGGGAAGGCCTCGTGTCACAGTTAGTGGGTTACAAGAAGATGACAGCCCCATCAGCCTGATTCTTTGAGTGTTGGTCTGAAGCGGATTCCTGCCAGTCTGCATTGGACAGACAGCATGAATAAGAAATGATCCTTTTTTCGTTAAGCCACTGAGATTTTGGCTTAAAATTATATCCAAAGACTTAATCTCTCACAGTCAGTTTCTGTGTATCTTCTATCTTAAGCCCTTAAATCTTTCCTGATCTCTCAATCTGTAAAACCAACTTCAAACTGTTCATCTCCACATGAATGCCTCATAGACACTTCAAATGTAATAATGCCCCGAACTGAACGCTTTGTTCCCTCAAACTTAGGCTTCACTTGTTCTGTATCTTGGTGAAAGATACCAGCATTCCTACTCTGGCCTAAGTGAGAAACTTCAGATTTCTCCTAGACCTTTATTGCTCTTTCAATCTCCACATCCAATATTCATTCAGGCAAACTGTTTTGTTAACCCAGATAGGGCACATTCACCCAACACTGACTACTTTTGCATCGGACGTTTCCCTGCTCCAAACGTTCTTTTCTCCTCCTTCTTACCTCCAAAATCCACAAAGCTACTTCCTAGTCATCCTTTAAAACCCAGTTCAAATGTCACCTCCCAAAGACTTTTCCTCACCTGCCTTGGCTAAGTGATCTTTGTTTTCTCATACTGCCGTGTGCATAGCTCTACCATAGTTTTAACCACTGTTTTCGTGTTTTGAGTTGACTTATCTGTTAACAGAAAATGGCTGGTTTAGTTCTGTTCTCCATGTTGCTCAGCAAAATGCCTGGCACAGAGATCCAATACCTCTTCACTGAATGAATAAGAAGCATTACTAACTTTATATCTTTGAGTACTGTTAAAATATTTCAATAAAATGAGCACTTGTTACACCTAATGGATTGCTATAAATCATGCACAAGTCTCAAAGAAAGTAATTCTATAGAGTGAGGGTGATTTATCATTAAAATTTAAATCCATGCCTTAGGGACCTAATAAGCAAAATTTCTAGACATAAAAGACAAAGTATTAAAACAGAAAAAGGGTGAAGAAACCCAAAGCCTCTTAATATACATGACAATACTTACTAGGTGTAGAACACCCAAGCAAATCACAATCACTGGGCTTAAGTTTGCATATCTTTAAACGATCAGTAAATATCATCTGGGCTGACATGTTTGTTGTGATAGAACACACGAAAATGCCTTCTGAGCTATATACAGAAGACACTGTCAATATTTCTCATTCATGGATAATACAAAAGCTCCTCGCATAGAGAATCTGAATTTAGGGCTCCACATCTAACTATGGACCGTGAGTTACTGTCCAGTCTCTGCAGTGGTTACCACGGCGTCCCATGGCCCACCACTCCGGCAGTGCCACTAGCTGCGATCATGCTCAGCTGCCTGACCTTAACTGAAATAACTGAGGCCATCTCATCTAACTGCTCCAATCCGCTCCCCTTCCTTTTGACTAATGGCCAATTTTTCCCTGTTCCTTCTCTTTTAGGAAGTAATTTTCCCCCTCCTCTCTAGTGCTGATCCCTCATGCTATCCTGTCAAGGGCTTTCCTCCCAGAATAAAACCATCTTTTGCATATTTCTCTTTCAATTACTGCCTTCCTCTCAGCCTACAAACCTACTCAACTCTTCCTCACTTAAAAAGTCCCTCTTTCAATCTCCAAGTTTCCATCCTTTCCTACACCATCATGTTTTCAAAAATAGGTAACTTCTTCCACTTTTCTTTCCCACCTCCCGAATTTCCTTTTTTGAAAGAAATTTGGCCTCTACCTTCCATCACTATTCAAACTACTGTCAACATTTATCAAACCCAGAAGCCTTTTTTTAGTCACAGAACTGGGTTACACTGTAGCCTGAAGAGATTGTTTTAGACATCATGTAATCTAAACCTACTCCATTTACATTGAAGCACAAATAAGGACACAACAGAATACTATACAGTCTGAAATGCTGATAAACTATGTCCTGGTTTTGCCCTTTTGCTGAGATCATGGGCAAAGGAGGGGGAATTTGAAAGGTGAAGCAGCAAAGCCTTAAGGGCAGCTACAAGACTGAATCTAAAATGGTTATTTTGGGTCTGAGCTGCTCAGAATGATCGATAATGTATCTAGACACTTTCAGAGAACACCTTCTTCATGAGCAAGATCTCAGAATGCCAAGGGCTCTATAAGTTGACACTGCAACATGATGGGCACATTGAGAATTTGGTATTTGTCAGGAAAGCTTTCATTTCTACTTCTTAAATGCATTTTGGTGAAAACTCCCTTCATGTCACTGACTTGTGGTGCCTCACTGTTGGAAATGATGTGCTCTTCACTAGAGGACTTTTCAGGAAGAAGTGTTAAGGGCTGGTGGTATGTTGTGCCCAAAGGGAATAATTAAACATGAGTTACAGCAGATCATTATTTTAAAGTGACTTCAAAGATTTTTTTTTTTATACTTGTTTTTCTAATATACTATGGGTTTGCTATCTAGGAACAAGATATAGCAAAGTATGTTCACAGCTGGAATCTGTTTTACTCTCTCAGCCAGGTGCCACCACTTAGACCACAAGGACCCCTAAAAACTGATGTGGAAGTCTTGCCTCTTAGGTCTCCACACAAGGGATCTATCTCCAGAATGTAATGACTTTCTTCAAGTTCACAGGTTTTGATGCCTTTTGCCAAAAGTCAAAGAGATGGTTGAAAGTTAATTGATGGTACAAAGATCAACAAAAAACAAGCAGGAGATGAGTATGAGAGACTCTCACACCTGCCTCTTCTCTTTTTCTCTGGGAAACTACTTTAGAGCATAGACCTTGGCATCAGATAAACCCAGAATTAAATCCCAACTCTGATAGGAATAATAAACTCATATAAAACTCTGTATAATCTCAAAGATTTTAGGTTCCTCATCTGCAAAATGAGGAGGGATATCTTCCTCCAATTCAGGGTTGTAGTATTACGTAGTTTATGTAAAATACCTGGTGGTACTTAGTAAGCACTTTATCTTTCCTTCCATGTTTATAATTGGTTCCTTCCCATATGTATAATGATCTTATCTATGTTGTTAGAAAAGGGTAAGATAGCTCTTTTCGAGTATTATGGACACATTCATTATCTGCTCACTGGGTAAGAGATATACATTAAGACCCCTCCAATAGAAACAGTGCATCTAGAGAAGTGGCTAGCCTTGAACATCTGTTACCATCTGCTGGAAATTAGTCATGACAAAGTCAAGACATTACCCCACAAGTTGAGCAGCACAGAGAATCTATTTTAACAACATGCATCTTTTCCAACCTGTCACTGTTTTGAGGGTAAGCCAAAACAAACAGTTGTACATTCAGAGTCTGGCATAGGCTGGTGGGTGCTTAGTAAATGTTCAATAAATGAATCTGCCCTAAAAAGATGCTCTGGTTTACAAAATTCAGATTAGAGAAATTCCTATTACTGAAAAGTTTATAATGACACTAAATATTTCTTAAACAGTGGTTCTTAGAATATTTGCTCAGAATTGCTTGAGAATCCAGAGTCCAAGGAGTTGGGAATTTAACTTCTAAAATATCTCTTCAATTCTTAGGCATTGGAATAGACAACCCGATATACCAGAAGGCAAATTGTGCAATTCCTAATATCTGAGTTGCACAAGAATTGTAAGTGAACTGAACTATTCAAGACCCTCTGAATAAAGTAATATAGAGTATAAGTAAAAAGGAGAGTTTCTGCTTTTAATGAGCTTATGACTAATTTGGAAGAAACAAAACCAAGTTCAAGAGGCACTAGCAGGGGGAAAAAAAAAGCATCAATGAAATGTCTGAGCGTCAAAGTTATTAAAAGGGCCAAGTAGAATAAACCAAGAACGTTTTCAGGAAAAATCTAAGCCAGGTTTTTGAACAGACTTGGGTGGATGAGAAGGAAGAGCTCAGTATGATTAAATTACTTTTCTGTGAAATTTTCAGTACCAGAACCCAGTAGAAACTTAGTAATAATAACTCTGTCACTGGATGCTTCACCGTGTAGCAGGCAGAAACTAGACGGGAAACTTAGGAACCAAACTGACTTGGTTTTCTGTTTTCTCTTAGGGTTTAAATAGTGACCAGTCAAATCCAAAAATTGCTAAAAGTTGAATCTTACTGGCTACCATTTGATCTCTTTTATGTCAGCTTCCCACCTGAAAACAGGACCACGTATTTACTATAATTAATCAGTGGGTTGGGAGGAACAATTTTAATCCTAATTCATATGTGTGCTAAACAAGGGCACAGATTTAACTGGAACGATTATAATAAAAAAGACAGTAACAAATGTTGACGAGGATGTGGAGGAATTAGAAACCACATATATTGCTGATGGGAATGTAAAATGATGCAGTTGCTTTAGAAAATAGTTTGGCAATTCTCCAAAAAGTTAAGCAGTGTTACCACAGGACACAACAATTCTACTCCTAGTATTTTATCCAAGAAAACTGAAAACATGTTCACACAAATCCTGTACACCCATGTTGATATCATTTATAATAGCCAAAAATGTGAGAACCTAAATGTCCATTAACTGATGATGAACAAAAATGTGTTATATCCATACAACAGATTAGTCACCCATCAAAAGCATTAAGTACTATTATATACTACTCCATAGATGAACCTTGAAAAACACTGAAGTGAAAGAAGGCAGACATAAAAAGCCACATATTATATAAATTTTATATGAAATGCCCAGAATGAACCAATCTATTCAAACAGATAGTAGTTTTAGTGGTTGGTTGCCAGGAGCTGAGAAGACTGTCAGGGGAGAGGGGACGGGGGGTTGGGGGGAACCACTGTGGGGATGGGAACTGGCTGCTAATGGATACAGGGTCTCTTTTTGGGGTGATGAAAATGTTCTAGTATTAGGCAATGGTTATGGTTGCATAACCTTGTGAATATACTAAACACTACTGAATTTTACACTTTAAAAAGGGTGAATTTTACAATATGTGAACTGTATCTCAATTTTAAAAATTGAAGGGGAAAAAAAAGCAAACCACTGAATTCAAATAATAACTTACAGGCAAACCCTGGCGTCCTCCAATCAATCCAAAAAGGCCACCCCTTTAAGCTTGTCAAGAATTTAGCAAAAGGAGTAAAAGCTGAAGATGAAAGACTAAATACTTAGACTGGAAACAAGGTAAGGATGTCTCTTGTACCATTCCTGTTTAATACTGTACTAGAGATTGAAGCGAATACAATAGGTCCAAAACAAAAAAAGGTTGCTAAAGGCATCTAGATTGAAAAGGAAACAAAACTATTTGCAGAGACATGATTGTCTATGTAGAAAAATTGTACAGCTGTACTAAAAAGCTTTTAAAGTTAGTAAATGACTTATAAGTTTGTAGGATTCAAGATCTACAAAAATCAATTGTATTTCTATATAATAGTAACAATAAGAAATTTATATTTAAAAAATATGTGTACACTGAAAACTATAAAGCACTATTGAAAGAAATTTAAAAACCCAGTAATGGATAGATATGCCATGTTCATGGATCAGAAGACATTATTGTTAAAATGCCAATTTTTCCCAAATTCAAGGGAATCACAATAAAAATCCCAGCATGCTTTCTGGTAGAAATCTAGAAATTCCAGTATAGAGGGAGCATTCAGATCAGTGGGGAAAGGATAGAGTATTTAAAAATCAGTGCCATCACAAAAACAGCTTTCCACGGGAAGAAAATAAGATTGGACTTACACATTATAGTAAACAAATGCAAGACAGATGAAAGCAAATGTAAAAAGTTAAATAAAAATCTCACAAGAGGGGTGCCTGGGTGGCTCAGTCGGTTGTGTCCAATTCTTGATTTTGGCTCAGGTCATGATCTCATGGTTTGTGAAATCGAGCCCTGCATCAGGCTTCTGGGCTCTGCACTGACAGTGCGGTGCCTGCTTAGGATTCTCTCTCTCCCCCATCTCTGCTCCTCCCCGGCGTGCACACTTTCTCTCTCAAAATAAACAAACATTAAAAATAAAATCTTCCAAGAAACCTAGGAGACTGTAGGTATAATTTAGGAGCAAAAGAGACCGTAACTATGACTGGAAGTTCTGAAATATAAAATTAGACAATAAAACTCTCATATAGTACAATTGTGTGAGTGTGTGTGTGTGAAGTGTGCATAAGAAGTCTCTAAACTATCTTTGCAACTTACCTTTATAGTCTAGAAATATTCCAAATAAAGTTTAGAATAAAATGCAGAGCAGAGGCACCTGGGTGGCTCAGTCTGTTGAGTGTCCGACTCGTGATTTCAGCTCAGGTCATGATCTCATGGTTCATGAGCTCAAGCCCCACATAGGCTCCGCACTAATAGCGCAGAGCCTGCTTGGGATTCTCTCTCTCTGGTCCTCCCCTGCTTGTGCATGGGTGCTCTCAAAATAAACTTAAAAAAAAAAAAAAAAGATTCAACCTAATAAAGTTCCACATTGTTTAAAAAATATGCAGCAAAAGTTAATAAAGTCAATGGTTAAATAATAGATTTGGACAAAAATATAACCTATAACAAAAAACTACTAATAGCTATAATATATATAACGCATAGCTAATTATAATAGCTGTAAATATAGAACAGCTATGCTCAAGATCCCTTTCAAACTGAACAAGAAGGAAAACCCCCTCCAAAAATAGGCAAAATATATGAAGTCAGTTTAGAGAACAGCAAATCAAATACCCCCAATTCTCCTCCTATAAAAAAGAAAACCACACAAAAAGATACACAAATTCACTAGTGACCAGGGATAAACATAAAATCAAATAATACATATTTCTTTATGCCAAATAGTCTTCTAAAAACTATAAAGCTCTAATATTTACTATTGGTTGAATGCAGGGGAAAAGGGGATTCATATTGTTAGTGGAACTGTAAATATTGATGGCCTTTTTAAAAAAGGGAATTTGATAACCTAATTACACAGGTTACATAGTCTATTACATAGACTTTGCACCTAGCCATCTGATATCCATGAAACTATCTCCCATAATTAAAACTACCAGAAAATAAGGACTTACAGTATGAGGATGTTTCCTGCACTGTTTTGTAGCTGGGGCGGGGCGGGGGGGGTGGGGGGAGCAGGAAACAAAAGAGCCAAGAGAATGCACATCATATGCAGCCATTGAAAAGAATGAGTTGAAGCTATACCAGTTGACTTGGACTAATTTCTGTAAGATATTGAGAAAATCAAGAAAACTGATCAATGTCTATATGCACTGTGCATGACTATGTAACATGGAGGAAACTATGCTGTCATACATACTTGCTCCTTTGCATCGGTTATGGGAGAAGGTAATGTAGCAAGGAGGGGCTGAGGAAAGATGGAGCAAAGAAAAAAGGGAAGGAAGGAAGCGGGGGGGGGGGGGGGGGAAGGGCTGAAAGGGAAAGTAAATTCTTTTCTATGCATTCTCTACGACATCAGTTCGCATATTACCTTTCTAAAGCAACAAATTTCTTTATTTAGATGAAAGTATCATATTTCCTATAATAAATGAACATACAACAAAAAGCCCCCCAAAAGCAAAATTAAAATGCCTTGGCTAAACCAACCCTGAAAAATGATGTTCCAGTTAATGAGGGAAACAAAGGCAAGAATGTAGCTTAAATCTCCTTGCAGCCTGCAGCCCACTGAGACACGTGAAACATGCAGAGCGTGACCTTCCTCCAGGAACTCACGGCTGCCTTAAGGTTTTATTAAAAACTAAAAATGGCCTTAACAGCAGCTGCCCCTCACGGTCCTGAAAGCCTGTTTCAAACTTCTTAGAAACTTATTTTATCTCTATCCCCACTCCCTCCACAAACTTAAAAGTATATAATCAGTCACTCCTCACAATCCCAGTGCAGCACCTTCTACCCATGGGTCCTGTCCCTGTGCTAAAATAAAATCACCTTTTTTGCACCAAAAATGTCTTAAGAATTCTTTCTTAGCCGTTTGCTCACAAACCCAAAACTTCCAAATTTCATCATAGTGGCTGTCATACACCTACATTTATGAACTAACGTGATATAAAACCTTATTAAAAGTGACTGTTTTTTCAGTCACTTGTTTCCAACAACTTGTTCTAGTGTACAATGTAACAAAAAGACTGGTCACCAACTCTGAGGCCTAAGCCCACAAACATTCTCATTCCCACTGCTCAGTTATTCTGTCCCCTCATAGCAAGCCTATCCTCAATCTCCTCTTCATATATAAAGTACTTATTAGTACATAACTTACAGGAAAAAGACAAGACATGGTCCTTGCCCTCAAGAGCCTACGGTTTCTTTCTTTTTAAGAAAGTATTATAATTCAGAATTTGGAGGCACCTCGTACACCTGGTGTTGTGAAACAACTAAATTTTACCTCTTCCGTGTTGGATAAAAGGTAGTTGAAATAAGTGTTCCAGTTATTAGGCAAAAGGCTGGAAAGGAAAACAATAAAAGCAAAACTGTGTCATCACCACAGAGCCAGGACAATTTGCAGATTCTAGGATTAGTAAACTCTTACAAAAGAAAGAGCCTGCCACTCCTTACTGCTCATATTATATCGATAAAGATGAACTGATTCTCAACCGTGAAAACCTGGTTTTCTGTAGTATTAAAAAACAATTCACAATGCCCAGATAGCCTTAACAATTTCTACCAAATATTCAAAAAAGACATAATTCCAATCTTATGCACTCTGAAACTGAAGTTTATCCCAGGAGGTTTGTATAATATTTGAAAAATCAAATTCATATTTTAACCATATTAACCATAACCATATTAACCCTTAAAGGAATAAATCACAATTATATGACAGATGTCCCTCCCAATAGCAGCCAATAAAATTCAACATATTTCCCAAGGTAAAAACTCTTGGCAAACTATAAGTTACAAGACAATTTAATTAATTAGACAAAAGGCAGCAACAAATTTATCTGCACAAATATCATACTTAATGATTGTTATTCAGCACTTTGCACTTGAAGTCCTAGCCAGTGCAAAGGGGCCAGAAGAAGAAATACATGATAGAAAGATCAAAGAGGAAGAAACAAAACCGTTTGAATCTTGGCTTTGCCACTTACCAGCCATGCAACCCTGGACAAGATACTTAACTCTGTGCCTCTGTTTCCTCATCTATAAAACAGGAATAATAAATATCTCCTTCACAGAGTTGTCTGAAGAGTTTATAAATAAGTTAATATTTTAAAAGTATGTAGAAAGTGTTGGACAATTCAGAGCACTGTAAAAGTGTTAGATAAAAAAATAAATTATTCACACATGAGGACTGTGTACACAGAAATCTCAAAGAAGCTTAACTACTGGAATCAAGAGTAGTATTCCCCAGATACAAAATTACACAAAAATCAGCTGTATTTATATATACTATTAGTAACAAACAGAAAATGGCACCGAAAAAAAGATAAAGTTCCCCAGGGAATAAAATTTAACATAAGACACAAAAGACCTCTACAGGGATAATTACAGACCCACTGCAATCCCAACTAAAACTGGTAAAATTCAACAAGGTTATTTCTAAAGTAGTTATGGAAATGTAAAGTGTCAAGAATAGTCAAACCACTCTCCAAGAAAAACAAGGTGGCAGATTTGTCTTACTAGATGTCAAATACCAAGATTGGTATCTAAATAGTCCATTACCTCACCTGGGAGAGGATCTCTTTCTGCAATGCTCATGCATTTGGTAGGAATCTTTTAGATCTTTGCACTAATGTTATCTAAGCAGAAATGCTCTGTATAAAAACAGCACTACCCAATACCTCTAGTCCCTTCATTCCACACTTTGTATTTTTCATAGCACCCATCATCTGACACGATTTTAAGCTATGTGTATGTTTTTCATGTCTCTCTCCCCCAACTATACTATAAGGTCATTGAAGCCACGGTGTCTATTTGGTACAATGCTGTATCTCCAGTCTACTTTGTTACTTGAATGAATAAATTGGCAGCAATCACAAAAATTCTGACTAGCATATGAAGTACAATGATTAAAATTTAACTAAATTTGAAAACTGCAAACTCCCTTTCACTACTCATCTATTAAATGATGGTTACCAAAACACTGTAACTCTCCCCAAGTTTAGAATACTATTCTGAGCATTCAAAACCCACCAGTATGTAAACATTGGCTTTTAGCAATGATAACTCATGCTTTAATAAGGAAAATAAAACAAGCCTATTAAAAGGAACTATATAAAACATAGCCCCGAGAATCCTAATGACTCTGGCTAGAAAGGCAAAATGATCAGAGAACAGGTTAGGTATTTTGCTCACATAGGAAGTAATAGTTATGATGGTTTTCAATATATATTTTATGCTTTAGCAATCAGTTTACATTTAACTAGACAATATGCTATGGAAAGTCTTACATATTTACAAATTAACTCAATTTGCACTGAAAATAAGAGTGATAGACTGAATTTAACATAAAAGGTTCAGTGCTCTGAGGCTGGGAATTTGTACATTTAAGAGAATCCCGTTAAACTGGTGGTCTACATAACGAACAGTAGAGTATATGCCATTATAATCTTTGTATTTTTCTCTCTCACTACTATGTGATTTTCCCTCCCAAAGGCCTTAAAGAAAGCAAAGTACAAATGGTCTTACAAAGATTTTGGTGAGTTAAGGCCTGTCTTGAACCCTGGAGTATTCTCCTGTTCTAGGCTAGTCCTAGAGTTAAGCTCCAGGGGAATTCGGCTTGGTCCTAAATAAATCCAAATTTGAAGGATCCCTGGGAGATGAAGGAACTTCTGAAGCCAGTGGAAAGGTTTAGACCATTTTTCAAGTGAGACTGGCGCAGTACTGGTTGAGGGCACAACCAGAAGAGGAATGGGGTACACTGCATGCACGGACCTCTACATGGTACCACTTTTGCTGTATTCCTCCAAAAATCGTTTAGCTTTCCATTTCATCTTTGGTCATTTACAGAAATGTCAAGAAGGTGGTCAACATATTATTTTCATTATTAACTATGTAACAGGAAATTAAAAAAATCAGCAATGCATTTTGTAGAGGCTGTGAGGGTGGAAAGCATTTGATTACAATTAATAGCTTAAATTTAAATGGCTGTAGTTTCATGATCTTATGTTGCCAGAGTAAAATCTTAGAATAGTCTTTCAAGATCTTTTTTCCTTTTCTGTTAAGATGAGGATTTATAATATCTCTTCACAATTTAATGATAGATCTATTTACTTTCCAACCAATACCCGTTAAAAAAATGAAATATGTTGACGAATAAAGCAGCTTCTTTCTAGAGGAAAGGCAGGCATCAAACATGAAGAAAGGATAGTTTCTAACATTGTTTGTTGAGAATTTCAGCAAATGCTTCCTTTTGGGCTGAGACCAGGATACCGCATCATCTCAATAGCTTGCAAGATCTATAAATAACTGCCATGTAGCAAATAAGCAGTCTTGTTCTTATGAAAACACTTACGCACGAACCATAAGGCAGCAATACATTAGTATTTACATTTATTTAATGTATGCAGTTTACACACTCACTGTTGAACAAAATTGGAATGCAAACAAATATACAAATACCATAATAAGCATTATCAAATAAAATAACTGGCACTAGTGTTATAAGCATATTAATGGATGTGGTGAGAACAAGTGATGGGAGAAGACTGCAGCCCAGGGCATTTTTCTTTTTATCAAAAGAAAACGCTCAGTAGCACCATAATGGTAATACTTAACAGAAACACTTAGGATGGAACATTTCAACTGCTATCATTGAGGTTAACCTGTTTTACAGAAGTGAATTAACAGTATAGGCAGTATTTTGGCCAACTTCTGTTTATGTCAGCTGTCACTTTCCATAAACAAAAGCAAAAGAAAGTAAAGCCAGCCATACACGGACCCCTCCTCAGTACTTGGTACAAACTCTGCACCGTGCTTTGAGCTCATGATCGGAGAAGATACGCATGTGTTAAAAACTGAGGTTATGTATTTACTAAAGCCTGAGTGTGTCTTTGGTAGGCTAATACTTTTTCAGTGTTGTTATTATTAATCATTTTTATGTTTATCTATCCTCTATTTGTCTACATAATCCAAAGTGGCTAGAGAGGACATTATGGAAAACAATAGAGCAAAATCTTCAAACAACTAGGCCCTTAAAATCCAGTCTATTCCAAAGGCACCAAGAATCAATGGGGTGCAAACGTCCCCTTGGTGGAAGGTGACTTTTTTGTAATACTTATAAGCTAATGGAGTTGTATTTTGTAGTTTTATATATCTTATTTGGTGCTGTCAGTGTACTTAATTACCTACTTTTACACTTTGCTTCTAAGATGGCATCAACAATATGCAAGATATAGAGAGTACCAGGTATTTCTATTTCAAAGTTGTGCAAAAACTGCCACAATCTTGCTCAAAGTGTCTAAGTATCCAAATGGTAGCAAATGGGCTGCATTAAGCTTTATATATCCACATTGCATATGAAGAAAAAAATGAAATTTATGCCCAGTTATGAATAGAAATGTTACAAAGAGGATCATATACTGAGAGTAACCTGCAAAGTTCTTTAAACAGTATCCCTTAGTGGTTTCAATAAAATGTCACTAACCACTTATCCCTAAGCCTCAAGTTTTCTTCATAAGAACGTTTCTAACGGCATTAGTATTTTATATTGATTATAAATTAAGCCAAATTTCTATCTAAATACACAGTATGTGCTTCAAGCAATGCTTTGTGGTAAACACACAAAACATACTTCTCTTAAGAATTATAGTCCTTACAATAATGCACTTTTTAAAGCCTTCATTTCATAGTTTGGTAATTAAGATCCACATGAAACACAATGCTTTGCTGAACAGAGAAAATGTATCTGCATTAGATTATGCAACCTGGCATTTGCTGGTAACTTGAAACTGAAAGTAGTCACATGTAGTTCAACCAGCTCCAAACAAGGTTGTTCAGTGGTAATTAATTTGCAGCATTTATAGGCCTAAATTTCAGTCTGAATTGCAACTTTTAACTCCATTGTCTGATGTGAGTGGTTATTATTTGTTTCTTTTAGTGATTCACCAAAATATAAATCAACATTGGGTTTTATTCCATTGTTACCATGTTCTTCAGCAATATGATTCAACTGTGGAACTTCTGAACATGAAGCAGTTTTGGTAAGCACAGAGATGCTACACTGATGTGGGGAATTTTCCAGACGGTCGTTTTCTACCTCAGGAAGAATGTTAACAGTAGCAAAGCGGGCATGATAATCATTGGAACCATGACTACAAGAAGTTTTCATGCTTTCTAGGTCAGAACAACTAAATTCAGAAAAATGACTAGAGTGGGAATCCGCTACAGATGGCATACTGTCACTGAGGGACGGAGCCTCAAATTCACTTGAGTTCGTGCTTTGTTGTTCTAACAACTGTGCATCCATGTCCTCTCTGGTCTCATTTATCTTCATGGTACTCTTTTTCCTCAATTTACCACTTTTAGCTTTCTTTCCTGCTGTTGCTTCTTTGGACCACTTGGTGGCACCGGATTTACCTTCAGGCAAGCCACTGGATGAACCACCAGGGTGACTTCGAGCGGCACTGCCATCCTCCACGCTACTACTTCCACTGTTGTGCCTGAATTTAGATGGCTTTGATTCAATATCTACTTGCACCTCCAGACTGTTGCCTTCTCTGGAACATAGAAGTGACAAATACAAACAAATTTCTAACTTCCTTTTATTTCTATTCAGGTAACAGCAAAGGGGGA
The DNA here is from genome assembly GCA_028646485.1 of Cryptoprocta ferox. NCBI lineage: Eukaryota > Metazoa > Chordata > Mammalia > Carnivora > Eupleridae > Cryptoprocta > Cryptoprocta ferox. The sequence goes on along the minus strand of CM053569.1, from coordinate 34,587,675 downwards.
GGGATTTCTGTGTGAAAAATTCAAAGACTATATAAAAGCTATCAGAACAAATTGACGCAGGACATGTTCTATTAAAAACTACTTGAAATAATAGGACTCGATTTATAACAATGCTTCAATTAAGAAAAAAACAGAAATAGCTACATTTATTGCTTCTGCTGTTCCAGGTACTATGTTACCTTCTCCATTTTTTTTTCAGAACAGCTTTATTGAGATGTAATTTACATATCACAAAATTCAGGTGTTTAAAGCACACATTTCAATGTTCTCTAGCATATTCACAGAGTTGTGCAACCATCACCACACCACCACCTAACTTTACATCATTTTCATCATTCCCAAAAGAAACTGTATCCACTTCCACTGCCTGTCTTCCCTCTCCCACAACACCTAATATACTTTCTGTCTTTATGGATTTGGCCTGCTCTGGACGTCTCATCTTTTTCTTTTCCCAGAGAACCCAATTGTTGGTAATGAGTATTTATAATAGTGTTGCCTAATGACAGGAATAATTCTTTTAAAATTAATTAAAAAAAAACTTTAGCTTTTGGGGCACCTGGGTGGCTCAGTTGGTTAAGTGTCTGACTTTGGGTCAGGTCATGATCTCACGGTTCATGGGTTTGAGACCCATATTGGGCTTTGTGCTGACAGCTTTAGAGCCTGGAGCTTACTTTGGGATTCTGTGTTTCCCACTCTCTCTCTGCCCCTACCCCGCTTGTGCGTGCTCTCGCTCGCTCTAAGAATAAACATTAAAAAAGTAAAAAAAAAAAAAAACCTTTAACTTTATTTTATAACCGTTGTTTCCTTACTTGTCCAATGGGAGGTAGGAATTCAGAATAGATCCTGCCATTGCTTTGGTGCTGGCATTATCACTAACTGTTCCCAAGCTGACTGTGCCAGATTCTCCACTTAGACTGTACCGTTCTTTCTGTACATCTGCTTGTACTTCCAACCTTAAAAAGTGGGAGGAGATAAAAACTGCAATTACATATAATATCAGACTACTATAATATGTACCTTCAAATAATTCAGTTAAGAATCCTAGTAATAAGAAACTATTTTAGAAACAACTACCAGAATTTTTGTTTCCTTTTATTTGATTATTTAAATTCTACTGCAGCACACTGAACAGTACCAGCCATCCAAATATAAAATAGGAAAAATTAGCTGCCTGCCAAGTAAGATACTAACAGAATAACACAAAAAGGACATAAAAGATTTTAATTAAATATGCTTTGCCATGTTTGAGTGTGAAACAAAATCTGAATACACTAAAAACCATTCTACTTGACAGATCAGTGAATCAAAAAATCCCGAGCACCTATATACCAAAAACGATCCTACAAATTTGACCTGATTCTTTAAGAGTTTGTATTTAAAAGCAAGCTACCTAAAAATAAGATAAATAGGACCAATTTGTTTTTTGAGGTGCATGGGTGACTCAATCAGTTAACTACGTGACTCTTGATTTTGGCTCAGGTCATAATCTCATGGTTCATGAGCTCGAGCCCCGCATCGGGCTCTGCACTAATGGTGCAGTGGCTCAGTTAGTTAAGCACCCAACTTTGGCTCAGGTCATGATCTCATGGTTCGTGAGTTCACATCGAGCTCCTCTGCTGTCCGCATGGGGCCCACTTTGGATCCTCTGTGTCCCTCTCTCTCTGCCCCTCCCCTGCTAGTTTTTGCTCCCTCTCTCACAAAATAAATAAAGAAGCTTTAAAAACTTTTTAAAAAAGATCCTAAAAATTGAACACCTGATTCTTTAAAACAGACATAATAATAAACACTACTATAACTAAAGAGTTTGTATTCAAACGCAAGCTACCTAAAAATAAGATAAATATGACCAATTTATCTTAATGCATGTATACTTTCTTACATTAAAAAAAAACAAAGCTAATAAAGAGAAGTAAAGAATAGTGAATTAGAGAAGAAACAAAAGAGGATAAAAACTCTTTAAATTCCTCCTACTTATCTGCCTGGATATTGGTAGAAGACTTGACGAGAATGAAAAGACCATAAATACACAAAAGGATTCAGGTGGATGAGACTACTCTGGCCTCAGTTCACACACTCGCACATATCCTGATACCTCCTGCTCCCCCAGGCCTTAGCCAATGTCTCCCTTTCTAACATCCAGCTGCTGCTGCCTTGAGAGGTAAGGTCCAGGCTTAAGTACTGCCTTTACTGTGTCCACTGAAGCAGCTCTAGCACTGATTCACAACAGCAGATACGACAAGTGCAGTGAAAACACTGACAGAACGCTATGCCTTAGACTTGGCTTTTACCACACCATGGGTATATACTATTATGACAGAAAATTAAAACAAGTAAAAATCTCCTGTGAACCACAAAATTCATTTTTAATATTACCATTTTCTTTTTCCTTTTTTTTTTATAACGTTCTTTTTTTAATTTTTTTTTAATTTATTTTTGAGAGACAGAGACAGAGACAGCGTGAGCAGGGGAGGGTCAGAAAGAGAGGGAGACACAGAATCTGAAGCAGGCTCCAGGCTCTGAGCTAGCTGTCAGCACAGAGCCCGATGTGGGGCTCGAACCCATGAACCATGAGATCATGACCTGAGCTGAAGCCGGACGCTTAACCGACTGAGCCACCCAGGCGCCCCAATATTACCATTTTCAACCCTGAAACAGCAGGGTTATATGTAATCATCATCATGATTACATAATGACATAATCATTCAAAAGTCTTACTTAATGAATAATTGATAGTTAACAGAAGGCAAACAGAAAACAAAGCACATTTCTCTTACCTGTTAAAACAGTTTACCATGGCACTCCCTGACAGACTCCCTGTTATACTGGCTCCAGCCAGGGCCATGGTACTGGCCGTTTCACTCAAGTTGTCTCGAATGGCTCCTATTCGATCCATGTGGCTTCCACTCGCACTCAAACTGCCAGTCAGACCACCAACACTTCCCTCCCCTATGCTAGGGTTGTGTCTTGCTTCTGCTACTGAAGTTGTATCTAAATGCAAATATTTCAAAAAATTAAGTAAGCGTGATTATTACTTCTCCTCTTCTTAAATTCCTCCATGATTTCTAATAAGACGTTTTATTATAAAACATACACAGGAATAGAAAAGACATCTGGAGTCAGGGACACGTAACTATGACGTAAAAGGAAAGGGAAGTATCTCAGAGTTTGAAACTAGATTAGGGACTAACTCTCATTATTAAATTGTCACCACTTTTTGCCATAATAGAATTGTATGGGGACAGAAGGTAGCTACACTTGTGGCGAGCATAGTATAATGTAGAAACTTGTTGAATCACTATGTTGTATACTTGAGGAATGAGAAGAAATGGGAGAGGAGAAAAATAGTTTTCTCGTGTTTTTTAAGATTAAAAATACTAGGATTTTTGTATGCTAATGGGAACAAATAAATATGGTGAAAGCAAGCACCTACTATGTTCTGGGTGCTAAAAATACAATAACAAAAAGCACACATATAGGCCTTGTCTTTAAGAAACCAACTAAACAAAAAAATTATTACAAATTGTGATAAGTGCTTTTAAAGAATAAAATCTTTACCTTCAAGCTAAAATTGGCTTGAAATCCTTATCCCCCCCCCAAAAAAGTGGTCAGCACTTTTTTAAAAATCCAGAAGATTTAGGAATTCTATAAAAAATCTGACAGTTGAAAAAGTTAGCTGACTTTGGAGGCAAATATGTGAGTTTCCAATAACATTTAAAACGCTTATTATTCTCCAGGTCACAAAAATGGACCAGAAGTTGATTTCTAGATATGTTCTACAGATCCAACTGTCTATAAGCTCTTATAAGATCTGATACCAGGGGAGAAGACTTTTCCAGGCAGAGGGAACTCCAAGTTTAAAAGTCTAGAAGTGAAGGTGTACTTGGCATCCTCAAAAACATGAAGGAGGGATGGTATAAAATAGGAGAGGGACAAGAGAGAGTTCAGAGATGCAGCCCAGGAAAGATCATGTGGGGCAGTATAGGCCACGGTAGGGATTGTGGATTTTTCCTTCAGTACAGTTGGAAGCACTAGGAGAGTTCTGAGCATAAGAAAGACACGATCTGATTTATGTTTCAGACGTTATCACTATGGCTATGCTGTGGAATAGTGAGTGGAAGATGAGATGATGATGGATCAGCTAAAGAAGCTATTACAACAGACCAAGAAAGAGGACAGTAGCTTGGACTAATGGAATAGTGGTGGAGAGGGTAAGAAATGGTTGGATTATAGCTAAATGTTGAAGGAAACACCAGAATCTGCTGACGGATCTGATGTAGGGCAAGAAGGGAAAAGGAGAGTCACTGTAAGTGAAGGCTTTTGGCCCAAGCAACAGCAAGAATGGAAAGACTACTTAATGAGGTGAGGATGATGACTGAGAGAACATGTTTTAGAGTGATGAGTTTGGTTGCAGACAAGGTAACCTTGAAATTCTTGTTAGATATTCAAGTGTAGAGTAAACAGAGGCTTAGATGTATAAATGTGAAGTTCAGAGGAGAGTTCCAGGCTAGGCACAAATTTATGAGTGTCAGTCTACATTATTATTTAATAGGGTAGACTATACACACAGTGAGTGTAGATGAAGACTGACAAGGAGTAGCCAGGAGACACGATGAGATATGGTTTCCAAGAAGATAAGTAAAGAAAATGTTTCAAGAAGGAGGGCATGGTCTACCATGACAGGTGTACTTTTATATTAAGATGAAAACCAAAAGTTGACCATTATATCTGGTAACATGGAGGTCATTCATGACTCTGCTTTAGTGGAGCGGTAGAGGTAAAATTCTAGAGTGGAAGGTCCAAATACGTTTGGAGTGGGTTCAAGACAGAATGGGAGATAAGAAATTGTATATTATCTTTACACATCTGCCTGATTATTTCTTGAAGACAAATTTCTATAAGAAGAATTGCTGGAATACAGAACATGCACATTTTTTAACGTTTATTTACTCCTACTGGTAGTCTATGAGGGCCTTTTCATTCTCTAGTTAATTCATATTTCTTTGAATAACAGTGGGTTGAAGATACTCTCTATATTCACTGGCCATCTGCATTTCTTCTTTTATGAACTACCTTTGTCTTCATATCCTATTCTTACTGATTTGTAGTATTTTAGGCAAAATTTAAGACTGAAAGTCCAGATTTTCTAAGACATTACATTTCCAGTATAGGTTAGGTACCCAGAACCCTTCTACCCTCTTTCATCCATTCACCTTTCCTAGGCAGTTCATTCTAGTGATATACTTCTGGATGAATGCTATTAGGCCTAGTGAAAAGAAGGCAATGGAAATTCTAATTTGCATGTTATCTATTCCACCAACTTAAACTATTAATAAGTACATTATCTTCCTTTGCTTAAAGGACTTACCTACAGCTGTGTTAGTTCCACCAACATTTATATCATTTTCATCATCAAATTCAATCCTGACTCCTTTTCCATTGCCTGTTGAGACTCCACAACCTCCACTTCGACAGAGAGAAATTGGAACAACACCATAGACATAGGCTAACATAATAGGAACACCAATACCTAAAGAGGAATTAAATTAGTCGTTAGAAGCCAAAAAATAAATTATAGAAACGTGAGTTTTTAGAAAGCCTTTTCAAGAGAAAGCATACAGGAGAAAAGTGCTGTTGCTCTCTAACTCTTGCCCAAAGTAGATTTACCCAGCTATTAAGGGAAACAAATTCAAAGCTTCTAACCTTTAAGGTGACACTCATGAGGAGAAAAAAAGATGTAAATCTTTTTAGGTGCCAAGTCTATAAACTGTATGGGGTGAGGGAGGGAATAAGCCACTAAGAATTTACCAATCATCCTAATGCTAGGCTCTTGAGTCTATAGTACTTTTAGCCAATACAATTACTCAATGAGAGGTTTTCTGTGGCTCAAATTGTTCTTAAATAAATAAAAAAGTAATTATCTTCAACAATACAATGCTTTGTTTTAAAAAAAATCCTTCCACAAAACTGAAAATTTGAGGCTATTGTATTTTTAAGCATTTTCTTACCTACAGTTACTGCAGCTACAACTGGAGATACTATTACAGACAATGTTACGCCACCTGTTATGGCCAAATTCCGTTTGTGCTTTGAAACATCTTTGCCTTCGTATCGATTGTGAATCTTGAATTAAAAATAAAAATGGGGTGAAGATTTAAAGAGAAAACACATTACATATCCAATTTAGATGAAATAGACCTACATTTGCTAGTAATTTAAAGCGATTTCTTTTATAATTTCATTCCACTTAGGTGTCTTAATTCAAGATAGATGTTTTAATGTTCTTAAACCACATTCTTACACATACTTTACCCCTTATTAATAATTTGCTTCAAAAACACAGTGATTTAATAGATTTTACTTTGTGTTTACTTTTAAATAGTCTTGAGTAAATGTATAATCTTATTCAAGAATAGTTAAAATGTTTTGAGCAAAGAAGGAATTAAGAATACTATTTTCAACATAGTTATGAATTGGATGTCTGACTAATAGGATTACTCCTAAGAAATTTAGCATTCCAAGGTTTCTTTCTAAATAAACATCCCTAAATGGTAAAAGTTGGCTTCTGGGGGAGATTTCCACAACTTTTTATTTTTTTTTAATATTTATTTTGAGAGAGAGCGTGAGTGGAGGAGGGACACAGAGATACACACAGAATCCAAAGCAGGCTCCCGGCTCTGAGGTGTCAGGGCTCAAACCCATGAACTGTGAGATCATGACCTGAGCCGAGGTCAGACCCTTAACCCGACTGAGCCATCCAGGCACCTCCCCCCACCCTATTTTTTAAAAATTGACCTTTACCAACCAGTACTAATAAGCAAACATCACTAAGTAAGTCACTTGGATCCCTTTTTACAAAGAAAAATATTATCAAATGACTCAGAATCCTAGGGTCCCAATTATAGCTCAAAGTAAAAAGTCAAAAGAGGGAAAAAAGAGAATGCGGGTGACAGAACTTAGATCTACTTAGCATCTTTGTACAAGTAGTAAAAAAACAATATAATATCACATTGAAAGGCGCTTGTGAGATATATGAACTTCAAGAAACAGCTCAGTATCTGGGACACCTGGGTGGCTCAATTGGTTATGCATCTGACTTTAGCTCAGGTCATGATCTCAGGGTTTGTGAGTTCAAGTCCCACACTGGGCTCTGCGCTGACAGTCAGAGCCTGCAGCCTGCTTCAGATTCTGTGTCTCCCTGTCTCTCTGCCCCTCCCCTGCTCATGCTTTGTGTGTCTCTCTCTCAAAAACGAATAAACGTCAAAAAAATTAAAAAAAAAATAAAAAAGAAACAGCTCAGTATCTTTGGTCTCATGATTTGCAAGAGCTAAAACTAATAAGTAGATTTCTCCTCTATTTCAGGAGAGATTCAAGACAGCCCTCAAAAGTGTGCAAGTAGTCTCTAGTGGGATATATTAAACAGTGAGAAAGCTGGGGTGGGGATATGGGAGAGGCATGTATGGGACAAGAAATATTCCTATTTCCTAGTCAGAATCTTGTTTCCCAGCATTGACTATATGTTCCTAGGGACTGGGCCTCTATAATCCCCTCAACAGTCCATGCAGGTAGAGATGGCAGACCCTCCATTATCTCCTTCAGTACTGCAACTAATTCTTGCTCCTCTCCCAACTACCATTCCTGAAAAACAGCACTGAAGCAAAATAAAGCCAAAACTAAAAATTGACAGAGTAGACAGGAATCTTCCAGAAAACTCTGCATCCTTAAGTACCAATGTTTAATTACAGTGATCATATCATGCTACTTCTGGTTCAACTTAATTTTTTCTATTTTACTATTTTGTGCCACATTTTCTATTTGCTATTGCAAATAAAGACTAAGACTGGGGTGTCTGGGTGGCTCAGTTGGTTTAGCGTCCAATTTCAGCTCAGGTCATGATCTCACGGCTCGTAGGTTTGAGCCCTGCATCGGGCTCTGTGCTGACAGCGCAGAGTCTGGAGCCTGCTTCAAGTTCTGTGTCTCCCTCTCTCTCTGCCCCTCCCCTACTCACACACTCTCTCTCAAAAAAATAAAGAAATATTTAAAAAAAAAAAAAAAAAAAAGACCAAGCTTTTAGGTACTTAATCAACTTAATAGGTTTTCCTGGGCTGGTTTGTATCCCCAAATACCATAGAGAACATTGTTTCAATGGAAAACTAATTCATCAACTTGCAACCCTTTGGGTAGATGTTTGAAAAAAGGAGACTGGTAACTGCACCTAAGACTTGGACAATGAGGTAAATAATCTCTCCTCTATAAATTATTTGTAAGTGTGTGTAGTACAACAGTCTCTATTTACCTTCTACTTCTATTTCTAAGTATGTGAATAAACAGTTTTGTTTTTAGCAAAGCCCTGCTTTGGATAATTACATGAAAAATTATTATGATCAGCTACTATGTTTGGGACTTTAAACAAGCTTAGTTACTTAAAACCTTCTGAAATAAACATTTGGCTCATAAGTATCTACATTTATCCTTGGTCCCAAAGCTAATTTAAAAAAAAATAGCATGTACTGTTATTTTTCTGATTATAAAAGTAATATACTTTGAATATTTTAAAATGTGGCTATTATATGGAAGAGGATCAGCCTTGTCTTGAGTTTGGTCCCAGAAGTTGTAACTACAATTTAATGAAACAATTTAAAGGGCAACAGATTATGACTCAACATAACAATTACAGATATCTGGCATCAGAAAGGGCAGCTTCAGGAGTTGGTGTTTTCCCCATCACTGAAGTGCCCAAATGGCTAGAGAAATTTATCAGGGATCTTACATAAAGAATGTGTGTATCTGGGCTTATATCCTAGGCTCTGCTTCTTTTTGTGTAACTTAAACTTTCCTAAACCTCAATATTCTAACACATAAATTTCCGTGAGTTTAAAATGAGTCAAAGTATATAAAACACCCACCACACAGTAAGGGCTCAACAGCTCTTTTTTTTTCTTTTTTTTTAATTCCTATACTTTATTCTGCTTCAGTATACGGTTGCAATTAGATAACTTCTATAGTTACTTCTCAATTCTGAGATTCTATTAACGTAGACAGCAGCAGACTTCTTAGCCATTTCACAAATTATTCCTTTTACCTTTCAAAAAAAGAATCACTGCTTAGCTAAAGAAATATAATTAATCACTCACAGGCCAGTGGTAATTATTGCTATTTGGACTTTCACAAGATTGTTATAATCTACAAAACAGCATAGTTAGTAATACCAGTAATCTAAGAAAATAAAAGCTTTGAACTAAAGTTCAAAATAATTCAGGAACTGGCTAATTATTCTTTGCCTTGAGGGCATGTGTTATTTAGCTATTAACTTTTTATAGGCCTGACTTTACAAGAATCTCATATCCATGAGAAATACATCAGGTGTGTCCTTCAATACTTAAAGTTAGAAAGGTTTATAATGCAAATGTACTCAAGTTTTCAGGTTCAGGTAATTTTAAGTCTACTTAAAAAAAATTTTTTTAATCTTTTTTATTGTTGAGAGAGCGAGAGAGACAGAGTGCGAGCAAGGGAGGAACAGAGAGGGTGACACAGAATCCGAAGCAGGCTCCAGGCTCTGAGCTGTCAGCACAGAGCCCGACACGGGGCTCGAACTCATGAACTGCAAGTTCATGACCTGAGCCGATGTCAGACATTCAAATGACTGAGCCACCCAAGAGTCCCAAAGCAAGTCTACTTTCTATGTATTTGTATGAGTTTGCCAAATGCTGAAAATTATTTTATGAAAAAATAAAAGTTTTATACTGAAAACACTAAAAATGATCTTTCAAAATGAGTAAAAAGCAAAACAAAAATCAACCTTAAACCTAAATATTTACAACAAGATAATAAGCTAATAAGGAATTAAGTATTTTACCTTACGGCCCACATATACAGGAATGCCAATAATCATTGCAGGGATAGCAATGCCAGCTATTAAAGCAATTCCTACAGGAGCACCAACAAGTGTTCCCAGCTGCCACAATATCTTCTTCTTTCGGCTCCAGGGTTTCTTCCCCCAAAAAGTACAACCTGATGGACTAGTGGAAAAAATTATAACTGTTACTGCTGCAAAATATAACAAAGACTATATATAATACATTAAAGAAAGGACTCTAAAAGAATTCTCATATTTAGGACTTAGGGTTTTTTTTCCCCTTTTAATTTTGAGTTCATTAAAAACCAAAAAAATCAGTGTAAGAAGCACCATAAGTTATTTTAAAAGGATACTGATGGGGCGCCTCGGTGGCTCAGTTGGTTAGGTGTCAGACTTCGGCCCAGGTCATGATCTCACAGTTCTGTGCTGACAGCTCAGAGCCTGGAGCCTGCTTCAGATTCTGTGTCCCCCTCTCTCTGCCCCTCCCCTGCTCGCTCATTCTCTCAAAAATAAATAAACATTAAAAAAAATTTTTTTAAAAAGGATACTGATAACTAGAATTCAGGTTAAATATTTATCCCTAGTCCTCCATTAGCCTGAAGATGTTAGTTTAGTTTCTGAAGAGTGAATTAATATAAAACATGCTTATTTCTATCCCTGTTCTAGGCATACAATTATCTGATTATATTAAATTCACTTTGTGGAATGAGGAAACTTATATATAAGAAATTAAATGGAATTATTTATGACCTAGCATAATTACATGGGGGGTATAAAATACTACTTTCTAGTTTAAAAAAACAAAACAAAAACAAAGAAGAAATCTATGTTTCCAATTTTTGACTAATTAATCCCGAGTGACTAACATAATAATTTGGTTCCTTTTAAATTTATGTAATTGGAATAAAATATATCCCTCTAAAAATCGTATAAACACCAAGTTTAAAAATGCTTGGGATAATACAGTTTCAAATTATCTTACAATATAAAATTATATTTAGATATAAATAGTTCCTTTTCCTTTCCCACCCAAGTACTAACCAGGCCTGATTCTGCTTAGCTTCCAATATCAGACAAGATTGGGAGCATTCAGGGTGGTATGGCCATAGACTAAATAGCTCCTTCTATAAACTTACCTTAGATAATGTAAATCTGAGATTTCTTTCATACACAACCAACAAAACTCACAACCACAGACAGCACATGTCATGTGATTACAGCTCCCATCATTCATCTTTATTATATAAGCAGCACATCGTGGACATGGCTTTATATCATCAGCTATCAGGAAAATAGAGAGAACTGTTTAGTACATAAAACTGGTTTAAAAACAACAGTTTCTAGTAGATAATCAATTGTAGCAATGCCAAAAAATCTTAACATATATAAGATTGTTAACTGATAGCTTTAGCCTATTTTTAGTATATAAAACATTTTTTTCCTTTCTGAAAAAAGGAACATATTTTATATTAAATTTTCTAATTGTAAACATTTTCAAACACAGTAGAACAATGAGAACAAAGAGTAACAAAATAATAAAAAGAGAAAGGAGAACCAAGGACAGCCCTGGGCAAACTGCAAACTACATAAAGTTTGTCTTTGTTCCTATCTCATAGCTGTCTTCTCTGAGTGGCACTTCATATTCTAGAACTTTTCTAACCATCTCTACTTTATTAAAATGTAGACATTCTTTATACTACATAATAGTTATCTTTGCCTTTTTAAATTCATTTTTCAAATGCTGTGGCTGTACACTTCTTCTACAGTAATATGGTTACAATGCACACAGGTCCCAAGTTAAAATCCAATGGTACATAACTTCTGGAATCAAATACAAGTTATCTCAAATTATACAACTATGTTGAACTTTGGCATCTATTTAATAGCAACCAGTAAATTATTTTACTATTATTAGTAGCCGGCTATATTTTCTAACTATACACGGTTAAGAAAAGATATGCATAGTACTAGCCACTGAATTCAAGTATTGGTCCATTTTCTTACATGAGAAGTATTATGCTATATTCTATTTTCCTTTCTAAATGTTTTACAGTCAAATTTTACTTGTGCTTTATCAGTGAATTCGGGTTTCCTTAGTGCTTCATTTAGAGCCAACACTGCTTTTTAACTTAAGAACTGATCAATGCTCACAATTAGTATTTTAATAATTCAAACAATTTTGAGAAAACTGATAACTCTATGTAGCCAGACCAAGAATATAAAAATTAAAAATATCCATAAGTCATGATTTAAATGATCCAAAGGACATAAAGTCTGCATTAAAATACTTTTAACACTGGAGCATGAATTTTAAAAAGCTAGCTTTTATAGGTGATATAATGGCTAGTACATCAAATGAAAGAAATGCTAATACTATCTCCTTAAGTGGCATACTAATTGATAAACTTCCTCATTCCAGAGTACACTCAAGTAGTAAATATCTTGGGGTGCGTGGGTGGTTCAGTCGGTTAAGCATCCAACTTCAGCTCAGGTCACAATCTCGTGGTTTGTGAGTTCAAGCCCTGAGTCGGGCTCTGTGCTGACAGCTCAGAGGCTGGAGCCTGCTTCGTATCCTGTCTCCCTCGCTCTCTGCCCCTCCCCCAATTGCGCGCGCGCACACATTCTCTCTCTCTCAAAAATAAACATTAAAAAGTAATTTTGACAAAAGTAGTAAATATCTTAGAGGTAGTAGGAGTAAAAAGACTCAACTTTGGCTCTGATATATGCAATCTTCAGAACAAAATGAAAGGAGACATCCTTATTCATTTCTTATGGTTCTAAAACACAAAATAGCCTTTTAACATACTAAGATTACATGTTAGAGAATTAATACCATAAGCAATGTATTTTTGATGTCTCCTTATAGATTTGCATGTTTTCACTGTGTACTTATTCTACAAAAGGTTTTGTCTTTGTCTCTTTTCTTAAAACAAATTAGAAAAAAATTCACTGTGTACATTATATATTTCTCTCAAAATATTCTCAAAATGCAAAAATCCTAAATAGAGTTGTTTTACCGATTAGATGGTCAATTGATGCCCCATTCCCCCCCAGCATCAATTAATCCACAGCTGCTTTATATTAAAAGTTTCCCATTCCTATTTAAGGTGAGTTTGACAAAGTTTTGTGTTTTTTTTTTAAATCGTATTTCTATTTACTGTTAAAATATGGGCTGACCTACTGTCATATAAAGAAAAAAATAACAGATTACAAAACACTATACAGCTCTCAAAATTTGTTTAAAAATGCTTCCACGCCCCACCGGATTACCTGTAAGGACTTACAACAAAATGTTAACAGTGGTTATCTCTTGGGGTGGTGGTAGTAGGGAATAGTACAGGGAATAGTAGTAGATAGGGGGGTGGAAAGCCAATTAAATATATTTTTAATAAAGAGAGAAAATACAGTAACAAAAATGAAAACTATAATTATTTAAAATGTGAACTCCAAGTGTATAAACTCCCTAGTAGCTATAAGAAAGTGTCTCATGTAGATGCAATACTGTCACAGTTTAAAGACAAATATAATCATAACACAGCACTCTTATTTATCTTCAACTGAATCAGAAAGAAACAGCCAACAGATTATTATCATTATGTCAAGCAATCATTAAAAGTGCAGCCAATTCTTCAAAAAATCATGATAATGGGAGACAAAAAAATACCAAGATATCTGGAATAATGGGAATTAATAAAACCATTTTAGATGGTAGTTCCCTTTCCTCATTTTCCCCCAAGTCAATGAGGAGCCAAGTTCAAGTTTTTTATAGATTACATCAAAAGAAACTATCACATAAATATTTGTCCTGAGAGTTTTGATTTTTTAGATCACTGAAGGTACAAATGCCATGTACTTTAAATTTCCAGAATTATAAGATTTTTAAACAAATATGGAAAAATTCCAAATGAAGTTTTTAAAATAATCACCTTGGGAGGCTATATTTATTCCAATAATGCTACTATCTGGCTCAAATCATTTGGGAAGTTTTTCTTTCATATTTACTTTCCAAGCTACTTAATATAATAAAAATCACTCTGGGGGGCACCTGGGTGGCTCAGTGGGTTACGCAACCAACTCTTGATTTCAGCTCAGGTCATGTGTCTCACACCTGGTGAGTTCAAGACCCACATCAGGCTCTGTGCTAACAGTGCACCGCCTGCTTGAGATTCTCCCTCTCTCTCTCTGACTCTCCCCCATTTGCACTCCCTCTCTCTAAAAATAAAAAAACTTAAAAAAAAATCACTCTCATGATCAGATTGTCACATCTTACTTTGGATACACCCCAAACCAGTGGTTCAACTTGGTATGATATTCTAGTTGTTAAACTTAGCTCCAAAGGAACATTTGGTCATTTCCAAAAATCGAATTGACATTAAGAAGACAATTTAAGTGGCTGTATCAGGATCTAAAGGTTATAGCCAATAAGGCATTCCAGGGTAGCACTGCTGGAAAAAAAAAAAAAAAAAAAAAACATAAAATCTCCCATGGTGAATACTGTGAGAAAGATCAACATTGATTTGGAAGACTAAATCATGATGTTTATTTTAAAATTAGTAACATACACAAATCTCTATCAGGTGACTGGCTGGTTTCTCTAGTTTCTTCACCTCTAACAGCCAGAGCACCTACTATGTGTCAGGAAATGTTTCAACCTTACAGACAGAAGTATTATTAGTATCTTCATTTTATAGCTGAGACAACTTGCTCAGGATTGCACAGAGAATTAGTGGAGAAGCTACAATTCATATCCAGACAGACTGATACCAGGGTCCAGTCTGTTACTCAGTATGTTGTGTGTCCTGTAACCAATAAACACCCATCCCTACATTTAGCGAAGAGGGATAACACTTCCAAGTGGACCATTCAATGGCTAACAGCTGACTCTCCAGTGTACAGTTTAGGTATATCAGGTCCCCCCTGAATTGCTTTTGGACCCATACCTACAAATTATTATTAATACCTTTGAGTTCCACCTCAAATCTTCAGGAAAGTAAACAGAAACAAGTCAATCAGCAAATAAGCATGAAAATCTGTGTACATTATATAAAATATTAAATGCTGAATTTAAAGTTTATTTTAAATGTTTAATTTTAAATTCAACTTTATTGACTATGACTTTTCTCTAACAGCATAAAGTATATAATACAGTACCTACACACTGCTGGTAGGAATGTAAATTATTTTCTTGAAAAACTTCTGTATTTTCCAAGTTTCTCCATTGTATAATCAGTGAGAAAAGTATTTTTCTAAAAAAACTATTTTTCTAAAAGCATTTTCCTTAAAAGTCCCAATAAACAATAAAATTCTGTAAAAGGGAAGTATTTTTTTGAATTTTTATTCGAAGAACATTAAGAGGTTCAGAAAATTTTTTAGGGGCACCTGGGTGGTTCAGTCAGTTAAGCATCTGACTTCGGCTCAGGTCATGATCTCACAGTTCATGAGTTCAAGACCCATGTCAGGCTCTGTGCTGACAGCTCAGAGTTCGGAGCCTGCTTCGGATTCTGTGTCTCCCTCTTTCTCTCCGCCCCTCCCCCACTCATGCTCTGTCTCTCTCCCTCAAAAAAATAAACATTAAAAAAAACCTTTTTTAAAAAATTGTTGAGATTTAGGAGATGCATACATTGTTCATGTACATATCCCCAGGTAATTTTTAAATTCTTAGCCAAAGACAAAGTTTTTAGTGTCCTCCCTACTAAGGTAGGATTTGAATCCTTGATCACGAAATTAGAAGAGACATCTGTAAATAAAAGATGTAGTATTTCACAAAACATGTAAATGAAAATAAAAAATAAATACCATTTTAAATCTGTAACTCTGTGATATTTACACAATTAGAAATAATCTAAGGGTAATATATTCAAAATTAGTATTGTATTAAAAATCTTTGCTAAGCTTTGCATAATACATCTTTATGAATACAGATTCAGACCATCCTTAACTATATCAGTTAGGCACTTCATTTTTGTTTTACGATAAAAAATCTTTCCAACCTCAATACCATTTTCTTCCACAGTAAAGAATGAGTGCTTCTGAGACAGAAATGCCAACATATAAAACACTTTCGAAAATTGAAGGGAGAAAAGATAATAACAGGAACTGAATACCATAAGATAACTATAGTGATCTGTGTCAAATATTTTATTAGAAAGAGTTGGACGTAAATACCTGCTGCTCCAGATTCTTGACTATAACTGATGGATGAAGAACGTATAGTTCTTAGACGTAAACTCTGGGCTCTCTCTTGCCGAGCAGCATCGCAGGTCTGATTGGGGTGCCAAATCTGTTTACAGTGGTAGCAGAACTCTGTTCCACAGCCTTCTCGCCCACAAGTTAATTTTGGACAGCTAGCACATCCAAATGCTATCACAGCATATCTTCAAAGAAGAATGATTTAAAATACGACATAAAAGAAGAGATATTAGGTAAAACAATTAGTCAACTTAAATGCTATTCCTGAAAAAGTTTTCTATTTATGCATGACCCAATAGTCATAAACTCTATCTCCTCAATATAAAAATGGGGAAAAGGTGAACAATTCACAAATGAAGACATATAAATGGCTCAGAACACTTAAAGTTCAATTATTAACTAAGATGGCAAACTGTATAGTTAATTCCAATTTTATAAAAATTCTATTAAATTAGTATTATAGGCTCACAGAAAACACTAGAAGGAAATGCACCAAAAATCTTGACAGCGGTTTTGCTGGTGTTAGAGTTCTAATTTTCTTCTTTATATATTTATACATTTCTGACTTAAAATTTTTTTCAATGTTTGTTTATTTTGAGGGGGGTAAGGAGGGGCAGAGAGAGAGGGAGAACGCAGAATCTAAAGCAGGCTCCAGGCTCTGAGCTGTGAGCAGAGCCCCATGTGGGGTTCAAACTCACAAGCTGTGAGATCATGACCTGAGCTGAAGTTGAGCAGGTTCTAGGCTCTGAGCTGTTAGCACAGAGCCCCATGTGGGGTTCAAACTCACATGTTGTGAGATCATGACCTGAGCCGAAGTTGGACACTTAACTGACTGAGCCACCCAGGCGCCCCTATACATTTCTGATATTTATAATGACTTGTTGCTTTGAAAATCAGAAAGATAAAAATATTACCTATTTAAAATATAATGACTGTGAATCAGCTATACCTATAAGTGAATGGCAAACTTCCAATTCATAAGTTTTGTTATTATCTTGTATTTATGCATAAATTCTCATATTAATGTTTCTAAGACATGCTAAAAGTGCCCTTTGGTGCCAATGTCCTATCAAAAAGTACATAAACTTGAATTTCTCAATTAGAAAATTTATTTTTTCACTTCAGATAAAAGACTGAGAGTAGTAGATTCATGACTAGCCCTAATAGCTATTCTCTAAATTAATATTTTTGGCACTTTAATAATTTCTTACTTAAAATAAATTCTGGGCACTCTTGGACATTTATCCCAGAAAAATGAAAACTTAGTTCAAACAAGTACACAAATGTCTACAGCAGCTTTATTTGTAACAGCCAAAAACCACAAACAGTCTAGATGTCATTCTTCAACAGGTCAATGGTTAAACAAACTAGGGTGCATATATACCATGGAATATTACTCAAGAACAAGAAGAATTACTGATACACTTAACAATCATGATAAATCTCTGGGGAATTATGCTGAGTGAAAAAAGTCAATCTCAAAGTTATATATACTGTATGATTCCATTTATACAACATTTTTGAAATGACAAAATTTTAGAAATGGAAAACCGACTAGAGGTGGCCAGAGGTTAGGGATGTGGCAGAGGAGGCAACAGGGTATGAGAGAGGTGGATGTATTTATAAAAGAACAACAGGAGGCATCTTCGTTGTGATAGAACAGTTCAGTACCTTGACCGTGGCGGTGAATACACTCATGTACAGCATAAAATGGTATATGACTAAATATACATACACACACCAGTAAGTACAAGTAAAACTGGGGAAATTTATATACGATTGGTAGATTATATCAATGCCAATATCCTGGTTGTGATGTTGTTTTATAGCTTCATAAAATGGTACCATTGGGGCAAACTGTGAAGGAAACACAGGATTTCTCTATTATTTCTTATAATTATATTTCTTATAATTACACACGAATCTACAATTATCTCAATAAAAGTTTACAATAAAAAAAGGTCTAGGGGGTTCTAGTTCCCTTTGAAAGAGACACAAACAAGTCTTATTTATATATAAAAAGTTTTGTAAATATCAAACATTTCCCTTTGCCTGGAAATTTAGGGGAGTTTCCATGGTTCCTTTTGTTATTGGTAGTAAAATTTAAATAGTAATTAATTTTTTATTAAATTTCACTGAGATTTTTATTAAATATCAAAACAATGGATAAAACTATAAAGTTTTAATAGTCCACTTTTGGACCCTTTGCTCCCTTAGCATCTTATATCTTACCCCTTAAGCTTAAATTTTACATCATAAATTCCATTTTATTTTTGATAGACCAATTCTGTATTGCCACTGTCTATCATAAAATGTTCAAGCATGATTGAATTAAAGGCAATTTATATATCAGCATCAGGTAATTTAGCAAAGTTTAATTTCCCTGAGGGCTTTTATTCACTGCATTCTCAATAAAAAGAAAAAAGTCTTCAAAGACTCTACACTTTTTCTTCTACAAATTATAATCCTAAGCAGTCTTTTTTTTTTTTCTAAGCAGTCTTTAAAGTAGTAATTTCACTGAACAGGAAATTACTC
This sequence comes from Cryptoprocta ferox, assembly GCA_028646485.1. Classification (NCBI taxonomy): domain Eukaryota; kingdom Metazoa; phylum Chordata; class Mammalia; order Carnivora; family Eupleridae; genus Cryptoprocta; species Cryptoprocta ferox. The sequence continues at coordinate 34,569,098 of CM053569.1, read as the reverse complement.
TCTTCTAAAACTCTTTTCTATCTTAACTTTTCTTGAAGGAAAGAGGGAAGAAAAGGGACAGGGAAATCTGTGTGCAGGGGACAATGATGCTAAGATCAACTGTTTTTTTTTAAGGTCAGTCATAATTATAAAGGCAGAAGAAAAATTTAGGTCACTTGGTCCAAATTCCACTTCTACCCCTTATTATCTGTATAGTTCCGTGTAAATTACATAATCTCCCTACAACTAAGTTCTCCCAAAAATAGAACAGGGACTCAAGAAGTTTGACTTAGGTTCAGGAGTTAGCCAAAATCAACTTCACCTTTAGCCTTGATCTTTAGAATGCCAAATAAGCAATTCACCATTTCAATGACATTTCTGGTACCTCTGCACCTGTGTTTGATTAATGACCATGTGATCATACAAGTTACTATTGTTTCTACATCAATATAAATAATGTGTCATTTTAGACTGAATATTAGTATCTGAATATTCATTTAAAAATAACCATTAGTAGGCATTATATAAATAATAAATACGCAGAAGTAAGTAGGCAGAATAAAAATCTTAGGGCTTTATATGGTGAAATTTTACTGGGCAACTGGAGTATAAATTAGTGAAATTTTCCTGGACAACTGAAATATAAATGTACATTATATTGGAAGAATAAAATACAGTAATTATTAGTGGACTATGAAAGCCAAATCTAAGAACTTAAGCACTTTCAAATAATTAAATAGGGAAACAGATTTACAGCTGGTATGAACACTGAGAGTGCTAAAACTAAATTTAGGAAAAAAATAGCTTTTCTGGGTAAATAATTATTTATAAAAATATATGAGGTAGATGAATAGAAATTAGGTTATATCAGGGCACCTGGGTGGCTCACTCAGTTAAGCGTCTGACTCTTGATTTCAGTTTAGGTCATGATCTCATAGTTGTGGGATCAAGCCTGGTGTTGGGCTCCACACTGAACATAGAGCCTGCTTAAGATTTACTCTCCCTCTCTCTCCCTCTGCCCTTCTCCCCTGCTTGTGCTCTAAAATAAAAAAAAAAATACAATTAAATTTAAAAAAGAAATTAGGTTATATCATAATTATAACCTCTACAGAAGGTTGTTCGGTATACTACTATATCACTAAACAAAACTTATAAGAATTGACATACTTTTTTAATGATTTAAGCTATGAGTCATTTAAGAAAAAGTCCTTATTAGAGAATTCTTCATGTTTTGACAAGAAGATAAAAAATGGAATGTCAACTTAGACATTTAAAAAAATAACTTTAAAGTTTCTTTATTTTTTGAGAGAGAGACACTGCATGAGCAGGGGAGGGGCAGAAAGAGAGAGGGAGTCACAAAATCTGAAGCAGGCTCCAGGCTCTGAGCTGGGCTTGAACACATGCACCATAAGATCATGACCTGAGCTGAAGCTGGCTGCTCAACCAACTGAGCCACCCAAGCGCCCCACAACTTTGCCATCATGACAGGATGCAACGTACGGGTGGTTCAGTCAGTTAAGCAACCGACTTTGGCTCAGCTCATGATCTCACAGTTCGTGAGTTCGAGCCCCACATCAGGCTCTCCTCTGTCAGCACAGAGCCTGCTTCAGATCCTTTGTCCCCCACCCCCCCATCCCATCCTTTCTGCCCTTCCCCTAATCTCACATGTGCTCTCTCCCCCTCTCAAAAATAAACATTTAAAAAATAAAGTATAATAAAATTTCATGAGAAGAGAATTTCCAAAATCTGGTATAATATCCATGAAAACACAAAAGGGTATGGCAAGAAAACTGATATCTCAAAACGCATTTTATTCTCAATAATCAAACTTCAAACAGCTTCATAAACTGCTTTAAGATGAAAATTATTTCAGTTTTGAGTCTAGAGTCTTAAGCTTGTTGAAAATAACTGCTTGTAAGTATTGAGTATCTCTACTTAGAATTTTTTAAATATGCAGTATAATTATCAGGAGCAAATTGAATAGCTGACATGTAGACTAGCATCCTGCACTATAATGTCAAACACTTAACATTTGATTATTTTTTTAACGATTCTTTAAAAATAAAATATATTTACTTTTGTATCCCGTAAGTTCATCACACCATCATCAGTGATATTTGACTTTGGCCATGGAGCAATATTAATTTGACCACTAGTCATTTGGCATTTGTTGAAAATGTAGGTTAGATGCATCTCAAAAATGAGGATATAATACTAAAAAGTTGTGATATATAAACCTGTGTGTGTGTGTGTGTGTGCACATGCGCGCACACGCATATAAGGGAAGAGAGAGAGGTTGGAGAGAAAGAGGTTGGAGGGAAAGGAGGGAGATGGGGGAAAAGACTTTGTTCATGGCACACCATATGTACTCAAATATTAGAGATAAAGTACATAAAAAAATAAAGTACATCAAACTTGTTTTATGCTACTTTATTTTTTTTAAAGGAAAAGCTAAGAAATCCAACCCCAGAACATTCAAGTTCCATTCAATCTGTGCAAGTCACAAAGAAAAATAGGTTTACCTTTCATAATCCTGTTTTCATGAATGTATATTTTGATGATTAAAAGTTAAGGTAGTCTATCAGTTTTTTCTTATGCTAACAGTTGAGTACTTACTATATAAGTGTTCGTGTTCATACACATTCAATCCTAATAATAACTTTGTTAGATATATTCTAAAATACACAATAATTAAATGTACCTAGCATTCACATGTTTTTGAAAACAGAATGTTAGGCCTTTTGAATATGATTTTCACTGTGTGGGAGCTGAACTTACTTTCCATTGGAAAACAGCTCTCATATTATAATGGAGGCACATAGTAAACTGAATTAAATATAAAATGCTTCCTTTAAAGAAAAATTTCAGAAGTCTCTCTGCTCTGATGCATTAAGTGTTATGTAGGAAAAGAACACCCTCACCAGAATGTCACAGAGATAAGTGAATAATACTAGTTAACTAAACATCTTTGGCTTGAACAATATTCAAATCTTGGTTTAAAGGATACTCTATTTCCTTCTACAATCCATTATTTAACTCAAGTCTTACTTTCCATCTCTATTCTTTCTACTTAAAATGTTTTTTTGTTGTTGTTTTTTTTGTCACACATTTTGAGAGAGCAAGAGAGCGAGCATGCAAGCAAGGGAGCGGGGCTCAAACTCACAAACCCATGGGATCATGACATGAGCTGAAATCAAGTTGGACGCTTTACTGACTGGGTCACCCAGGTACCCCCCTACTTAAAATGTTTAAACCTCCCTATTTAGCAGGAGTGGAGGGATAAGAAGAAAGTGGTAAAGATATAAAGGGATTGAAATAGGGCAGTCTCTCCAGAAATATTTTGTGTTCACTGAATTGTTAACAGAAGAAGGTCTATGCTAACAAAGTACTTCAATGGTCAAGTTAGGAAAATGCTATACAAAATTACTTTTTCATTTTTTTGTTAATCCTAGGATTTTCTCAAAAAAAATTTTTTAACATACCAATGATCAGTATACAGTGATTTCGAGAATTTATTTCACCATGATGTTTATTTCCTGGTAGAGTTTCATAGTACTAGAGTTCTACAAATTACACTACCGATTACACTGAGGAAGTAGAGATACCAGCTAGGATAATATATTCTGTCTACAGCAAATTCCTCATGAAGGAACAAGTAAAAAGAACAATCTATACTTAACATGAAAGGTAATCCCAGGAAATATAGAACAGTCCCCAATAAAAACATTAAAAAATTAGAAAAAAGAATAAAGAAAGATTATCCAGGAGTCAAAGATACATCCCCCCCGCCGAAAGGTAAAACTTTAATACAACATTTAGAGAACAAAAAAAAAAAAACAATCACAAATACCCAGACTATTTGATCCAGATAAGGGGAAAAGTAAAGTTTTGTATCAAAATCAACAGGCTCATGTTTCCATTTGCTACAAGTTACTATTGTTTTATGGAAAAGGAGTAGCTTGCTTAATATATTTGGGAGAGTGTCTAGGTAATGTGAGGCTCATCTCCTGGCTCCCTCTTAAGAAGCTGCTTACTTCCTACAGAAGACGAATTCTGTTGTGCTTTCCACTACATGCTCCAGGGGAGGCTTACCGTTATTGAGAACTGCCCAGACTATTTGGAGAAGTCAAGTTTAATTTAGAGATGGAATGTGGAAGCAAGCCATTCTGGCTGCATATCTAAAGCCACATTCTTCAGTTGACTAATTAGTAAGAGAGCTGACCTGTCTCCCGTCCTATCAGCTTGGTTCTGAATGAAGGTTTGAGGGAATGTTTTTATTGATTCCCTTAAAACTCCATCAAAAATCTTAGTATCGTAACAATGCCTGGTATAGCAGTAGTATATACTGAATTACATAGCACTAAAATCTATCTAGATCAATTTTATGTTTAGGAAGAATAATTTAAAAAGAGCAAACTCTCAGCTCAAGCCATTTCAAACTCTAAGCTCAAACTCTTAGAATACTTTTATGAATGTCTATTCTAACAGATACGACTTACCACTAGTTATGAATTACAAAACTTCCACTGAAACATGGTTTACTCATGATAACTTCCTATACACAAACCTGCTGTTTTCTAAGTCACATATACTTGTTTTCTCTGCAGAAAATCAAAGTTGGATCTGTTCTCTGTATAAAATTTCTAAAAGGTCAGCCTACAAAAGCATTTCCAACATGTCAAAAGATGGTCAAGTTATGACTAAAACCCTTTTGTAGAATGGAAAGAAGAGTTATATGGATATTAACTGAATTTAAAATATTTAAATATTAAAATTTGAATTTAAAATATTGTTTAGTTCCTAAGCCCACAGCCCCATTTTTTAAAATTTATGAACAGTATCTTCCACCACAATAATTACGTAGAATCATTTCAATATCAGCTAATCAGTTTGACATTACACAAACCCGATTACAGTTGATCACACTGCTTTACAATGTTTTATGGATGCTTAAGATATGATTTATGTTTGTGGCATATAGTCAGATTGACTCATTCAACAACTCTATTGAGCATGGGGTTAACTAACCAGTGGTTACAAAGAAAAATAAAAAAAAATTTTTTTGCCCTTGAGGGGCTCGCAGACATTATTAAATCATTAATTATATAGTTTTTAATTTTTTAAATGTTTATTCATTTTTGAGAGACAGAGACAGAGCGTGAGCAGGGGAAGGGCAGAGAGAGAGGGAGACACAGAATCTGAAGCAGGCTCCATGCTCTAAGCTGTCAGCACAGAGCCCAACGTGGGGCTTGAACTCATGAACTGTGAGATCATGACCTGAGCTGAAGCCACCTGTTTAACCGACTGAACCACCCAGGCGCCCCTAATTATATTCTTATATAATAAATGTTTCTATATATTCAAAGATCCCCATCAAAGTCAGAAGCACTCACATGATATAACAGGGATAATGTGTGCTGGTAGAAGGGTGGCCAATTGAAACAAGTGATGACCAAAACTAATATGCTAACTTTTTGCTATGTGCCTACAATATATAAACCAGGCCTCCTGGGCAGAAGGTAATCAGATATTTTTATTCAACACAGGTTTTATGCTTTCCTTCCTATGTGCCCCTCACCCCAACACTCCTTAGCCATGGCCAGATTTTTCTGTGAACCTGTATAGACTACATAGTCTAGAAGCAGTCCAACTAACTTCACCCTGGTTAAATCATAGCACACAGGTCTGGCTCCTTCTCAAGAGGAGTTTTTAGAAATAATATCTTTTAAACAAACTTAATCTGTCCTGGCCCTCAAAAGAGTGGAAAGAATATTAGGTCAGAAACCCTGAGAGATCTCAAATAGAAACCAGGTCAGGTTTTCTTTCTACTCTGAGCTCAGGGCAGTTTTTCTCAAAGTGTGTTAAACTACATGTTTAAGGAAAATTAATGTTAGACACAGAAAATGGTCATATTGATAAATATCAAATGCAAAAGAAAAAATCCATAACTTCACAAACAGCATATCTAGAAAAAAGCATTTCAAGTGTGTTATACAATGAAAGAAAGGGGTTAAATACTACTACATACATGCCAATGGTCCTAGTTGGCTAAGTATTTCTATGACTTACTGACAATCAGATATTTACCAGTATTCCTTAAGTTGGATTTAAATAAAAAATGGATTTTAGGTTAAAAAATGTCCTGGAGCACCTGGTGGCTCAGTCGGTTAAGCGACCAACTCTTTGATTTCAGCTCAGGTCATGATCTCACGCTTTGTGGATTTGAGCCCCATATTAGGCTCTGTGCTGACAGTGCAGAATCTGCTTGGGACTCCCTGTCTCCCTCTCTCTTTGCCCATCCCCCGCTCTTGTGCATGCTCGCTCTCTCTCGCGCTCTCTCTCTCTCAAAAATAAATAAATAAATAAATCAAACATTAATAAGAAGTCCCTCTGTGGATCCAAAGATTTTATTAAGTTCCAAGAGAGTAGAGATTTTTGGGTTTTGTTCATTATTAAATCTCTACTAGCTGGAACACAGATGCTTTAAATATTGAAGTAGCTGTCTGACTTTAAAAAAATTAAAACTTAAGAAATGGACACGAGGAATAGTAAGAGCTATAAAAATGTTGCCTTATGCTAGGAATTATGCTAATAATAAAATTAAAGATCTATCCCAATTCTTATAACAACATGATAGGACACAGATTCAAATTCAGGTCTGTACATGCTCATGCTAAGTAAAAATGAAACCTTTAATGAGGGTTTATGTAGCATTCTATGTTTTCAATTTTTTTATGTTTATCTACTTTTGAGAGAGAGACAGAGACAGAGTACAAGTGGCGGGGGGGGGGGGGGGCAGGCAGAGAGAGAGGGAAACACAGAATCTAAAGCAGGCTCCAGGCTCTGAGCTGTCAGCACAGAGCCGGATGTGGGGCCCGAACTCACAAACCATGAGATCATGACCAGATCATGAGCTGAGCTGAAGTCGGACACTTAACCAACTGAGCCACCCAAGTGTCCGTGTTTTCAAAGTATACATATACATTTTATGTTACCGGATGACATTTTCTATATGCAACCATAAAGCCTACAGTGTAATCAAGTATATAAAATATGCTCTTAATCTTGAGACACAGCATAAATCAAATATAAATGAAAATACATAAATAAAAGTTATGTTGACCTGTTTTCTTTGTCCTTTGTGGGTAAAATACTAACCACCAGCAAACCAAAAGTTAACTTATAGTCAACTTAATCAAGGCCAATTCTTTGTTAAACTTATATAACAATCAAGTGGTTGTTTTCATAATAACAGAATCAAGTAGGTGTTTCTATTATTTTATGATATTTATCCTTCAGTTAACATTTAATTTCTCTAAAATATTTAGAATATTAAGCCATCTTACTTTAACAATGAAGTCTCAATGAGAAGAAAATGGGCAAAAATAACCCAAAGTATGAAATATTTTTAAATTTTACTGAAAAATGTCACACATACAAAAAGGTCTTATTAATAAAAATGAATATCCCTGTATCTACCACACAAACTAAGAAAAGTATCAGTAGAGTGACCATATACTTAACAACCTAAACTGGAACGTCGGAGAGAGGTAATGCTATTAAAAAATACACCAGTACAGTAAGTGTAAACTGAAACCACTGGGGGCAAATCAGAACCTATGGTTACCTCATTTATCAGTGGCTTTAGAAACCCCTTGACTGTCCCTTCCAGTTCACATCCTCCTTTTCAACTGGTGACCATGAAACTAAATATATCCATCCATTATACTTTTAATGAACAATTTTTTCTTGTTTGCGATCATGAACCTTCTTAAACGTGTCTCCTAACTAGATGTCTCCTGGCAGACAAGAGTTTCTTCAAGGTATTTCACTAGGAGTGGATCTTCTAAGTTACAGAGTAAATGTATATTCAATTTTAATAATAATAATGACAGTAGGTGAGCTACTCTTAGACCTATATTTTCTTTTAGTTCAATTTTTTCCTTTTATTCATAAAACTTTCCTTTGTAACCTGTTTTGATTTTGTTTTGCTATTATGTGTGGTGACAATCTAATTTTTTCTCCTCAAAGAGCTAATTTTCACAATTCTGTATGTTGAAACATCAATCCTTTCCCAGTTGGGTTAGCATGTTTCCCCTAAAATCAAGTTCTTATATAAACAATCTGTGTCAGTCCTTCTGTTGTGTTCTATTTGGTTGATATCTATTCAGACCATATGATCAATCAACCCAGCACAAGAGAATATACCTATTTAGTGACCAGAAAGTTTGTGCCCAGGATATATTGTCTCAATCTCTTGGGCCCACAGGTTCTGACGCATAAGCTTTTTAATTCATTCCAACATTTACAGACTTTCTCTTTTAAATCTATTACATGCTTGAAGAACTTGTGAAGCACTTCTTATGCTGGAGTTCCATGAAAGATAGAAAACCATATTCTTTCTCCAGGCAAAACACAATATATAGGCATATTCCTATCTGAAACCTTGCTATAGAAATATTTGCTATAATATGTGCAAAAAAAATGTTCTTATAACCTAACATTTGCTGTCCAACTTAAGATCTAATGAATGTGTACACTTGCACAGTGAAATCTTTGTGCAGGAGTCCAGGGGACCAAATGATACAACTGTATCCAAGCTGTTCTTCTGACAGGATAAGGTCTCCTATTCAAGTTATTTAAAGGTATTGTTCATTATCCCTATTTTCTTCCCATCTTTTTGAGAGTTTAATTCTTCATGGATCCCAGAGTTTGCTTCTGGCATACACCTGGAAGCACAGCCAACCGTGGCCCAGTTTAGATAGTATCTTTAACATATTAAATTATTTATATTCTAGTACAAGCTTCCTACAGCACAGGGGAGCATAGTTCAAATTGGATAATAGTATTTCTGAGTCCTTCACATAACTAATAAAGTCATAAAATGTTCAATAAGGAGGTAATATTTTTGATGCTTTACATAACACTGAAATCCTTGGTGGACAGTTAAATGCTAGTTATACCTGGGAAAACTGGCTGTGATTTGCACAGGCTGGTAACATATCCTTACTTTTCTCATTCAAAATTATGGAATGCAATCCACACTGATGAATAAAGAAGATGTAGTATACATATACAATGAAATATTACTCAGAGATCAAAAAGAATGAAATCTTGCCATTTACAACAACATGCATGGAACAGGATCATATTATGCTAAGTAAAATAAGTCAATCAGAGAAAGACAAATATCATATGATTTTGCTCATATGTGGAATTTAAGAAACAAAACAGATGAACATGGGGGAAAGGAAGGAAAATTAAGATAAAAACAAGAGAGGGAGGCAAACCATAAGAGAACAACCTGAGGTTTGCTGGAGGGTGTGGGGTAGGGGGATGGGCTAAATGGGTGATGGGAATTAAGGAGGCCACTTGTTGGGATGAGCACTGGGTGTTATAGGTTAAGTGATGAATCACTAAATTCTCCTCCTGAAACTATTAGTACACTCACTATATGTTAACTAACTTGGATTTAAATAAAATTTAAAAAAAATAGTAATAAACTTACAGAATATAGGCTAAATGCAATCTGATAATTTGCTACTTAACAAGCTTTCAATAATAGATTTGATTCAGACAATAAATCCTGAAACTTCATCTGAGAAATTAAACTCACATTCCACCCTTGTCTCTGATTATACCCAGATAATCTTGGAAGTTCTGGGTTTTCCCCAACTCTTACTTATACATAACCTCTGGTTTACTAATGGTATGCTAAATAACATCCAGTATTTACAGTTTTTGTTATTCTTAAAAAACATATGGCTGTTTATTCCTAGTTTTGACAACTGTACATAGTAAATGGTCTATAAAAAGAAAATGCTGTTAACACAGCATTGAAGCAAATTATAAATGTTAACAAAGTGGTATTTGTAATTAAAAAACTTGCGGCAACTGAAGTATTACATAACCTCCAGATCTTGAGATTAGCAATACTTATGTACTACCAAAATGTACACATGATGCTGTGGCACACATTACGGTATCATGTGTACATGTTTCAAAAGGAATCCCTCTCAATGAAAGCAAACAAAACTCCTGATTATTTCATCTGCTATACCAAAATAACAATTTTCCAAATGAATGGGGAAAATCAATTTTGCCCAGAACTAGATCCTAGTACTCTACCATCTTACCCTTTTCTTCTGAAAATGCTCTTAAGTGAATATGTGAGGAGACACAATATAAAAATGAGTAAGAGAAGATTCTTGCCATTAGCATCAAAACACTGTACCTGGCACATGGCATGTACTCAAACACGTATGTCTTACTGAATGATTGAATTACCTGACATGTTAAGATTTTCGAGTAATAGCTAATTTTTATTTTATCCATAGAAAAAATTCTAAAGAAAAACCAAACAAAATCTTACCCACAGTCTGGAGCTGGACACCACCTACAATCAGGATCTGCAACAAGCCACCGTCTAAGCATAAATTCTTCGTATTTTTCCATCAAGACATCATCACTTAATATCAAGCGAATATCATGGGGATTAAACCGTTCAGTACATTCTGGGCAACTGATATTAACTCTGCTTTCAGATATTTCTATCCTTAGATACTGTCGTAAGCAATCCACACAAGACCTATGATGGCAAGTCATTATCTCAGGAAATCTGTCTTTAGAATGCCTCAGAAGGCACAAAGGGCACTCTATAAAGTCTCCAATTTGTTTGCTGAGAGAAGTTAATCCATTGTCAGAGGAGGTATTTGTAGAGAAAATGGAGTTCTTATCAGTACACATTTCAGAATGTATACTTTCAATGCTTGCAATTCCATCCACCCCGCCATTTAGCTCCCTTGATTTACGTTTGTTATCCTTTTTCCTCCGAAACAGAGAGCCTATTGAAATTCTTCTCTTCTTGGGTGCCTTTTTCACTGAAGGCAAGCTCACAGATGAAGCAGAAGACTGAAGATCACGATCTGAACCCATTTGCCGATGTAAACTCATGTCTAAAATGCTCATTAGAATTGAGTCAGGGTCTGTGTTTATACACAGCCCTTCATTATATTTAGAGATAAAACCTTTTTCTTGTTCTTGCATTCAGATTAAGTCATGATGTAAGAAAATCCTACTTGGTTCCTTCGGCAAATTCTTGAAAAAGCTGGACTTACAGAAGATGGTAATCATAAATGTTCTGAAAAACAAAACACAACCCCAATATCATTTTACTGTATTCTTAGTCTGCATGTTTTTCTTAATAAACTTACAACCTTACTATAAAACTTCAAACCAGTATGTTATTTAATCATTACATTTTTTTTAATAAGACCAATTTACTGCGAAGGCTACACAAGAATTTAATATAGAATGAATGTTAGAACAAGTATATTCTTTAATCTTGACTAAAAACTAGATTTGAGATGACCTTATTATTAAAATCTCAAAAATTTTTGATCATTTCCACTCAGACCTCAATGATTCCCCACTGCTTTTCAGAGTTTTTTCAAACTGACAATAAAATATTCACACAAATACAAAGGACTGAGTATACCTTATACAATCTTGAAGACCAAAGTGTGTGTGCGTGCACACGCATGCTCTTACCGGCCAGATGTAATGACTTTAAAGTTACAGTAATTAAGACAACATGGTGGTATACCACACAAGGCTGGATACAAAGACCAGTGGAGCAAAATACAGTCCAGAAAAAAAGTCCCACATATATGAGGATACTTGATTTAGGTCAAAGGTTACATTACTGAGCACTAAGAATGCCCTTTTCAAAAACAAAACAACATAGTACTGTTTTACTGGTTACCATCTGAGAAAAGGAACTTGACCTATAGCTTACCTCATGCATAAAAATCAATTCCACTTGGTTCACAGATCTAAGTATGAAAGTAAAATCACAAGGTTTCTAGAAGTCAGTAGAAGAAAATATTTCAGTGAAAAGACTTCTTAAACAGAACACAAGTACTAACCATAAAAGAAATGACAGATTGGAGTATAATAAACTCAAAAGACAGTATTAAGGGAGTGGGACAAGACATTTGCCACATAAAGGACCAGTACCCAGAATATGGAAAAAACACATATATCAGTAAGTCAAAACAGATAATCAAAAAGAAAAATGGAGGGTGTGTGCCTGGGTAGCTCATTTGGTTAAGCCTCTGACTCTTGATTTCCGCTCAGGTCATGATCTCACGGTTCATGAGTTTGAGCCCCACATCAGGCTCCCTGCTGGCAGTGTGGAGCCTGCTTGGGATTCTCTCTCCCCCCTCTCTCTGCCCCTCCCCTGCTTGTGCGCACCTGCATGCTCTCTCTTGAAATAAATAAACTTAAAATTATAAAAAAGAAAAATGGTCAATGGACTTAACAGGCACTTCACAGAAGGATATGAACAGTGTCAACATCATTTATCTTCAGGGAGGTGCACGTCAAAGGCAGATTGAGATATACACCCAGCAGGATGGCTAAAGTTCAGACTGACATTTCCAAGCATTAGCAAAAGGGAGCCTGAGTGGCTCAGTCGGTTAAGCATCCTACTCTTGATTTCAGCTCAGGTCATGATATCATGGTTCATGGGTTCCAGCCCCACATTGGGCTCTGCACTAACAGTGAGAAGCCTGCTTGGGATTCTCTGTCTCCCCCTCTCTCTGCCTCTCTCTTTCCCTCAAAAATAAATAAGTAAACATTAAAAAAAAAAGTATTAGCAAAGATGTGGATTGCTGGTGGGAATATAAAATGGCACAACTACTTTGGAAAACTGTTTAACGGTATCTAGCAATTACACTACTAGAAATAACTGCACAAGAAAAATGAATGCGCATACACATCAAAAGATATACACAATATTAATAGCAGCATTAGTAATAGTAAACCAAAATACTATAGACTTTGTAAACCAAAACACTAAGATGCAACCCACACTTCCAACAGTAGAATTGTGATATATTCACATTCTAGTATACTAGAAATCAATGAAAATGAACAAAATACTGCTTCACACAAAACAAGAATGAATCTCACACAAAAGAAGGCATACTGTATGTATAATTCTATTTAAATAAAGTTCAAATGCAAGCAGAGCTAATCTATGATGATAGAAGTCAAGATTATAGTTACCCTTTGCAGGGAGGCACATAGGGAACTTTGACATATGTACTGGTTACAATGGTATGTTCTCTTTGTGACAAATCACTGACCTACAAATCATGTTTAATATACTTTACTAAATGAGTGTCAAAAAAAAAAAAAAAAAAAGCTTCCTGAGCTGATATCTACACATATCCTTAAGAAAGTCACATTGATTTCCCAACACAAAATACAGAAAAACATTTCACTCAGATGAACTTTATTTTGTCCATCAGTTTTTATTTTCCCATTATCTGCAGCATTCTCTGCTAATTCTGAGGAAAAGACAGGGTGAGACAGTAGGTTTTACTAAAATTTTCTGCTTGTTTTCTTCTTTGTAGGTTATTTTACCTTGCGTCTGAAAAATGCCTTACTCCACAATGCGATATATTTATCACAGAATAGTACAGAGGGAATCTATCTTGGGGAACTTATCCTAAGAATTTGTCACTTAAAATAGTAAACCAATGGTACTTAATCAGGATCACCTGGGTAATTTTTCAAAATATATACTTTTATACTATAATTTTTTATCCAAAAGAGAACTTGTAAGAGTGAATAGAAGCACTCTTAATATTTAAATTAGGATAACAGGGACAAACTGAAACATGTATTCATCCTATTTAGGAAATCCTTCTAAAACATTGTATAAATACACAAATATGCCTCAAAGGGAAAATAAACGAATCTGAATACTAAAACTTTAATATTTTTATATGGTAAAAAATACTATAAAATGGACAATATACTAGAAAAACATGTATAACAGTGAACATATTTCCCCACTACACAAACAGCTTTCACACATTAATAAGAAAAAAAAGCATATCCTGATAGCAAAATGAGCAAAGATACAAGGAGGATGTTTGGAGAGAAAAGAAGTACAAAAATTAGAAAGATAGGATACATTTTTAACAATTATCACAACTAAAAATTAAACATTAAAATACCCTCTTTGTACACAATAGATTGACAAAGGTTGTAATGGTTTGGTGAGTGTGTACCGAAAGAAGCATCCACTGTTGGGAGGAGTGCAAGCAAATCTGCACAATTTTGGGGAACCAATAGGCATTTTCTATTAAACTTCAAAACGGAAATATTCTTTGACCAGCAATCCTACATCTAAAACTTATCCTTCAGAAAATAAAAGGACACAGGTGTGCAAAGAGTGTGTGCAAGGAAATCCACTGCAGCCTAGTAGTTAGAAGCAAACAAAACCAAAAAACCCACACAAAATCTGAAAATAACTTAAGTGTCTAACAGGGGACTGGTAAACATAAATGAACCAACCACAATTTATGTGCAATGATGTGGAAAGCTCTCTCTATATAAAGCTGAGTGAATAACTGCAAAATAATGTGTATAATATGAGCACATTTGTGGGGGGAAAAAACACATAGGCTTGCATATACATAATTTCTGGGAAATATTAAGAAACCATTAACAATGAATGGTTACCTTGTAGAGTACAATCTAGTATTGACTTTCTGCCTTCTGCAGAGCTTAAAATTGTATCATGAGCATCTACTATTCAGAGTTAAAAAGAAACTAATTGAACCCCACAAACAACCAAAAAAACCCATTTTGCCCTAAAGCTAACAAAAAACATACTAGGCCCTAAAGCTAACCAATCAAAAAAAGGATGGGGTCCAGAGTTCACGTGTTTTATATTTAGCCAGTAATTCAGTGGAACACTGATTAAGAATCACTAATACTAAGGAGACTTAAAAACAAAACTCCATAGGCCTAAGCCTCCAAAACAAGGCTCCTTGTTTTTCATTATTTTAGGTACAAAAAAATAAAAGTTCCATTAAAAACAACGACTCAGTGTATTAGTCATTATCAGCCTACTGGGTTATAGTGAGGTACCCCTTAACCTATGGTATAGAGATGACAAGAGAGACTTATTTAAAAATTTACATAATTTAATGACTATCTTTCTGGAGAAATAATCCATAGAAGTATCTTTAAGCATGTGACAGTATTAGGAATGCCTCAATCAAGGGAACTTTGGCTAACTTGGGATTTCTAAGACTGCACCCTAAACTACTAAAAAAAGAAAAGAAGGTACTACAGAAATTCTGCCAATTTGGACAGATGACAAAATAGGTGAAATTTTAAAAAAATTTTCAGTGAACTTTACTTATTTTTAGAAAAAAATCAACTTCACTCCCCAGTGAAAAATAAAAACCTATTGTTTGCATTATTTAATACAGTACTATCCTTTCTGAACTCAACTTTTTATTTTTTGATGTTTATTTTTTGGGAGAGAGCACAAACAGGGAAGACACACAGAGAGAGTAAGACATAGAATCTGAAGCAGGCTCCAGGCTCTGAGCTGTCAGCACAGTCTGATGTGGGGCTCAAAACTCATGAACCATGGAGATCATGAGCTGAGCCAAAGTTAGATGCTTAACAAACTGAGCCACCCAGGCACCCCAAAAGGTTTTTAAGGTAGAACTTTAATATTTGTGATTTTTTAATACAACAGGGCCAAGATGGTGCCATGAATATAAACCTCATGAAGAAATGCCAAATGAGTATTTCTTAAAAGATACAATGTCACTGAAGTGATATTATTCCATAACTACAAGAAAATATCAGTCTTTTTTTCTACCGTTATTCCTAGGCACATATGTCTGTCTTTTTTTTTTTTTTTTTTTTTTTTTTAAGTCCAATTAGTTCAGGGTGGCTCAGCATGTTAAGCGGCTGACTCTTGATTTTGATTCTGGTCATGGTCTCACAGTTTGTGGGATCCAGACCCGTGCTGGGCTCTGCACTGACAGCAGGGAGCCTGCTTGGGATTCTCCTTCTCCCTCTCTCTCTATCCCTCCCCTGTTCACACACTATCTTTCTCTCTCAAAATAAGTAAAATAAACTTAAAAGTCCAATTAGTTCATGTTAGGTCTACAAAGAGAAATATCAGGTCTACTGGATTAAACACATAATAAATTATATACAAAAGCCTAAATGTTTGCATGGTACAATAGAATAGTTCATACCATTTCAGAACAGGAACAGAAGATGAATGACAAAAGTGTACTAATGATATAATTTGAAATATACCCAACTCCTAATAATCCCCAATGTTGGAAGCTCTTTAAATTGATGTACTATCACAGGATTTGTCAAGCTGTAATGCACTGATAATATAAAGCAGTGAGGGGGGAAAGATGACTGAGGTGGGGCTCCATATTATGGTAACTGGCTTAGTAGGAACACCCAAAATAAAAGTAGGGATCTGTAATTGAAAATGCCAGAAGAGGTTAGCTACTGAAACAGAAAATAAAATACAAGCAGACCCTAAATTATGTATTTTCACCTAAATATCTATAATCACAATCATTGTCACACGAATGGTACAAGAATTCTCGTCACCTGTTAATTAAGCTATGAGAAATGTCTCTCCTTTCCCTCTTTTTCAGTTTAGGATAACTGACAAGTAACCAAGATTGCCAGTTGCCGCTACACACTCATGCCCATGGAGAAAATGGCTGGAGAATTAGTTTTGTCACTGGCAAACGAGCCCCACTCTTAACTTTTTAATGTGCTTCAGCTGAAGAATATCACCTAAGACTGGTATTGAGAAGGACAAGGATCTGCACTTGCTTATCTAACCTTCTCTAGTCTAGTGTTTATATCTCTGTAAAGTCAGCATCACTTCATTCTTACTTTTTTCTGCCTCTTGAGAATACGTGAGGAATTATGAAATAGGAATGGCCCAAAACAAAGATATTTCTACCAACATGTGTCAGAGCTTTGTAGACTAAAGACTGATTTAGTAGAAGAGCTAATAACTTTGTACTGACTCATAAAAATGCATCTAATTTGGCACACTATTCTTTTACACTTTCTAAAAAGTACAGAAACTAAGGATTCCAGATGAAAGCATCTATTCAACAATTATAATACTGTTTTAAATGAAGATATGTACCATATTTTAAACAATATATAAACACAGGAGAGAGAAGGTCAGAAGGCTCAAATTCAAACAAATAGGAACCCATGGTTTAAGAAAAGCTGTATGTATCAGTCAGGATCCCGGCAAAAACAAAGCATTCTCAAGGAAGTATCTGAAATGCACATTTAAAAAAGTGTGGGCAGGGTTAAAGGAACCAAAAAGGGATGGGGAAGTATTCAGGAACCCAATGCCACCCTTTGGAATGAAGGGGCCAGAGGGAGCAATTACTGAAGAGCTGTGCAACAGCAACTGAAAGAACAACATCCAGCTTTTCTCTCTGGCTCTCCAACATCCTGCCAATGCCTCACATTGGCTAAGTCCAACAAAGGAGTCCAAACAAGGGAGTCCTTAGACGTCAACTCCCTCTGGGGCACAGAGGAAGGCAGAGAAGGGTTAAGAGTGGATCTGGAGGGGCAAACCAACCAACAAACAAATCCACTACTGGATATATAAAGAGGAGAATTTTGGAGTCAAGACCTGGTTAGCTACATTTAGTTATAAAATCCCTATATAAGGTATATTATTGAGTCTGTGATCTCCACTACAAATACATGTTAGAAGAATAGACATGTGCTAAAAGTACCTTAAAAAACCTGGCACTATGCTAAATGTTAGCTGAAGTGAAATGAAAGACAAGCTTTGTATTCCTAGTGCCTAACACAACGTGTAACTTACAGCAGATGTCTAATAAACTTTGACTGAATTATGATGCAGAGCACACATAAGTGGAAATGAGGGAACTGAGAATTCTGTTCATATCTTTACCTTTGGTTTGCTATCACTGTATGATCCTTAGATTAAGGGATACAGCTTTTTATATGGTGAAAAGACCAGAACCTTTATCCCATGAGTGCTACAAGAGAAGTAAAACAAGTATCTTAGCACTATATAACTTCAAGAATTACAGATTTAAGATTTCCCCCAATAAGCGTCTCCTAATCATAAATGCTCTATTAGCACCACCCACATGCTAAATGATTTCAAACGAGTAAGAGATAGTATTCTGGAAGTGGAGAAGCCTGGGCAAAAAAGTTTCCAGACAATAAATCACTTCCAAGAGAAAATTCCTTTATACTCCTGATCTGGTTTTGCCTGTTATTCAGCTAAAATTAGGTTTCTTCTGTTACTTCTCAGAAAGATTAAAACAGAAGAAAATCCAGTAATTTTGTGTTGATGGTTTAAATACTAAGTATAAGAGCAAAAAGTACCACAACTGTTAATTTCAGTTTGTTTTTTTTGTTTTTTTTTTTTTTTTAGATGTCTGACACCTAGATGTTTAGCACCTCTAAAAACTTGCATGTGCGGCACCTGGGTGGCTCAGTCGGTTAAACGTCCGACTTCGGCTCAGGTCATGATCTCGTGGTTCATGGGTTCGAGCCCCGCACCGGGCTCTGTGCTGACAGCTCAGAGCCTGGAGCCTGCTTCTGATTCTGTGTCTCCCTCTCTCTTTCTCTGCCCCTTCCCCACTCATTCTGTCTCAAAAAGAAATTAAAAAAAAAAAAAAGTAAAAAAAAAAAAGTAAAACCTTGCATGTAAGGAAAGTAGCACAGAATATTTACAAGCACTGTTGAAGAGAATAGCTAAGTATAAAGTCTTTTTTCTTTTTTGGCTGATTTAAATGTGTTTTTAAAAAATTTTATTTAAATACAAGTTAGTTAACATGTAGTGTACTAATGGCTTCAGGAGATTTTAGTGATTCATCACTTCCACAGAACACCCAGTGTTCATCCCAACAAGTGTCCTCCTTAATGCCCATCCCCCATTTAGCCCATTCCCCCACCCTATACCCCTTCAGCAACCTTCAGTTTGTTCTCTATATTTAAGAGTCTCTTAAATTTGCCTCCCTCTGTTTTTATTTTTGTTTTTAAATGAGGAGGAAATAGGTACAGAGATTCCCCACTAGAGCTTCTACTGCTCACTAATTTTGGTTACTAGTGAAACCTGAGCTACCTTATATTCAGGTTAAAGAGTAAAGAAAGAAGATAAACAAGACTCTCTATTTTAGATATTGTATTCTATATTGAAAAGCATAAAAGGCTACTAAACTTCAGTAATATACACTTACGTTGCAAAGTTGGGAGAAGATGAGGAATAAAAAAAGCTTTTAAACTTCAATGGCTATATATATGGTATTATATGTGAGACCAGGAGACAAAGAACATTTGCTTTAGCGGGAAAGATATTTTTAGTATTTATCACATGTTTATAAGTCACTTATATTTCATTTCCTATGACCTAACCACAGGCTTATATCGCACTGTTGGACTTTTCCTTACTGATGTATAAAACCTATGTATCTTATTCTTTATGGCTTTTGGGTTCTACACTTGTCTTGAAAGTCTTGTTCACTCCAAGATTATATTTTTAAAACTCTCTCATGTTTCCTTCTGGTACTTTTATATAGTTTATCTTTTTGCTTAAATCTTTCATCCATTTCAATTTAATGTTAGGAATAAGCACATATCAAAATTTATGTTTTCTAAATGCTAGTTACCTCAACACCAGTTGTTGAATAATCATCTCTTTTCCACCCACACCTCCCACCTATTTAATAAGCTACATCTTAGTATATGAATTCTTGCTATCTAGGTGGTATGCACTTCTAAAATAAGCTTCCGAAATAAACTACCAAACTCTTTTGTTCCAATTTGTACTCCCAACAGTCAGAAAGGTGCTTATTTCCCTGAATTCTCACCAACATCCTATGTTATTTCAATAGCTTCTTCTGAGTCACAAAAAATAGTAAGTACTTCAATTTCCATTTATCTGACTACTAAACAAATCAAACATTTGTTCACACTCACTGTCCTATTTCTTTAATGATTTATCTGTTGGTATTTTTTTGTCCATTTTTACACTGGAATATTAATGTTCCTCTTTGATTTTAAGCTTTCAATATTTACTTTCTAGCATTTGCCTTTAATTTTGTGACGTTTTGAAGACATTTAAAATTTTTATTAAGTCATATATACAAAGCTCTTCTGTAAATTGTTTTACATGCTCATAAAACCTGTTCAGAGGATAAAATCTATCAATATATATATACCATTTTTGGTATTCATTCCTTTTTGGGGATACAAGGTTCACCTGGGGTCATTTCCCTCCAGCCTGAGGAGCATTCTATAGCATTTCCAAGGGTGCAGGTTTCCTTACAATGAATTCTCTCAACTTTTGTTTATCTGAAAAATGTCCTTATTTAACCTTCATGTTTTATGGATATTTTTGCTAAATTCATAATTCCAGGTTGACAGCTTTATCTTTTTGAACTTTATTTTTTAAGTTTTTAAAATGTTTATTCATTTCTGAGAGACAGCGTGTGACCTAAGGAGGGACAGAGATAGAGGGAGACACAGAATCCAAAGTAGGCTTCAAGCTCTGAGCTGTCAGCACAGAGCCTGACATGGGGCTCAACCCCATGAACCGCAAGATAATGAATGACCAGGGCCAAAGTTGGACACTTAACTGACTTAACCACCCAAGTGCCCCATATCCTTTTGGAACTTTAAATAGGTCATTCCATTGTCTTCTAACCTCTATCATTTCTGATAAGTTGTCCTTCATTGATGTTTTAATTCCTCCGTATGTAATGTGTCTTTTTCCCCCTCTCCTTTGGCTGCATTCAGTATTTTTTTCTACCTTCATCAGTTTAAGATGTGGTTTTCATTGTATTTATCCTACTTGGGATTCACTTCACTTCTTGGATTAAAAGTGATTTAAATTGAATAAGTGAACTGTCAATTACTTCAAAAATTTTTTTACTCTGCCTCATCTTGCCTTGTCAATCCTATGTTAGACAGTTTAATACTGTCCTATTGGCCATCAAGGCTCTGTTCACTTTTTGTACTGTTTCTTGTCCATTCTTTAGACTGACAAATTTTTATTGATCTTCAAGTTCACCAACTTCTACCTTTGCCATCCCCAATCTGCTGTTCAATCCATTCAGTGAAATTTTCATTTCAAATATTGTACTTTTCAGTTCTAGAATGTCTATTCTTTTTTATAGTTTCCATTTCTCCACTGGGATCACCCATCTGTTCAATCATTAGCATGATTCTCCCTTTGTGTCACTGAAAATATTACAGTTGCTTTAAAGTCTAATTCTACTGATATTAGTGTCTACTACCATTTGGGGGGAGATCGTACTGACATTAAGTCATATTTTCCTGGTTCTTCAATGTCTGGCAACAGCCTATTATAAACTAGATATTGTGGATGATATGATGTAGCAATTTTTAAAGCCTCTTACCTTCTCCTGAAGAGTGAGGACTTTTATTATACCTGCCAGTTAAATCAATGGCTAATTAAGCCACTGAACTTGTGGAGGCTTGGTCTACCCTTTTTTAGAATGTGTCTTAAAGAACACATTTACCAAGCCCCTTTAACTTGGTGGGAATCAAACACCTAACTCTGTCTCCTCTGCTAAGGGTAGCTGCTAACAACTCTAGTTAGTGTTTTCAGTCTTAGAGCTGTTGTTTTCCACTGAGCTCTGTGGAATCTCCCATGCACACTCAGGGGTCATCCAGGTATGGGGGGAGGTTTTATTTACAGATTTTAAGGCTATCCTACTATATATCCACTCAATTTCCAGCCATTCTGGCACTCCCCAACTCTATCCCCTTGACACCTCAAACCAGTGAGACTCTGGCTTTCTGCTTGATTTCCAGCTGTCCTGTGCTGCATGGACTTTTCCTCAAGAGGAAAGCTGTATAGACATTTTTTTGGAAAACACTTAGCAGTTTTCCAAAGGATATTTTCACCTAGGTTCTCAGACACCGTATTCTCGAATCTGTAAATGATGCTGTCATAGGAAATCTTAGCTTAATGTTAAATACAATATATTGTATTGTATTCTATAATATAAAGTTACTGTACTGCTCTTAAAAACTGATCTTTAAAAGGTGTTCTTGCATTTTCCAATACTTGCAATTGTAATGGCTTCTAGGAATAACTAAATCTGTTAACCTTTTTGCCTTTTTACTATAAATAACCTGTTTCAGTATAAATTCATTTAGTCTTTCAATAAATATGTCCAAAGCCTATCACATGCCAGATATTCTTCTAAGTGGTAGACATACAATAGTGAACAACATAGCCAAGGCCCTTGTTCTGTGAAATTTTCATAGTGCATCCAAAAACCATGCACTGAACAAAGACATTTCAGACTAGGTCTTCCCTAAATAATAACATAAGTGACTTTGCAAGGACCTAAGTTTCAAGCAATCCCCTTTCTGCTTCAGCATAGTTTTGAAAGAAAATGTGATTTTATATCTGGGCATATATGGTAGTCCCATAATCTAAACAAATACTTATCAAAATCCATTTTAATAATCCATTTTCTTCTTTTAGGAAGAAAGCTATCCACAGCAACTCTATTTTTCATAATAACAATGGTTTTGACACTGTAAATAGCTGACAACTTAAGTTATACAAAAAGGAATCACTGGTTATCTGACCAAATGATCTAGTATAGAGAACATTCATTTAGGTCACAGTGCATAACTTCAGGAACCAATACTGATAAATAAACAGTAGGGGAAATCTTCAAAACCTGATTCATATTCTTGGCTCTACTCTTCCTCTAGTGTTAAATAAAGATTCCTAAGGCAGTAAGAAAAGGAAGTACCTATTTTTCCATACTATCTCCTACATAGAGGGTTGCAAATAACAACTTATCAAATTTAAATATGGCTAGGTACAATTTAACACAGCAATTCACTACCCAAAACACCCCAGAATTATCTAAAAGTGATGTACTTGAAATGATATGTCCACACATAAGCTAATTTTGGCCCAAAATAAATAGAGCTTTTGCAAATCAGAACCATCTCATTAAAAGTATGAGGCATTAACGTTTTGGGATTTTCATATATGCCTTTCTCTAAACAAAGATAAAGTTTACTATAATAAACTATGCTGTTACTCAAAAGATTGTTAAAAAAATTTTTTTAAATATTTTTAAGAGAGACTGAAGTCAAGTGGGGCAGGGGCAGAGAGAGAGAGAGAGAGAGAGAGAGAGAGAGAGAGAGAGAGAGAGAGGGAGGGAGGGAGGGAGGGAGAGGGAGGCAAGAATCTGAAGCAGGCTCCTGGCTCCATGATGTCAGCACAGAGCCCGAAACAGAGCTCAAACTCATGAACCGTGAGATCATGACCTGAGCCAAAGTCAGATGCTTAACCGACTGAGCCACCCAGGTGCCCCAAAAGATCATTTAAATGTTTAAAGTGGTTTTTTTTTTTTAAGTTTTAAGTTATGCCATTTATTTTCAAATTTGGAAAAGCCGTATTTTTCTCTAATAAATCTATCCCCCAATATAGCTGCCAAATTCAGCTATAGCGTGGTGCAGGCTCTGGGCATAATTCTTGCTGTCCAAATAACATTAAGAGGACAGACTCTCTTATAAAAACTCTCAATTATTAAACATCTTCTTATACAATCTGTTAAAGTAAAAATATAATAGGAACAACAATAAATTTTTGGAGGATAAAAATGCTTAAAAATAACAGCTAATACATGGATAGGCTTCAAAGAAATCCATGAAATCTCTAAAACGGTATACTAAATCATGAATATATGTATATTCTAGGGACAGAAGCCATAGCTTTCAAGATATTTTCCAAAGAGCCTAAAGTATGACTAAAGTTAACAGCTACTGCTGAGATGCTGGAATTTCTGTAAAAGTTAATATCAGTTTCTGTACATTTTCTGCTCAGTAATTTATATTAGTATGATATTCGTATCTGTACTAATTATTACCTCAGTTAAAACATACTTGTATTCCACTAAGATTTGAAGTTGCAGTTCTTTCCAAAAGAGTTAAGTTTTGGGGAAAGTTAAAAAACAACTTTCATTCCTAAAACAAATGTCTCAGGTTCACAATGCAAGAATAAACATGAGGTATGTAGATGGCCTAGAATAATCGATCACACATTTAAGAAACAAAATGATACAAATAAAGGCTAACCAATATTGTACATTCAAAAGATGATTATAAAATTTAGTATATAAAGATATTTTAATGCTATTATGTCATCTTCACATAAAATGGCAATTACCACTGGAAAATGTTTTTAAGTTTGTCATTCTTCATAAAGGCAATAACAATATCTCCATTTAAAATATAATGGACACAAAGAGGTAAAATATTTGATGTCCAATGAGAAAGAATCAACAATGATACTAGAAATACAGTCTAAAATGCCTTTCAATTATTTGAATGTCTCCTCAGAAAATGAGCATATTATACGTAGCCCTAAGAAAATCTGGGTTCTATTTATTGCTACCATGTGGTTTTGTGGCTTTGGTGCAGTAACAACTTTTCTGTATCATCTGTAAAACAGGGAAAACACAATTGTGGCAGAGACATTATATACTCACCTGTTTCATTTTCCTCCTGAGCACAAAGGAGGACCACATTTTTCATTCCACTTGTAGCTAGATGCAGTCATGTGTCTAGTCCTGACCAATGCAATGTGAGTACAATGATGTATGCTCCTTCCAGAAATGGTCCCTAAATCAACCCTTCAAACATCCTTGGAGTTCTCACTAGTAATCCTAGTGGGGACTCCAAGCAGGCCATAGGGGCAACTGAGTCACAAGATGGAAGAAATCTGGATACCTGAGTTATCCACATGTTTTTCTGTGTGATGAGAAATAAACGTTTATTTGTGCTCCACCATGAGATTTTGGGGTTATCTATTTCGGAAACAATAATCTTACCTACCGTAGTGGAGGAAGATAAAATGAGGTAAAGAATATGAAGAAGATAAAATGAGGAAGGGATTTTTAAATACTATACAAATGTGGGGTAAAAATACCAACTATTATTTTAATGTTTATTTTTGAGAGAGAGACAGAGACAGAGCATGATCAGGGGAGAGGCGGACAGAGACAGAAAGACATGGGATCTGAAGCAGGCTCCAGGCTCTGAGCTGTCAGCACGGACAGAGGCTCGGACTCAGAAACCACGAGATCATGATCTATGCCCAAGTCGGACGCTTAACTGACTGAGCCACCCATGCACCCCCACAACTATTTTTTTTAAATGTTTGTTTATTTTTGAGAGAGAGAGAGACAGAGTGCAAGCAGGGGAGGGGCAGAGAGAGAGGAGACACAGAATCTGAAACGGGCTCCAGGCTCTGAGCAGTCAGTACGGAGCCCAATGCGGGGCTCAAACCCACAAATGGGGAGATCATGACCTGAGCTGAAGTCGGACATGAGAGCAGCTTTTTATCCAGAGAGTTAAAGCACGAACTTTGGAGTCACTATGTGGGTTCAAGTTCAGCCTCTGACACGTATTAGCTCGGTGTGACACTGTAAATTACTAAAACAGTTTCTTCAACTATAAAATAGGAACAATAATACCTACAGCCCACCCAGATTATTATTAGGATTAAGTGAAAAAACACATACAAAGAATCCAGCAGAGGGTATGGCACATAATAACCATTTAACAAATATTAGCCAAACTATTACAAATATCTGAGAGGATGGCACAAATATAACTAAACCACCTACTAGATAAAACTGTTGGCAGGACTGTAACACTTAAGGTTAGAAATAAAACAAAACAAATTATTGGCTCCAAAAGGACTTTTCTAATATAATCAGCAAAGTTAGCCAATTGGAAGTTTGGAATACATCATTAGCGTACATTAATTTCTCTAAGGTAAACATAAATAATGATTTTAG
Organism: Cryptoprocta ferox; assembly: GCA_028646485.1. Lineage (NCBI taxonomy): Eukaryota > Metazoa > Chordata > Mammalia > Carnivora > Eupleridae > Cryptoprocta > Cryptoprocta ferox. Next base: position 34,543,392 of record CM053569.1, on the reverse strand, counting down.
TCTTTATATAGCTACAAATCTGCCTCAAGTGATCTTTCTAATATTAAAAAGGGATAAATAATTTCAATTCAACTACTTATAAATGGGTGAGTGGGGATAATTCAAACAGATTAGCATAGGCACTATCAGTTTCCAGCAAAGTTCTTTAGAAAGACTTAGATACACTACCTTGAGCTTTATCCTTAAAATAGTTTCTACAATTTCACAGAAAAAGAAACTAAAAGTTCAGAGTGAATCCTATATACCACAAAACTTCTCCAAAGAAACAGTTCTTAAACAGCTTCACAAACATACACCTGCCACACTTACCTCTTAAAGCCTATTCATGATTGGGAGGTAGAATAGTACTTTGTAGTTTTAATAATATTCATTACAAATAATATTAATTACTTAATCCATTATAAAAACCTACCGCAGAAAGAAAAGGCATTATTCATTCCATTTTTCCAATTTAAAAAAAAGATTAAAAATATCTTGGCTGGCTCATTCCAGGCCCTCTTTGTTCAGAAGGGGAAACAATACACCAATTGGGAAATAGCTGGGAAAGCATAATGCAAAATGCTGGGCATGAAAGAGTACCCAGAAACATTCAAAAGTTTTAAAATAGGTTTTAAAGAAGATACCTAGGTGTCAAAAGTTTATTGAACTGGTTAAAATACTCATTGCTACAAATCAACAGAAGGGAAATAGTGACCTAGTCTGAAATCTTAATCTACTTTTTTGAATTTCAGTGTCCTTATTTGAAAGTTGAAGTGATTGGACCAGATGTCTAAGGTCCCTCAGTTCTGAAAGACTACAATTCTAATACACAAATGTATAGAGTTTTAATATACAGCATACTCCAGAGTGAAAAGTGGATAATTAAGACTGTGAAATAAAGAATTTTTGGTTTTGTTTTAAAAATATCTCCAAATTCTCAGGCACCTGGGGGGCTCAGTTGGTTAAGCATTTGACTCTTGATTTCAGCTCAGGTCATGATCTCGCAATTCGTGGGTTTGGCCCCTTTGTCAGGTTCTGTGCTGGCTGGCAGTGTGGAGCCTGCTGGGGATTCTGTCTCCCTCTCTCTCTTCTGGCCTTCCCTCACTCAGGATCTCTCTCTCTCAATAATAAACAATAAAAAAAAAACTCCAAATTCTCTCAAATGTTAGTATACTCTTCTGTTTTAGTAAAGCCTGTTGAATGAGTATAATCTTTGCCTTTCTGATAATCTTTTTATACTGATTAATGTATTTTTTGAGACCAAAAAACACATAGGACACTGAACTGGAATTACTAAGTTGAACTGAAAGTCAGGATATAAATCTTCTCTTGGTTTTACAACTCTCCAAAGATGACTGTGCTTCACTATTCTACCCTGTCTATAAAATAAGGGAAAATGTGCTATCATCTATCTCACTGGGTTAGTATTAATGTCTTTCAAACACTCTAAACTACTCAGACAAGACTGTTACAGAAGAGATTTTTTTCATTATTAGTAACTTGTCATAGCAAGTCCAAGTATAAAAACAAAAGAAAGAAGTTCGCTTGAGACTACTGCATATCAAAGTCCTCTTACCTCCCACACTGGAATCAGTTACAATTAATCAATTGATACAAGATGTTCTTGTAATACACAGACTCTGGAAAGGTGACTAGGTCCACTGCAGCACCAGATTTTAAATCTCTGATCTACATAAAAATTGCGTGAACTAATCTATCCTTCAGTTTTTGTTTATATGAATAACCAACACTTCTTAAATAGGCATTCTTAAAATCATGAAATAAGGTCCTTTGGAAAGAGGGGTAGGGACAGATAAGTAGGTGCGAATGGCGAAAATAAAACAACCATTTAGAAAAGATATATTACGTATATAGCACAAGATATATTATGTATAGCACGATGACTATTTTATTCAAATCAAGGGTAGCAGTGTTTCCCTAGTAAGTGGTTATTCACAGCCAAATATAGCTAAATCAAATAGATGCTTCCTTATAGCAAGCAAAATACCCGTTAATTAAAAAAAAAAAACTTAAAACTATTATTATGGATGAATATCCTTTGGCTTTTTGCATAAACATAATTACAGTTTACTAATGTCATCAGTAAAAATTGTTGGAATCATGTAGTAAGTTGAATGGCGGCCTTCAAAAGAGATGTTCCCATCCTAGTCTGGAACCTGTTTTAATAATATCTCATTTAGAAAAAAAAATTTATAATCACTGACCTAGAATGATTGTGAAGAGAAGATAGAGGAGTCAGGCCTTGAAAGAAGAAAAGGACCTTAGATAAGAAGAGAAGATGAAAAAGAGTATTCCAGACAGAGACAAAGGCATAGGAAAAGTCATGGAGGTGAAACTATCCATATTTTGTTAACATATTTATCAAATAGATCAATTGGCTGCAGGGGGGGAGGTTTGTAGGAGAATGGTGAGAAACTTAGGTTAGACTGTGGAAGGCTTTGAATGCCATGAAAAATCTGAAATTTATCTGTGGGAAGCAAATGGAGATTGGTAAACAAAAAGACTAATGTGATCATTCAGAAACAGGTGATTAATGAAATTTCAGTCTGGGAAGGTATAACCTGGTCTGAGATTTTGGCTCTACCACATTAGCTGTGCAGATAAATTGAATAATCTTTAGACCAGCACCATCCAACAGCACTTTCTGAAATGATGGAAGTATTCTAGACCTGCACTGTCCAATATGGTAGCCAGTGGCCACATATGGCTATAGAGCATTTGATATGTGCCTGATGCAACTGAGGAACTGAAATTTAATTTTTTTTAACGTTAACTAATTTAAACTTAAATAGCCTCACTGAATAGCTCTAGTACTAGAGTTTTCTCCCTTATAAAATGCAAAGGTTAGACTAGAACACTAGTGTCCCTAGGGTAAGTTCCACAGCCAAATAAAGTTGGTGCAGCATTCTAATAAAAGCAAATAGGTATTCAAGCAGACGCACCTGAGCATGACTAAAACAGTCACAGGTGTGTAGCCTTTTCATTTCACTCTCTGTATCTCTGTGGTTTATTTAAGAGACCTACTCTGTTTCTTGCTGATTTTTCAAATTGGTCTTTAGGTTGTTGTTTCCCAGGAGTCTATATAAGTTAAATATCTAAGGCATCTAATTTAATAGAATTTCTGTGGAAAGGAACAAACATTTCATACAAAAATGTCCCTAGAGCTATGCTGTACAGTGTAAACACATACTGGAAAAAAGACTTAGTATGAATAAAAGAATGCAAAGGCACTCATTCATACATGTTGAAATAATATTTTGGATACACTGGGTTAAATAAAATATATTATGAAAATTAAATTCACCTGTTTCTTTTTAATTTAGCTAACAGAGAATCTTAAATTACATTTATGCCTCACATTAAAATTCTCTTAGCCCTGCTGTAGAGAAAGTTATGACATAGATACCTTACAATATACATACTTTATTCAGTTAGTACATACTTACTCAGCATCTATTATTGCCATGTTTTATGCTAAGTGCTGAGACTTTTAACAGTGAACAAAGGGAATGGTCCCTGCCATCAGAGAGTTTAAATTATCTCCTACACTTCTACTGCACATTTTACATATATTATCTCATTTGTGATAATGCATAAGGATAATTTTAGAAAACTTTACCATTTGGGGGAGCAAATGTCAATATGTGACTAAGAAATTACAAAACAAACATTCACACTAATGACTGTCTATTTTTGGAATACACTAGTTATATTATTATGCTATATAATATTTATCTGGAAGCCTAATACTATCACATTCCCAGTAGCTCCTCCTGGTTTCTTGATCCCTCCCTCTAACTAGTTTGCTCCCTCTTTAGGGCTCACCTCTCCCAGACTCTCTTCCACTGGCAAGCTGCCTGCTATTCACATTACAGCAGGGCTATTTATACTTTCAGGGGTCTCCAAAGAAGGAAAGAGGTTGAAAATGTAAAGCGTACATAATTTCAAGCAGCCAACTCCAGTTTTTTGGGACCCAAGACTGAGTTTTAAAGTTTCTTTTCAGCTTAAACTAGGTAATTTCTGTAGGATTTTGCTTTATAATTCAATGCACAAACTTATTTGAGGGCTAAAACAACTCATTAGTTTTGTCCTACTGAGGCTTTCACATAAGAAAATTCTTCCAAACAGGGCTTCTAAAACAAATTAACAAGTAATATTTCTCTAGTAAATGATTTTTAAAATAGAAAACTAGGTCAAGAATACACAGGATTTTAAGACTAATGGCATAGCTTTCAAGAAATGTTACCAATAAACTAAATGTTCAGGTTTGGCTGACAGCTACAAAGAGCAAATACAAACACAACTACTGTACTTTATCAAAAGGTAGCAATTTTTCCTACTTTAATAGAGAAAGTATTACTGACATATGATAGCTATTGAGAAACAAAATGAAGTACCCAAGTTTTAAATACCCAAAATGATTTCACTGCCTGTTTTGGTTGAAGTCTACCACCATCTGAAATACAGATGTATTTAGTAAAGGATGTATTTAGTACAGATGTGTTTAGTAAAGGAATACTATTCCTTCGTCTTTAGCTGTGTGCAGGTGTGGCTACATACATAGTTGTTTCGATGTTATACATGTTCTGCCAGAAAACAAAAAAATTTTATTTTATGACATTTAAAAAAACTGAAGAAAAAAATAATTACTCCTGATTGGGGGAAAAATGGCCTTAGGAAAATTTAGCTATTATCCTTAAGTAACTGGATTAGCCTTTTGCTAAAAAGGAATCAAACCAAATTTAAGCCAAAGTACTTCATATATGATCATGGGTCCTTTCAATCATTAAACTATTAGTGCTAATATGTCAAATACAACGCAACCAAATATAAGTTCAGAAATTCAACTTTTCTTTGGTCTCCAGCCCAAAATGGGTTATTTTATATATGGACCCCAAACAATAAAAGAGCATAAAGTTTAGTGCAAAACCAGCTTGCATTTGACAATCACTTGTCACTTGTTAGTAGCATCAGAAAAACAAGTAATTCCCTAAGATTTCCTTTATAACCTCAAGACAGAAGAAATTTAAGAAGGCAATTCAGATGTCAATGTAACAAAATTTATCCCCAGCTCACTCTCACTCTGCGTCCAGCACTAGACTAGGGACTTTTACATGTTATCACAAATATTTGTCCTCCCTCTTCCCCCTTGATAAATTCAGAAAACTACACTGTTCAATTCTCAGTGCCCTCCAGATTAAAAAAAAATAATAACAATAAAGGAAAAAGAAAAGCGGGAGGGTGAGAGATGATTACAAACCAAAGAATTTCTGTGATAAATCTAAATTAAGTGTTAAGATAAAGTCAGAACCTGCCATAATAGGAGATTCTTTCAAATGTTAAAGAAGTTTGCTTTGAACTACCTATATTTAATTCTAACAACCCCATAAGAACAAATAGTATCTTTCAATCTGATCCCATTAAAGAGAGGTGGCCCCAAAGTGTCTTACATTCACAACTGCAAAAATACTACTTTATGACTTTCCCTACTTCAAATTTATGAAGTGCATTTATCTTCCATAAGATGAAGTATCTTTAAAAACAGATACTAATCTTAGTATCTTTCATACATTAGGTAAAAAAAAATATATGGTTTCATTTAGTCAAGTAAAAAGGCACCCCCAATTCTACAAATCATCACCAAAATTTTAAAAAGAAATTAAAACACTGGTTAGATCACAGTAAATTGGACTGTTCTTTATATAAACTCTAATGATCAATTGAGGCCTTCCCCAAATAAAACAACAGTATTTTAAGTAGCTACTATCTGAAAACTTGGGCTGTGTTTCAATTCCTAAAGCAAGCTGCAGTTTTAAAAGTTAATCTTACTAGAATCCACCTGGAAGTCAAAGATACTGAAAAAAAAAAACTTTTTAACATTAGTTACTACGTAGAATTATTTTTCCCTAAGACACCTTGCGGTGACAGTAAAATAGTTTCCACGGAGGCATGAAATTTAAACTTCAGTTACACTGTATACAAGAATCTTCAAGGAGAATACTAAACAAAGAAAAAGGTTTTGTTGTTGTTGCATAATTTGATTAAGTCCCAAGACTTAATTCCCAATCTTTACCATGGAATTGCAACTGGCAAGGAAAGAACCTTTGAAAATAAGAGTTAACAATAGATCATCGCCATTTTCTACACAGAGAGAAGTATTTACATTTTAATTCAGTTCAGGCAGTTGGGTGCTAAGGAAGCATAAAAAGGCAAATACGGTAATAGCTTCAATTACAAACAGACGTGGAGAGCTGCCCATTAGGATGGTTAATGGCAAAACTGAAAATGAAAATAAGGCATACCGTCATACTTCGTGTAACCAAGAGTCAAGGAAATGTAGGTTAAAATAATTTCAAAAATGAATAAGCCATATTCTTAGAAAAAGAAAAAGAGAAAAGTGGGACAGAAAGAAAAGATCGCAATCATTTTAAGGGCAACCGGTCGGGGGAAAGACTTTGTGCCTCCACTGTTTACTAACATTTAAAACTAGCATTTCCAGCCAACACCTGGGTTTGAAAATCGCAGCAGCACGGAACGCCTGTCCTTTCCGACGTAAACCCAACAGAACATTCGGCAACGTCTCGAATGGCAAATAATAACCAGAATAAAGCATTGGTCGAGTATTTCCACCTTTAAGAACCAAAGAGGAAAAGACGAAGACCTTTCTTTCTCCCATATATAGCCTTAACCCCTTTTTTATTTATCGCCCTTGTCGCGGGGGTAACGAACCCTAAACTTCTTTTTCTTCTTCCCATTAATGGAAATGGGGGGGGGAAAGAGCAACGAGAGAGGGGAACCCAGATGACAGGAAAAACTGGAAATCAAAGAGTGGCGTTTCTTGCTGGGTGAAGGCTAGGAACTCCCCCCGAAGCTTTAGCATGAGGGGGACAAGCCTGGAAGACTCCCCATGAAACCCCTATTAACGTATCCTTTAAACCCACGGCGACACCATCTTCCGTCTAAATTTCTGCTTCTGAAGGGGGTGGCAGTTCCCCCGGATGAACCTTCACGGGCGCACGCCGCCCTTTCCCTAAAGCCCCCGCAGCAGGGGTAGGGGGGCTGTGGCCCCAGCGCCGAATTTACAGCGAGGCCCGGAAATCAGTCCCGTTAGAGCCGATTTCACCCATCAGGAATGCGCTCCACCCCCGCTGCCTCCCCGCGGCTGCCGCCCTCGGGGTCGGCTGCTTCGGGGGCCCGGGAAGTGCTGCAGGGGAGCGCCGCCCCGGCCCGTCACAACACTGCTGGCTCGGCCGCCGACTCCACAGACTGCCCGGGCCGGGAGAGTCGAGCTCGGGGCGGATCCCAGGCTCCGCCTCAGCCTGCGCGGCCAAAGGGGAGCCAGCGCCCGGCGAGGGACGCGGAACCAGCCCGAGGCCCGACCACCCCCCTCCGCCCCCCAGGTCCAGGACCGGCCCCGGCCCCGGCCCCAGCCCGAGAGGAGGCGCCTTTCCCGTGGGATTTCTGAATCCATTTCCGTCCCGGGGAGGGGCGCGCGGGCAGCGGCCGTGCCGGAGCGCCTCGGGTCGGAAACGGGAGCCGCCCCTGCCCTCCCTTGCCCGGGCGCAACCTCTTCCCGTGCCCGCCCGTACCTTCAACTCCTCGGAGCGGCGGTGGGCGCCGGAGTGCGGGTGAACAGGCCCATCTCCCGGCGGCAGCGGCAGAAGCCGAAGGAAGTACAGAGGTGGTTTCCTCAGACCCGCCGAGACGCCTCCCAGCTGGGGCGGAGGGAACGCAGAGGAGGGGTCCCGAGGGCCGCTTTCCCGAACTCCTCCTCCGCAGTTCTGTCTTGACGGCTGTTCCCGGGAACCAGCGGCGCTACTGCCATTCTCCCCCTCCTTCAGCCCCCGCTGTCTCCGCCTCCTCCTCCTACTCCTTCCTCCCGCCCCCGGCCCACCCCGCCCCGCCCCGGTGCGCGGCCCGCGTGCCGTGCGTCATGGCGTCACGCCCACCGGGCCCGCCGCGGGCGGCTCTGGGACGCTGTCGTTAGCTCCGGCGCGTTGGCCCTGGCACGTCTCGCCGCGCCCCGCCTGCGACCGGGTGGCTGGGAGAGCAGCCCCTCGCTTGTCCTCTGCGCAGGCCAGTCAGCCGCCCTTTCTGCCCCTGGGCCCGCAGCACTTCGCCCCGAGCGTGCCGGGCTGTGGGGCAGGTGTCTCCTCAGAGAATGAGTGGGGATCTGCCCCCTAGGTGATGGGGACTCGAGGATCCTACCCTGGCTTTTGGTGTTTCGCACGCCATAAATTATTCGTTGCTTTGGGTTCTCACGGTTCACCTGCTAGATTGGCAACCCCAGGGAAAGCAAGGCCGGGACGTTGCTGCAAGTTTCTGCCGCTCCCCGGGTGAAAGGTTTTCCCCGCGAGTGGCGGCGCCCCCACCCACTCGTTCTTCTAGTTTTAAGAGACCTCATTCTTCCGCAGGGGCTGCTAGCAGCACCACTTAGCCACAATTTAACACTCAGTGTGAGGCTGCAGAGGATATTTGCCCCCCTTCCTCTTCCCTTCCCCCATCTCTTAATTTCACAAAGTCGCTTAAGTATTCAGAATTCATACTTCAGTACCTACTGATACATTCTGAATTACTTTAATCCAGCTTTATCTGTTCCATCCCCTCTTATCCTTTAAGCCAGTCATGCCCCCTTTAAATTTTTTTTAACCTTTAAATTTTTTTAACCTGCGCATGATTTGGTATCAGTTCTTTTTAGCTGAATAAACATTAAGTAGAGACGTGGTCCATTCCCTCGTGGTTGATTTCTCTACAGGATTCCTTGGCATATTGAGAAACGGAATGTTGTGGATGCTGGACAGAATGTCCATTCGCCATCTGTTAACAAAATACATCACCCTATCTATTCTTGTTTTAGTGTGTCTAAGTTAAATTAGAAACAAACCAAGGAGCCATGGTCTTTCAAACGGTACTTGGTATCTTTGGTAACCCAGTAAATGTTTACCAATTAGAAAACTAAACAAGCAAGGCAGTTTAGGTCCAAGTATTTTTTTTTTTTTACCACAAATCTTAAAAGAAGTAATGATGAGTATGTCTATTTTCATTTATTGGAAGTTTTAAAGCTGTTCTATACTCCTTGAAGGCTGCCTACAATTTAATCAATGGGATACTTTGTACAAGTAGTACCGGAATAGTAAGTTAAATGGATTTATAGAACAGTACTCATACATAATATAATCCTTGAGAATGTATCAACATGTCGAACATTTAAGAACAGATGGGGCATTGGCTTGAAAGGAGGTTTTGAGTAAAGAGGCTGTGCAAAGTGGAAATGATCTTGTACTCCGTACAATTGTCATATTTTCCAGAGGTGTCTTTTCCTGCTTTTCTGGTCTTCTTGAAAGCTGGAGGGATTTCCTTCTCTTCACTAAGGCAACATAGATCTATTAAAAAACAAATACCTATTGAACATCTCCACTTGAATCCCCTGGGTACCTCAAACTCAGCCTGTCTCAAGACAGAATTTCTCTTTTCCTCTAAACTTGTGTCTCTCATTCACTGAGGCTCTAGCCAGAAATTGAGGATTCTTCCCAAGCACCCTCCTTTCCGTCACTTCCAATTCATAATTAATCATCTCTGTTAAACATTCCTGCACTCTCCCTTCTATAGTCCCCTTCGGCCTTTAGGGCAGTGATTTCCACTTTGCACATTAGAATCCCCTGAGGAGCATTAAAAACTCCTGATGCCCAGGCTGCCCCTGCCAATTAAGTTAGCATCTCTGAGGATGGCACTCAGGCATCAGGATTTTTTTTTTTTAACTCTCCAGGTGATTCCAGTGGTTAAAAACTACTGCTAAGGCCTCATCATTTCTCACCAGATTACTGCAAAGGCATAATAATTGGCCCCAGGTGCCTTGATTTTTGGCTGCATTCTCCCCTCTTCCCCTACTGTCTTCTAATTCATTCAAAATCAATTCAATAAATATTTATTGAGTGCCTAGTATGTGTGTGTGGGGGGGGTTCCCAGAAACTGGGAATATAGCAATGAAAAAGATAGCCCTTGTATCTGGTCTCATAGAGCTTACATTCTGGGGGAGTGAGATGGCACAGTTGGGGGAAGAAGAAAAAACCAACAAAGAAATAAAGGAAAGGAAATACATTTACCTGTGTAAAATATATAAACCAGGAAGGTTGTTACTTTAGTTTGGTGTCTCCAACTAAAGTCTACTCCTCTGACATTTGAGCTGGGTTCTACAAGACAAGAAGGAGGCAAACAAGATTAGGGGTGGGAAAGGTAGAAGGAACAGCAGGTGTAAAGGTCCTAGCAAGACAAAATTGCCAAGTTCAAGGCAGCTAGCGGCTGAAGCATACTCAGTACAAGGGAGTAGGACATGGAGTTAAAGAGGCAGGAGGAAGCCATATTATGTAAGACATTTTGAGGTCACCGTAAGGAGGATTCTAAATGGTTGGTGTAATGTGCGATTAGACACGATAGATTTTCAAGTGGAGAGACACATGGTTGTTCTGGGAATCACATTGTTGCACAGCAAGACTGGAAGCAGGGAGACCGGTTAGGAGGCTACCTCAAGAATCCAGAAAAGAAATCACAGTTCTTTGAACCAAGGTGGAGACAGAAGAGGATGGTTCCAGTATTTGTTTTAGAGGCAGAATTGGTAAGACTTGCTTGGAATGGACTAAAAGCAGGGAATGAGAGAAAGAGAACAATAGGGTTATACTAACCGCTGCTCTTTACTGAATACATGTTACCTAACAGGTACTGTTCTAAGTGATTTATAAGTATTAAGCCATTTAGTAATTATAAGAGTCCCAAAAGATAGGTGCTATCCTTTTTAAAAAGTTTTTTTAATGTTTATTTATATTTGAGCAAGAGAAAGAGAGAGACAGAATCTGAAGCAGGCTCCAGGCTCTGTGCTGTCAGCACAGAGCCCAACGCAGGGCTTGAACTCACCAGCCAGAAGATCATGACTTGAGCTGAAGTCAGATGCTTAATGGATTGAGCCACCCAGGCACCCCAAAAAGATAGGTGCTATTCTTATCCCATTAACAAATTAGGATCTGAGACTTGAGAGGGTAAGTAATTTGCTCAAAATTACATAGCTGGTAAATGGCAGAGCTGGGATTTGGACGATGCAGGCAAGGTAGTCTGGCTCTAGAACTCATATTATTTTTCTACCCCAACCATAGCCCCCTCCATTGGTGTCACAGTCAAAGTGAAATTTTCAACTACATTAAGCTACTTATAGTACCACAAATCCTTTCTCCTCTCTCCCTTTCTCTCCTCCCTCTTCTTTCCTCCCTCTCTCTTACACATGAACATTTACTCTTCTTTGCACATGCTGTCTACACTACCTACAACGCCCTCTCCCTTCTCCTTCCCTTCCTGGCTCAGTTTAGCAACCTTTGCTGGTCTTTTTGGGCTAGGTCAGGCCCACCTTCTCTAGCTCCATAGCAACCCCATGCTTACCTCCATAATTTTCTATGTAAAGTGCTTCATTCTTATTTGTAAGTCTTTCTTGCTAAACTTTGAAGGCAGGTAGCTTAATGCCTAACACATGAGAGAGAGAGCAAGGAGGTCTTCTCTGAGCATTGGGAGACTCAAATGTGGTAATGCATTGTCATTGCCTTCAAGAAGCTTGTAAACTTGACAGGGAAACAGACGCATAGAAAATAACTCTAATACAAGGACCAAAGGTATCCTAGAAACAACATGTTATAGGACAGGACATTGGAGGCAAGAAACTTGGCCTGAAGTTTGTTTTGCTGGCAAAAAAATGCAACCAGAAATGGGATCTTGGGGTCTTTATGCTCCACCATCATTTAATATGGCTTGAAGGCAACCTTGGGACCTCATCCAGGTAGACTTGGGAGATTCTCAGTTGCCACAGTTGATTCACTGGAATGTGCTACTTCCTGACTTCTCACTTTTTCCTGTCCCTATGTGAATAAGTATTGATTGATCTTGTATTGATCTCAAGTTGGTTCAATTCCCTTCCTGGCAAGATCAGAAATTTTTTCTTATACAAGTCCCTCCTTTTTCTCATGTGTGAGGCTTCAGAGCTTGGGTTCTAGCTGTGGGACCTTGGGAAAGTTACTGAACTCCTGTGACCCACAGTGTTGGGCCCAGTGTGTAAGACATGAGGGGTTTTGCCCTGCATTACCACAAGGGGTGTCACTGACATAGACCACACTGTGGTCATAGATCACACATGGATGCGCTTGACAGTAGCCCTCCTCAACATGACCTGTGGTAAAATAGGGGGAGAATGGTACCTACCTCATTGGGTTGTTCTCAGGACTAAACGAGTAAAGTAGATACAGCACTTAAGCTTGGCATGTAGTAAATCATCAGTAAATGTTAGCTGTTATTACAAGGTAAAGGGAAGCTGGCTAGAGTGGGTGTTAATCCCACAAATGGGGTCATCTGTGTCTCTGCTTGGGTGGTTCTCTTAATTGTTAGGACCATAGAGGGGATCTGGAGAGAAATACACTTTTCTTTTCCACACTGAGAACCTAGGACCCTCAGAGGAAAAATCCTTCAGGTGGCTGAAAGCTGAATTGTTCGTATCCACCTTTTCCTACTGCCCCATGTCTTACCCACGAGCTTCCACATAGAAATGGCACTATATCCTCCCGAAAGCCAGCCCAAGGCACTCTCTTGTGGAAAGATTAGACTCCCTGAAGGGCTATGAATCAGGCTTTAGGGTGGTATTTCTCAAAGTGTAGGCTAGAATCATCATTGCTAGAATCACATGGAGCACCTGTTAAAATAAATTCCTGGTTCCATCTCAGATCACTATATGTGGGGTTGTAGTCCTGAAATCTAGTTTTTAACAAACTCTCTGGGTAATTCATACTACATATTTGAGAACTACAGCTTAAGTGCTTCAGCCATTATGATAATATCCCAACTTCAAGGAGTTTTCTTTCACAAGATCTCGCATTAGTCTCCTTAGGAGGGAGAGTATCTCATTCCTCTTCATGGGACCCATCCAGTTGTCCATAATGTCTGTGTCTATTTCTCCCTCCTACTCATTGTCAGAAATGATAACTCCTTTAACCTTCTCTTGGTAGAGACTGGAACCTCAGGTCACCATTATCCATTGCTTATTCCAATCTTTCTTAATTACCTTCGCTATCTGACTGATTCATGAGTTACTCTACCCTGAGCTGGTGACCTGGGCTAGAAACACCCAGAACCCCCTATAACTAGAGCTGGTTAGACTCACTCCATGTTGGACAGGGCGAGTTTGGCTGACTAGGTTCACAGTGGTGGGTTGCACTGGAAACAGGATGTCAGTGGGTGATGAGCAAGGACTTAGAATGACCATATGTCCCAGTTTGCTCAAGAGTTGTGGGGGGGTTAATTATTAATGGTACCCCTTTCTCACTCAAAGCGTCCTGGGTTAAACAAATTATATTGTCATCCTGGTAATGAGCCCCATGTCAAGACCAACTTTTGCAATGCTTTAGTCCTTAGATTATGCCTAGACCACCCCCTTCCTACTCTCCCAGCCTCCAATCCCATGCCATGGCTCCTTCTTCTTCTCAGATTTCCATAATGAATTTACTTTGGTGTAATACTTTGGACTTACATTAAGGGATTTATAAGAAAGCACCATGAAAATTGTTGATATATTTACTCTCTCTGACTGTAAATATATCTGAAAAATGTTTTTCTTTGGTTTTAACACCTGGTATAGCTGTGTTTCCCCTGTTTATTATCCCCATTTGTTTTGTCTTCTGGATACCTAATACTGGCAGTATTTCTCTTGGCCATGAAGAAGCTTAGAGCTATATATGTGGCCTCCTTCTGGTCTGTATATAGATTAAACAGGATGTACTTTACACACTTAATTTACTCTTTTTTTTTTAATTTTTAAAATTTTATTTTAGAGAGAGCAAGAGGTAGGGAGAGGGACAGAGGGAGAGAGAGAAAGAATCTTAAGCAGGCTCCACACTCAGTATGAAACCTGATGCGGGGCTCAATCCCATGACTCTGGGATCGTGACCTGAGCCAAAACCAAGAGTCAGATGCTCAACCAACTGAGCCACCCAGACACCCCATACTCAACTTACTCTTGACTTGAGTCCTCTGTTTCCATCTCTTCACTAACTTGAGATTTAATTTCTCTGGTGCTACATCATATATACCTGTAACTCATCTTTTATCCTTTTTGAAACAAGGCAGGTATAAAAAATGTTTATGAACACATGCTCACAAACTAACTGGTACTGATTGCTAGTTATATAACCAAAAGGGATTATTTTACAATGTATACAATGAATAATTTCCTCACTTCAGAATATAGCATTATCAAAATGAATAGCATTTTAAGTAATGCTGGATTTAGCGTTGTTCAACTGCATTATTATCTAGCAAGTGAAAGATCCAAGCAAAAGCAAATGAACAAAAGATTAGATTAATTTTCAAGCTGAAATACTTTTAGATATGACCCAGAACCTTATACAAATCATGTAATGAGGAACACTCACTACAGAAACCGCATAGCCTAATTAGATGGCATTCAGGGGTGTTCACCTTCATAATGAACTTCTGTGCTGTTGGACATGAAGGAAGGGAGAGGAAGGGGCAGGTCAGAGAATCAGATTTGAGAATGCACATTCCAGATAGTAATGATGACCCATGAGGAGGAGTCTGGCCAGAAGTATGTGGCCTCTAACAGTCTCCAGACAATGATTCTTACTGCTGGCTTTGATAATATTGCAGGAGTTGGGACAGGGAGCCATATAACATAAAACCACATAAAGAAATTCACCTTAATGAAATTACTGAGAAATACATTTTACAACTAGTTTATTTGGGAAGTTGTGCTGAATTTCCAAGACTCAACGTTAGATATTCTATGGATAGTATACTGAATTATTTTATGGATAAATTAGGCATTTAGTTAAATGTGATTCAAAAAAACTTCACCCTAAGTTTATGGAGAGCATGCTAAATATAGTGATTTCTGCCCCTTATCAGCATAAGCATACCCATTTATCTTTCTTTAAATACAAAAATTTACAGAGAATAAGGGAACAAACCTGTGTAGCTCCTAAAAGAACAAATGTTAACATTTTCTTGTAGTTGTATTCTTTTTTAAAGCAAAAGAAATGAAACATTACAGCATTGAAGCCACCTTTGTACTTCTCCCCTAGTTCCATTTCTCTCCTCCCAAGGTAACTGTTATCCTAAAAGTTTTTTTCCTTTTATGATTTAAGTGCATATTCACAAATAACGTATTCTGTTTTATGTTCTAAAGATAGTTTTTACTAAACAACATTTTTACATAACTGGTATTATACCAAATGTATCATTCTACAGCTGCCTTTTTTTCCCTAATCAACATTGTTTTCAAGATCTACCCATGCTGATACATGGAAATCTAGTTTATTCATTTTAGCTGCTGTACAAATGAGCTTTCTAATACATGTCTCTTTTTGCACATATGAAGAGACTTTCTCTAGAGTATATACCTAGAAGCAAAATTACTGAAGACACTCCTTTGAAACTTGAAAAATACTAGAAACTGTCTTGTGATTGTCCTCTGCTCTGATTATACCTGTAGGTATATTCACAGAATAATATTCAGTGGGTGAAAAAAAAAGACATGTGTATTTGAATTCTCAGAGCTCTTCCAGTAAAAGCTCTAAAATTATTAATACAGGTAGATGAATATCCATAAATCAAGTCCCTATATGCCTGTTCCCTCATCTTCATAATGAGGGTAATAAAAGTACCTCCTTCTTAGAATTTCTGTGAGAATTATATGGAGGAATAAGTGTAAAGCATTTAGCACCTGGCACTTATTAATAGCTCAGTAAACATTAGCAATTATCAATAGTGTTATTTTAAGATGAGTGGGTACTGGATTCAGTGGCTTTTATTTGAAGATGGTATGTCACAGAAAGAATTTTAAGGAAGAAAGAAAGAGTTATTCCTCCCTGCAATATCATTTTTGAAAGTTTTATCTTCGTGTTTTCCTTTTCTTTCAAATTGTGTTTAATATTTTTGGCAGAATCTAGCACTGAAACAGTAAGAAGATACAAGATATTTAAGGAGAGAGAAAAAAGCAAGAAAGGTGACTCAGGGCAAATTAACCCCTGCTGGCCATGGACAGCCTGTTTTTGCAGGTGCCATCCACCCCACTTTTTTGCCATCCATTCTGTTCAAGGGTATTGTCACTAGCTCCATGTATGCTAGCCAGGAAACTCATCAGCAGTTAACGAAAACAATTCTGTTTCTAGTGCGGTTTCAATTTAAAAAATCCCATCTTCCTTTGCCAGGGGAATCCCATCAGAAATGTCAGGAGAAGAGGTATTTAAAAGTTAACTTCCTGGCAAATGTGGTTGGAATCCAAAATGACTAATTAAAAGTGTGTGTGATGTAAAAAGGCGGACAAGAGATGACATGTAATACCTTGAATACATCAGCTGATATTTGGGGCCAGAGGGGAGAATTTGTTACCTTACCAAAATTGATACTTGGGAGTTTTCAAAACAACAACAACAAACCCCCTAAAACAAAAACTATCGCAAGTTTGGAGCTAAATAACTGTGCTGAGCCAACATTCCTATCAATGATCAAAGAGAAAAAGATTTTAAAATAGTTGAATAATGAAGCAAGGGAGAAATATATCTGAAGTCTCAGGGGTGGCAATCTGTATTCAATTTCAAATTGCTTCTAGGTGTTTTATATCCAGTGATAAAATCAAAACTTTTAAATAATATATCGCAAGGATATGAGGGGAAAACTGTATAATTGCTACAATGCTGTGATTTTGAGATGGTGCTGTTCAAATGAAGATTCCCCCACACTAAAGTTGTATTATAATTTATTTTTCCCACGAAGAGGAGGGTGCCAACAGTGCCTGGGTGGCTCAGTCAGTTCAGAGTCTGACTCTTGATATCAGCTCAGGTCATGATCTAATGGTTCATGGGATCAAGCCCCAAATTGAGTTCTGCTCTGAGAGCACAGAGCCTACTTGGGATTCTCTCTCTCTTCCTCTCTCTGTGCCCCTCTGCCACTGATGCTCCCTCTCTCTCTTTCTCAAAATAAATAAACATTAAAAAATAAGAAGAGGAGGGTTTCCAATCCAGATTTTGTACAATGTTGTTTCTATACATCACAGGGGCTGTTTTAAAGGATCTTCTCTGTGTTTCAGTGTTGAATAGAAGAGGAATCATTCATTTCATAGCAAGCATTCGAGGATTTAGAAAAAATATTTGAGACATTCTGTTTTCAGAAGTGCAAATCTGCAACACAATCAAATTAAAGGACCGATGACTAAAGTAAATGGTCAATCTCCAGGGGGTATTTCTTTTGTTTCCACTTTAATATTTTACTGATTTATAGACCCAATAGGAACATGTGTAGAGTTTTTGTTTTTCTTTAAAATGAACAATGGATTCCCCTGAAATATTAAATTTAGAAGACGTATGTAGGAAGTCTGGAGGAGAGAGGAAGTTCCTTTCATTTTCTTCTCCTTCCAATGCCTACTCCCACCTCACTCGCATCTAACAATGAGTACTGTTTTCTCTTAATTAGGCTTCTAATGTAACTTTGCATTGATTTTTCACAAGCGAAGAATTAAGAATTTGCAACCTGAGAAACCTAAATGTATGAATATATGTATTTGCATAATGTCATAAAAAATTAAAACAAATAAAATAGAACCTTATAATGTGACATTTCAGTAAGAGGTGATAAGAAAATTAATTCAAAAGATTCATCTTTTAAATGAAGATGAAATCAAATTGTCACCTCTAGGTCCTTTCCTCTCAGTGACCTCTGGACAAGATACCCATACCTAGAAATTTGGTTCTAGTTTTCTGCCCTCAACAGCTCCAAATCTTCAGCCTGTCTTCTGGGTCCTCAAGCCCAGTATTTACCAGATCTCGGCTCCATCCTATGGCACAGAATATAGAACATAACTAGCTGATAGATTTTCCAATCATTGTTATCAACCCCAATACTGCAGAAAATATCCGTGGATGTTTATGATGGTTTATATCCAAGTACTTATATGTACTGATACACGGAGAAAAATTAGGATAGCTCATATGTAATTTTTAAATGTTTTATTTTATTTTTTTCTGAGCACCCTGGTATCCCCAAGGAGTTTATCTGGGCCTACGTGGGGAGAGGGAGGCTCTGCATCTAAAAGAACATGTTGGGCCTCTTGGCGGTGCAGCATGGCTTGTGCTGGTGATGCAGGAGCCAGTGGGGCAGTGGGAACTCAATCTTGGAGTCCTGGAACTGCTGGGCTGACGGTTGGTGGCATTTGCTGGTTGCAATCTTCTCCACCTTCATGATCTGGATCGAGTGGGCCCAGCTGAGTGACCGTTTCTCAGGAGCACTGGGTGACAGCGCCTGCAGTGGTCAGGTGCCGGTACTGCCGCTACAGGTTGTAGGCATCATGTCGAGAGTCTGAGCACAGCCAGGTGCTGCAGTTCTTTACCCTCAAGGGGAATTTCTCGAACACCTGTCCACAGTCGACGATTTTCCCCAAGAGTTCTTTATCTTCTTCAGCTGAGACACAAAGCACCAGAAGCGGGACTTGGCTGCAACATGATTAGGTGAAAAGATTTACAAGCGATAGAGAGGTGGAGTATGGCACTTGGGGGTGGGCAGGAGGCACCCCACCACCTTATAGTCTCACAGTGTGTCCCAGGCCTTCAGGGTGCTCTCTTTACTCTTGCCGCCAAGCAAGAAAGGACTAGAATAGCTCATAATTTTAATAGACATAACCCACGTCAATCATGTCTTTAATTTCCTTCCTTCTCCTGCCTTAAAAAACAATTATTGGGGTGCCTGGGTGGTTTAGTGGGTTAAACATCTGACTTTGGCTCAGGTCATGATCTCACCATTTGTGGGTTTGAGCCCTGCCTGGGGCTCTGTGCTGACAGCTCAGAGCCTGGAGCTTCCTTTGGATTGTGTCACCCTCTCTCTGCCTGCCCAAGTTGCTCTCTGTCTCTCTCTCAAAAATAAACATTAAAAAAAATTTAAAAACCCACTTCTTTATTTATTTTGAGAGAGAGAGAGCATGAGCACTAGTGGGGGAAGGCAGAGAAACAGAGAGAGAAAGAATCCCAAGCAGGCTCCATGCTGTCAGTGAAGAACCCAGTGTGGGGCTCAGTCTCATGAACCATGAGATCATGAGCTGAGCCGAAACCAAGAATCTGACATTCAACCAACTGAGCCGCTCAGGCTCCCTACATTGGTGTTTTAAAGGGTCTCATTGCTGAAAGAATGATATCATGCCATTTGCAGCAACATGGATGGAACTGGAAGGTATTATGCTGAGTGAAATAAG